>JAVLUX010000236.1:2607500-2915000 GCA_032164185.1 Moxostoma hubbsi
TTGCGTTCCCTCGCAATAGTTTTGCGTTCCCTCGCAATAAGTTTTGCATTGCCTCGCAATAGTTTTGCATTCCCTCGCAATAGTTTTGCGTTCCCTCGCAATAAGTTTTGCGTTCCCTCGCAATAAGTTCTGCATTCCCTCGCAATAGTTTTGCGTTCCCTCGCAATAGTTTTGCGTTCCCTCGCAATAAGTTTTGCATTCCCTCGCAATAGTTTTGCATTCCCTCGCAATAGTTTTGCGTTCCCTCGCAATTATTTTTGCGTTCCCTCGCAATAAGTTTTGCGTTCCCTCGCAATAAGTTTTGCATTCCCTCGCAATAGTTTTGCATTCCCTCGCAATAGTTTTGCGTTCCCTCGCAATAGTTTTGCGTTCCCTCGCAATAAGTTTTGCATTCCCTCGCAATAAGTTTTGCGTTCCCTCGCAATAAGTTTTGCATTCCCTCGCAATAAGTTTTGCATTCCCTCGCAATAAGTTTTGCATTCCCTCGCAATAAGTTTTGCGTTCCCTCGCAATAAGTTTTGCGTTCCCTCGTAATAGTTTTGCGTTCCCTCGCAATAAGTTTTACGTTCCCTCGCAATAAGTTCTGCATTCCCTCGCAATAGTTTTGCATTCCCTAGCAATAAGTTTTGCGTTCCCTCGCAATAAGTTCTGCATTCCCTCGCAATAGTTTTGCATTGCCTTGCAATAAGTTTTGCATTCCCTCGCAATAAGTTTTGCGTTCCCTCGCAATAAGTTTTGCGTTCCCTCGTAATAGTTTTGCATTCCCTAGCAATAAGTTTTGCATTGCCTTGCAATAAGTTTTGCATTCCCTCGCAATAAGTTTTGCATTCCCTCGCAATAAGTTTTGCATTCCCTCGCAATAGTTTTGCATTCTCTCGCAATAGTTTTGCGTTCCCTCGCAATAGTTTTGCGTTCCCTCGCAATAAGTTTTGCATTGCCTTGCAATAAGTTTTGCATTCCCTCGCAATAAGTTTTGCGTTCCCTCGCAATAAGTTTTGCGTTCCCTCGCAATAAGTTCTGCGTTCCCTCGCAATAGTTTTGCATTCCCTAGCAATAAGTTTTGCATTCCCTCGCAATAAGTTTTGCGTTCCCTCGCAATAAGTTTTGCGTTCCCTCGCAATAAGTTTTGCATTCCCTCGCAATAAGTTTTGCGTTCCCTCGCAATAAGTTTTGCGTTCCCTCGTAATAGTTTTGCGTTCCCTCGCAATAAGTTTTGCGTTCCCTCGCAATAAGTTCTGCATTCCCTCGCAATAGTTTTGCATTCCCTAGCAATAAGTTTTGCATTGCCTTGCAATAAGTTTTGCATTCCCTCGCAATAAGTTTTGCGTTCCCTCGAAATAAGTTTTGCGTTCCCTAGCAATAGTTTTGCGTTCCCTCGCAATAAGTTTTGCATTCCCTAGCAATAAGTTCTGCATTCCCTCGCAATAAGTTTTGCGTTCCCTCGCAATAAGTTTTGCATTCCCTCGTAATAGTTTTGCGTTCCCTCGCAATAAGTTCTGCATTCCCTCGCAATAATTTCTGCATTCCCTCGCAATAAGTTCTGCATTCCCTCGCAATAAGTTTTGCATTCCCTCGCAATAAGTTCTGCATTCCCTCGCAATAAGTTCTGCATTCCCTCGCAATAAGTTTTGCATTCCCTCGCAATAAGTTCTGCATTCCCTCGCAATAAGTTTTGCATTCCCTCGCAATAAGTTTTGCATTCCCTCGCAATAAGTTTTGCGTTCCCTCGCAATAAGTTTTGCATTGCCTCGCAATAAGTTTTGTGTGCCCTCGCAATAAAATTACCATGGTTTTAAAACAGTAGCCAAACTTTAACCATGATATTCGTAGTAAAACCATAGTGATACAAGAAAATGAAAACTATGGTAATAAAAACTTTTACTATGCAAATACCATCGTTTAACTATGGTTTTACCAGTGGTGATTTCTTAGGGTCAGCAAAGCCTTCTCTGCTGGCCTAACATGCCAAATAAATAAATATTTTTCATCCTTTCATTCTCAGTCACCTTTTTGCCTATGTATTTTTCATCACTTTCCACTCTTAATTAATCTACAAACAAACGAAGAGTTTATCCAGTCAGAATTTATTCCTTGATGATTACAAGCGAAGTGTGACACTGTTTCACAAATCACATGACCGAAGCAGCACGTGAGTTTCAGCTCCACCCCGTCAGGCCTTCAGGATTTCCACAGAATCCCTCAACACTGCAGTGAATAGGCATCTAAAGTCAGATTCATCAGCCAATCAGATTGATTTATTAGTTCTTGGTGAGTGTGATCGTTAGGATATGTCCCAGTCGAGGCCTTCTAGCTGGCCTTGAGTGACACAATCACACTTTAAGTGATTTTTCATGTTACTTACACTATCGTATTCGCTATATATACTTTTTTCTCTATACATACTGCATCCTGCAAAAATAGCATAAGTAGTATGGTAGTGTGCTGTTAAGAACTCATCCCAGATCTACAAGGCCTTCCCACACAATCCCTGTGCAGCAGGACGGCATTATCAATTCTAGAACATGCTAAATCAGACCTTCCCTCACAATGAGTCAACACCATCTCTGTTTGCTCTAAGAATAGCAGCACCTAGATTAAACACCCAGACAGGTGAAGGTGACTTTCCTGCTCTATTTTAAGCCATTGAAGTTATGAATTGGACGCTCATCATGTATGGAGTTCATGCTGCTCTTGGTTATGCAGTGCATTTGAAGGGTAACACATCAATATTTAATGTCTGCTGAAAACAGGACCAAGGGCAGTGGACCAACCCATGAAGGAAAACATGGATTACATTTATCTTAATAAATCATCAACAAAACATAAATCTGTCTGTCTCCTCACACTGTGACAATGACATCAAAAGTATCCTCTGTACACATTATTGTAATGAGATTCCCCCTTAGTGATTATAAACAATAACAAAAATAAAAACAATTATTTTGCATTTGAATGCAATTTATATTGGTAGTTCTTAACAGTCCAATCAAATGAGTCAAGAAAGAGAACATTTGCATACTGTGCACAGTATACATATTGTATGCAGCAGAAATAGAGTAAGTAATGTGGTAGTATGTTATTCAGAACATGTCATTTCACATGACCAATGAAGAACATACTTCCCCGTCTGTCACTCACTTCGACGTTGTGTCGAAGAAGTGACACTAGGGGTCTCTCTTGACCGCCGAATATGCCTCTGATGCATGAAAAAAGGCCAGTGAGAAGTTGGCAGACAGTATTTGCATACCCCGCCCCCGGACATACGGGTATAAAGGTCGGGGAAATACATCTAGCTCATTCCGAAATTTTCTTCGGAGCCGATGATCGTGTATGCAGCGAGCACATGTCTTAAATGATTTTAGGGGAAAGTTATGGTGAAGGTTTCATCTCTTGTGATTTTTGAACAAGCTGATTTTAGTAGTATTGGTGTGCATGTAAACGCACTCACTGTGAGAACTTTTATCAAGTATTAATAACATCATGAGGATGCCCTATTAACGTTTTAACAACATTTGTTCCTAACTTTTACATAGCGTTAGCCAAAGTCTTTGGAATGTTGTTGGGTGGGATGTTTCCTAGCAACATTAGCCTAGCATTCGTTAGCAGGAGAATGCTGGGCACGTGTCCAGATTTAACGGTCGCATCATGTGCTCTCATGAGTGCAAATCTCAGCTGTGTTCATCACGCCAATAACACAAATCAGCCGTTCACAGTAGGTCAGTGTGGAGAGCCAGTCATCCATTGTGCCTTGTTTAGAGTCCCTGCCTCATTCACAATGTTCCAGCTCACCGCCTTACACATTTCTCTGGCTAGATCATCACATGCACTTTGCAGTCATGTTAAAAAAAAGTTTTGACTTTTTGCATTGAATGATACCATCCCCTGGTCTTTAAGATATTCTGATCTCTATACGGCATGGGACCTTCCATCAATTGAAGTCTATGGGATTTTTTTGACACTTTTTATCATACACTCATACTTTTCACCCTGTTTCTCACAATGTTATCTTATGACATCTAAACACTTTTACTACAGTGCATGACTAATTTTAACACTTGCATTACATAACCAACTACATTCACAAGCTTGTTCGAGTGCAATCAAATTGCGTGGTTGCTCAACTGATAGAGCGTTGCACTCACGATTCAAAGAACCAGTACGAGTCCCGAAGAGCACACGAGTGTCAACACGTGGGCCGAAAGAGTCACAGATGCACCACAAAGTGACGTGGATGTTTCAGAAATTGCATTGTTCATCTTATATTTACCTTTTATGACAATATCAGTTAGGTTTAGGTTTAAGGTTTAGGGTACGGAGGGTGTTCGATGTTCATGCCCAAAAGGGTTTTTGCGCGGGGAACACCAAACTAGATCAAGCAACCTTAAAGCCCAGGGGCCCTTGACGACCTGGGAGGCCCCTGGGCTTTAAGGTTGCGCGATCTAGTTTGGTGTTCCCCGCGCAAAAACCCTGGAAAAAACACCGGGCACTCATTAAATCCATCCCTGGCACTTGCAAACTATTTATCTCATTCATTCGCAGCCTCTGCGGTTTAATAATCGCATGTGATTTAAATGTGATTTTAATTTGTGCGTTAAATGTTCATGCAATGACATGTGTAATGAAATATGTAATGTCATACTGCAGAAATGTAATTATACTGCAGTCAAGTCATTTTCATGAAATCAGGCCGAAAATGTAATACTTGTGGGATAGCTGTCAATTCTGCACACAAAACTGCTTAAACTCATAAAACTACAAACTTCTAATGTCAGCTGGATGAATATTGCACGTCTTCATGTTACAATATAATGCAATTACCCTCTAATCCCATAATCTTTCAAATGTATTCAGTGTGATGCGACATCTGTTACAATTGCACGTGTGGACAGACACAAGCTCTTTATGAAATCAAAAGGCTTACGGGGACAACAGAGGTACATCTGGACAGATAATGGAGCTACATACTTATCAGATGTACTTGCAAAACAGTTGCTGCACAACAACACAATTCTTCCTTAAAAGTGTGTAATATCTGCTCCACTCTCCACCCCATCCGTCATTGGTCGAGTCAAACTCACACAGTATTGGTTGAGTCAGTGCTGCTTTGTCTGGCTGGGACGCTCAAACAAACAGAGCAATGCTTTGAAAGTGCGACAGAGGCATAGTGATCACAGTTTTGGAGGGAATCAATCAATCCTATTAAATGGATTACTTATAGTTGACTGCATATTAAGCTGGGATGAGAAAAGGTAGGCAAAAGTTCTTCCATGACAGATGTATGCGAGGCTGCTGTGGTGCCATGACCCGATCATACGAGCATAACAAAACATATTTTCTGCCCTGTTTCCCCTGACAACATCTGCCACATTGTACACACATGCATGTCTGATATACACATACAGAGAATATAAGCCAGAAGTTGACTGAATAGACCCTCTTCCAAGTATTTGAGAGTAACATATAAATTAGGCATGTGCAAAACGATATGTTTTCAAAATGGGAAGTCTAAACGACTATTCGGTCTTAAAGGGATAGTTCACCCAAAATTGAAAATGTTGTCATCGTTTGCTCACCCTCAGGTTGTTCCAAACCTTTATGACTTACCTTCTTATGCAACACATAAAAGCTCTAAGTAGCCTAAGCATTTTTAAAAGTTGAACTATTTGACACGTCATCTTCAAAGGGGTCATGACATGCCCTTTTTATTATTTTAATGTGTTCCTTGATGTTCACTTATAATAAAAGTAAAGTTCACTGCACAAAAAAATACATAAAAATAATAATATATTTGTAAAACATAATTTTCCACCATCAGTCTGGCCCTTTAAGACTTGACAGTAAACGGCCACTGTTATGATTGGCTCTCAGCTCGTGATTGACCTGCTCTCTCCATGCCACAGTTGCTCGGTTGGGGGGGGGGGGGGGGGGGGGGGGGTGGGTGATTACGAAAGTGATAAGGTACAGTAGGCGTTGAAACCTCTACCACAATGTGACATCACAACGTGGAGGAAGTAGAGAACGAGTAATTTTGGCAGCTTGGTTTCAACAAATGCTCTTTTTTGCCGTGAGGAGAAAGTTTTGAGTTCTGAAACTTACAGTAAGTTTTTATAGTACAATGACTATGTCAAAAGATCAAGGACTCAGAAATTATTTTTTCTCCCTTTCTCTCCAATTTTGGAACGGCCAATTTCCAATACGCTCTAAGCCCTCATGGTGGTGTAGTGACTCGCCTCAATCCGGGTGGCGGAGGATGAATCTCAGTTGCCTCCGCGTCTGAGACCATCAATCCGCGCATCTTATCACGTGGCTTGTTGAGCACGTTACCACGGAAACCTAGTGGAGACTCATGCTATTCTCTGCGGCATCCACGCACAACTCACCACGCACCACACAGAGAGCGAGATCCACATTATAGCGACAATGAGGAGGTTAACTCTAACTCTACCCACCCTAGCAACCAGGCTAACTGGTTGCTTAGGAAGCCTGAATGGAGTCACTTAGCACGCCCTGGATTTGAACATGTGACTCCGGTTGTGGTAGTCAGTGTCTTTACTTGCTGAGCTACCCAGGCCCCCTCATTTTTAAACTTTAAAGATAGTCAAGTATCAACTGCTATTTTACCGAAATATTCATGAAAACACCTCCTATTGGTTTCCGTGTAAAATAGAAAGTGATGCTATATGGATTTGGAACAACATGTGGGTGAGTAAATGATGTCAGAATTGTAATTTTTGGGTGAGCTATCCCTTTTAGGAAGCCCTGAAGAAGTAGAGTGGTGCAATAGTAGGGACATGCACAGCAGACACAGATCATGTGCACTTTTCAAGGGGCGTTCATGTAGCATACTGTTTATTTACTGTTTATTTTACAGTAATGTTCTTTAACCCACAATAAGTACATGTAGTTACCTAATAATACTTGGGTAAGTACACTGTAAGTACACTGAAAGTACACGTACTGTAAAACAAAGTAAAACCGACATTCTTGTGTTCAAAAACAGCTGGGATGAGCGCAACAGAACGCAACTATTTCACACGTCATCTTTAAAATGAAACACTAAATGGCGTAATTTCATGACAGCATGAAAACAACCAACTAGTCGGCCATACTGGTATAAATAAACAAGAAAAAAATCTATCTGCAGACTAAAACCGCAGTGACCGTACATCTGATCTGTGGGGGTTAAAGGTCACATATCTCTGTCTCTCAGTTGGCGTTCGCAGAGCTCAGACTGATGACTCAAGATTTTGTGGCGTTGACTCACAATCACCTCGAGCACTGTAGCATTCTCACATTATGCTCAAAACAAAAACACGTCTTGACCAGACTACCTCAGTGCTGCAGCTGAACATAAATGTGCACAAATCATTTGGGAAACCTTCGATTTACTATTAGAAATTATGCTGACTTCCTCAGCCAAGAGCAGCTTGTAAAAAGTCTCCCGTGGAATTGTCCTAGACAAACACTTTCCTGCATAGCTGTGTTAATTGCATGTCTCTCGTTTCACTCCGCACTATTAAAATAACTCAGATTCAAATGATTGTTTCATGTTTATTTATTTATTTATTTATTTGGTAAAAAGGGCATGTAAGCTACTCTGCATTGTGCTACTCTCAGGGTTTATTTTGTGAATAAATGCATACATTTTGCAACCGGATGACTGTTTATTATCTCTTATGTATAAAATGTATTGGTGGTTAAATTATACATGATTACTCATAACCATATGAGAAATATGAGACCATAGGAGAAATACTCAAACCAGCCCGTCTGGCACCAACAATCGTGCCATGCTCGAAATCACTGAGATCACATTTCTCCCCATTCTGATGATGGATGTGAACATTAACTGAAGCTCCTGACCCGTAAAATGTATATAAATATTTAAAATGAGAATTTCTAATAATTAAGTTAATTAAGGACGAATCTCAGTTGCCTCCGCGTCTGAGACCGTCAGTCCGCGCATCTTATCACGTGACTCGTTGAGCATTACCACGGAGACCTAGTGTGCGTGTGGAGGCTTCACGCTATTCTCCGCGGCATCCACGCACAACTCACCACACGCCCCACTGAGAGCGAGAACCACATTATAGTGACCACGAGGAGGTTACCCCATGTGACTCTACCCTCCCTAGCAACCGGGCCAATTTGGTTGCTTAGGAGACCTGACTGGAGTCACTCAGCACACCCTGGATTCAAACTCACGACTCCAGGGGTGCTAGTCAGCGTCAATACTCACTCAGATACCCAGACTCCAGGTAAAGAATTTTTAAGAAAAATCTAATTCATAAATGTGTGAAAATATCTGCATAATAACATGTGTAAAGCCACAATTGATGCCTGGGTCAAAATTGACCGAGAAATGCAAAAGATGTAACAATTTTATTTTAATTATGGCAATATCTCTTCAATAATTTTTATAAAAAATGTTATGTTCATTTTGGTAGTCTTGACAATGTCACAAAGTTTGGTTCCCGTACGAAAACTATGTGGTATTTAAAAATGTGACCCTCTCAGAAATGACCCGAGCGAAATAGGAGAGTTAAAGCCTGAAAAATATTATATGCATGTACTGGAACGCTACGCTTCAAGCTTAGCAAGCTTGACTTCATGTGTTGTCAACGTTCTTGTGTAACGCAACGCAAGTATGCATCACTTTCTCAGCCTTGCCACAAGGGGGCGCTATAGAGAGTGGACAGATCTAGAGACCAAATATTATATAGGGATGAATTATTTTGACTTGGGCCGGCGAGTAACCACCTAGAACACCCTAAAAACAATCTCGCAATGTCTTATCAACCACCTTGAACAAAAAAATTGCAAAAATGCCACTATAAGTGACAAAAATGCCCCCCAATTTGAAAATGGCTAATGAATTCCTCTATTTCTTATTAGTAGCATTTGATATACAGTATTTCTTAATATTTTATTCAAGGCCTAGTATACTAATTATCATATTGAATTTTCATTTCTGTAAATTTAAAGGCAACAGATTATCTCATTAATCAAATTGAAATTAAATTGAAGTATTTTACATAACGTGACGTCCTATTATGTCACATGATTAGAAAAGAATATGCCCAAAAAATGGCCCCCATAAAGGTAAAAAAAAATGCCCTAAAACATCTCCAGGGGGCAAATGTTGCCCCTTAATTGGAAAAGTTCATTTCTGACACTTTTGTCCATGTATAATGAGCAGAAGCCCTAAAACAAGAAAAAGAGGCAATACAGATGGTGCAGAAGGGAGAAACAAGATGTCATCGCCGCTTGCGAGAAAATGTAATCTTGGGAGATTACAAGATTTCCACTGTGTAATCTTGTCAAATGGCATGCTTCGACTCAGACTGAAAAGTTAGTGGTTGAAGTGAGGAAGTAAATGAGAAACAGACATTTCTTTTGTGTTTGACAACATTTTATTGACATTTTGGACAGAGAAGAAAATCGTGAGTGTACAAAATTGACCTGAATTCCCCCTATCCCATGTCAACCTCTAAACTAAGCACACAGTACACTCTGATCGTATATATATACATATATATATATATATATATATATATATATATATATATATATATAGTCATTATCTTATTTCCATGCTGAAAAGACCAGCTTAACCAGCATGCAGTACCGATGCTGGTCTAGGCTGTTTTTTACTGGTTAGTGCTGGTCTAGCTGGTGGACCAGAATAGCCATGTGTGGCGTGGGGACGTGGTCGTGTGTTGGCCTGCGGGAGAGAGAGAGAGAGAGAGAGAGCGGTAAGGCTTGTCACCTGGTCTGTAATCAACCCTATCTATGACCTGTGTCCTTTTACGTCTCTCTCCGCATCACTATAACAAGACACAGGTGTTCGGGTTGATTACAAACCAGATGACAAGCCTTACCGCTCTCTCTCTCTCTCTCCCACGTCCCCACGCCACACCATGCTTTTCTCCAGCAAAACCTAGCTGGTGAAACTGCTTGAACAGCATTGTCTTTTTGATGAAGCTGGTTTAGCTAGTTTAAAAGCCTGATGGGGTCACCAGCACCCAGAACACAACATAAGCTTGTGACCAGCAATGCTGGTCTTATCAGCAGGGTCAGCTGGGTTGCTAAGGATCCATGATGTTATTTTAGATTTTGGCACATTTAAACTGCTAATACATTTTAATATCACTTCAAATATCCTTTGAATGTATCCTTTGACAGTTCCACACTCATTAAGATGAGTAACTTCAAACACGTCGCTGCTTATTCACTCTTTTAAAATTTAAAAGAAACCTGAAAATTTAAAAAGACGAGTAAACAGAACATCCGAGGCTAAAATTAGATTTTTAATTTGGTTTCGAGAGAGTTTAATGAGCACAACGGAATATGAACCGTAAGTCCAGGACAGGGTGCACTAGAAGGAAAGCGAGTGTCAGCTAAACGCAGGCCGTTCTCTCCGGACCAAAGCTGATTAGGACTCTCTCAAGTGAAGAGCAAAGTCACTTCAAACCTGCGTTTAAATCTTGCTGGGAGCTAAAAAACATTGACATGGAGTTGAGTATTTAAAATCTCGTCAAAGCGATTAGTGCAGATTTTAAAGCAGTTCTATGAGACTTTCCTTCTCCATTTTGCTGATTAAAAAAACCCAAAAAACATAAACCTTAGTAAGTCGCTAGCGGTGTCACAAAGCACCTAAATATAGCCCTCTGAGCTCTGTCCAACATGCTTGTCGCATCATATAAGGGAATGTTGGTTATACAGCACTTTATTCTATATTTCCAGCTAAGCTATGGTGCGTATATACAGACAAACTGCAAATACTCATGCATATTTTAATAAAGACATCTCACCTGGCTCCGTGCAGTTTTTCTCCTCTGTCTTGTTATCAGATATTAATGACATCAGCTGCCGTCCCCAGTGGTCATGTGACTCCATCGGCCCCTCCACAATCATGCCATAACCTATAAAACAAAACACTGGTTCAAAGATAAAAGGATACACAATAAAGACACATTTTTCTCACGGCTTTCTATGCTCATATTTACCAAGGGTGCCAATATTTTTGGCCACAACTGCAAAGTCGCAATTACGAGAAATGAAGATGCAGATGTGAGATATAGTCACAGTTACGAGAACTTAAGACACAATTGTGAGATATAAATGTACAATTCTGAGAAATTAAGTTGCAATTGCGAGATATTAAGATGCAGCTGTGAGATATAAAGTTTCAATGACCAGAAAATGTGTCTGTTTACAAATACACCAATACACTGATTACACTCAAAAAATCAGGCAATAAATCCTTGTTTACATGACATCTGAAATAATCGCGTTATTCTCTGATTTTGACGTCAAACCGTGAAGAAGCATGCGCTCAACACACTACGAGATATAAAGATACAATTATGACAAATTAAGATGCATTGTGAGAAATAAAGTCACAATTGCGAGATATAATATTGCACGTGCAAGATAAAAAGTTGCAATTGCGAGAAATAAAGTCATAACTGCACGTTTATATTTCGCAATTGCAACTTCATTTCTCATGAAACTGCAATTACGAGAAGTGGTTGCAACTGCAAGAAAATTTGTAACAATTGTGAATTTATATCTCGTAAATTGCAGCATTATTTCTCGACTTTTTCAAAGATGAAAATTTTGATTTTCTATTTTAATTTATACCCATAAAATAAAGCATCAAGCCACATTTTATTAAATGCCAGCAAACTGCAGTATGATAAAAGGCACAAATGATGTATATATATCCACCATCCATCTTCAACCGCTTATCCGAAGTCGGGTCGCGGGGGGGCAGCAGCTCCAGCAGGGGGCCCCAAACTTCCCTATCCCGAGCCACATTAACCAGCTCTGACTGGGGGACTCCGAGTCGTTCCCAGGCCAGTATGGAGATGTAATCTCTCCATCTAGTCCTGGGTCTTCCCCGAGGCCTCCTCCCAGCTGGACGTGCCTGAAACACCTCCCTAGGGAGGCGCCCTGGGGGCATCCTTACCAGATGCCCAAACCACCTCAACTGACTCCTTTCCACGCAAAGGAGCAGCGGCTCTACTCCGAGTTCCTCATGGATGACTGAGCTCCTCACCCAATCTCCATAAGCACCACATTTCTATGATATTATTCCAAGCAAAGCAAGCCCACTTAATGTCAATATCTAAGTACGCTGCTAAAGCAAAGTGACATCAAACAAACAGCTTGATAATGTGCTTTCAATAAACAACAATAAACTATTTCTGATGTAAAGGTTCGGTAAAAGTAATCTGTGCTAGGTTGCCAGCAGCATTTACTCCACAGCAGCAGTTTGGCTTCATCAAAGGGTGTCAATTAAAATAAACTGGCCTTAATTCAGTCCAAACGACATGCTGAACTGCTGATAAAACACTTGTAGTGAACACAGACCATCTGACACGCACATGGCCGAACAAATCAATTTCAGAACATTTCGAAACACTTCGTTGTCCCTTTCCTAATTATTAACAATTCTGGATTAAAGACACCAGGTGAACGGCCAGCAACCAAGACCTTCAGCAAACACGAATGGTAATATATAAAAGGAATCAGACAACAGGAAGCCATACGGCTTTGTAACAACATGAAGGTGAGTAAACTATGACAGAAATGTCATTTTTTTGGTGAGCAATCCCTTTAAATATATCCTAAATATTATTTTCCTGCACGCCAATCTGTCAAATGATAGTGGCAATATTGTGTTTCTTTCTCCCCAGCTTGGAAGGAAAACTAGATTTGATTGATTTAAAAAAGGAGATGTAAAGATTGAAGGATGGCACATGTTCCTTTTGTCTTTTATCTCTGGTGAGTCTGACGTCATCGCACGCGTATATTGTTCGCATGCTTTTATGTTAACGTCATGAGCTGACACGCAAGAAAGAGGCTATTTCTGACAGTAAGAGCCCCTGCTGTGAAAATACAGACTTACGAATCTCTGTATGCCAGCAGTACTGAATACTCTTTTAAGCTTCTTGTGATTTTCTTAATGTAATTAATGTTTTACTACAGTCTTTATGTTTAATTCATGCACGAGGCCAACACCAGAGCTGATGCACTATTTAAAGGAATGTTCCAGGTTCAATACAAGTAAAGGAGTGGTGGTGGCGTAGTAGGCTAAAGCACATAACTGGTAATCAGAAGGTTGCTGGTTCGATCCCCACAGTCACCACCATTGTGTCCTTGAGTAAGACACTTAACTCCAGGTTGCTCCGGGGGGGATTGTCCCTGTAATAAGTGCACTGGAAGTCACTTTGGATAAAAGCGTCTGCCAAATGCATAAAAATGTAAATGTAAAATGTAAAGTAAAGCTCAATTAAAAATATGTGTAGCATAATGTTGACAATGTCCCTTGTTTATTAAAAAAAATGTAAAAAATTATTATACAGGTATGTAACACCTACAATGGACGTGAATGGGGCCAGTGCATAAACGCTAAAATGCTAATTGTTTTAAAAGTATAGCCACATGATGTAAACATTATACGTGTTCACAAGGTACATTATGCGTGTACAGTTCTATCCTGATGCATTACAGGGTTCCGTTCTCATGGCAACAAACTGTACACAGATGCGGTTAGTCAGTGGTTTTATCACACTACAATCATGTTAATGTGCATATTGTTTATGTCTTGTGGCTATACTTTTAAAACAGTGAGCATTTTAATGTTTACCGTTTGACCCCACTGACTTCCATTATAGGTGTATCACTGTAACGGCTATTTTTACTCTTTTTTTAATAAACAAGGAACAAGTTGAAATTGCTAATTTTGGAATGACATGAGGGTGAGTAATGACAGTCTTCATTGTTGGCTGAATTATTATTATTATTATTATGATTACACACTCCCATATATTTGCTCATAAAAGACAAATTACGAGAGAATAATAATGAGAGTAAAGCGGCATGTGAAACATGGAGATCATCTCCACCAACACACAGCTGTTAACAAATACTTTAGCCCATCGTTGGCTCCAACATGCTTAAATGATGTCTAGATGAGCTCCTCATTAGTTTTTCAGACATGTTCTTGTATCTTATCTACCTCTCAACTGACCTCATAGCACACAATCCATTCAGAATAAAAGATACTCATTAGTCGATCGCACATGTCCAGGGCAAATCTGATGGGACATTCTTTATACACTTAATATTATGAGTAATATAATCCACAGGCAGCATAATGCCATTTAATAATCACATGCTACTGTAGATTAATGATCTTGATAAATATGGATCTACACTCCCATACACTGATGCATATTCCTATTTATCTCATTTTAGGACGGCTTTTTTATTTTTCTTATTTTCTATTTATCTTATAATCTTTAAGAGTTTTTTTTTTTTTTTTGCTTGCTTCAGAGGCACATCCAAAATAAAAAGGCTTCTATCAAAAAAAAAAAAAAAAAAGTGTTTGGCATCATTGTAAAGAAAACATTTACAAATATTTAATGATATATATTAGAATAAATTCTGGGACTCTTTTTCGCATTTTAGAATTTAATGCTAAAAATGCTAAAAAAGAGTCCCAGAATAATAAATATAATAATATATAATTAAAACTAAACTACTCTCTCCACAGCTGGTCAAAACACAATTTTTTATGTGTTTATCCCCCAAATTTATGACCACCCCATCGCCCAAAATACAGTCTGGGGCAAAATGAAACCCGAGTGCCCAAAACATCACACACAAAAATCTAAACCTTCAACCAAAATTCTTGGATCTTAACGCACCCCCAAAAAAACATAGCTTTTGTCTCCATCTTCTGATTGGCATCGCCAGTAGGTGGGGGTGTCTTTAAGAGCAAGTCTATACAATCAGGAGGGGGTCCAATTGAATCTTTGTAAAATCTTCAATTGTATTAGTCGCACCCTTGCATCTAAATTCCATGTTTAAATCTTTCTCTTGTCATAATCATAATCTCTTGATAGAAATTAAAGCTCTGACCCCCCCAGACTCTGAATTAGCAGGGAGTAATACACTGATGCCTCATGACATTTTCCAAAGGCAGTAATCACAATCCGCTCTGACCAGCAGAAAGGGGACTTCTTAATAAATAATGTAGGGTTCAACAATATGCTTGAGGCAATATTTAAATAAATGTCTGAATTAAACACTCTGGACACTTTTGTCCATACCGAGTTCAAATTTGAGACAACAGTGTGTAACTTAACTTCTCCAATTAGTTTGATAGAGAGGCTTTGCAATGGCGAAATAGGGGCAAGAACTTCCTGTTCAATACAAAACCATTTAGGGGCTCTCTCAGGTGGAAGCGACCAATCAGCCAAATGTTTGAGACTGAATACATAATAATAAAACAAAATCTTGGGTAGGCCTAGCCCACCTTTGTCAATCGGCTTATGTAACTTATTGAAATGTAACCTAGGACGCCATTCCAAATGCAGGACTTCGCTATGCTATCAAATTGCTTGAAATAAGAGAGGGGGACATTTACAGGAAGAGACGGTAGCAGGTAGTTAAATTCGGGAATACAATTCATTTTAATAACATTAACCTTCCCAATCATAGATAAATGTAATGAAGCCCACCTGCCCACATCGCTCGAAAACCTTTTTATTAAGGGGTCAAAATTAACTCAGTTACTCACTAAATCAAATTTGTTGAGAATAAAATGCCCAAATACTTAATGCCCTGTTTGGGCCACTGGAAGGTGCCTGGCTGGAAAGCCGTTACTGGGCAGTACGCTGCCAAAGCCAAAGCTTCGGATTAAGACCAATTGACTCCATATCCTGAGAACTTAGAAAAGGAATTAATAATTCTATGGAGGCAAGGCACAGATCTAATGGGGTCGGAGACGAATAATAAAATGTCATCTGCGTAAAGCAAAAGTTTATGCGTCATACCTTCCGCCACCACCCCTGGAAAATCATCTTCCCTTCTTATCGCGGCTGCAAATGGTTCCAGGGCAAGACAGAACAATAATGGGGAGAGAGGGCAACCCCGCCGGGTGCCCCTATCCAGAGTAATTTATCAATTTGTTTTTACCGCCGCTACCGGGTGTCTATAAAGTAAATTAATCCATCCAATAAAAGTATTCCACAGCCCGTATATTTCCAAAATCTTAAAAAGATAATCCCATTCTACCATATTAAACGCCTTTTCGTCATCAAGTGAGATGGCAGCGACAGAAGCCTGAACATTTGCCACTAACCACATAATATTGTTTAGACACCTGATGTGTGAGAAGAAGAGCTGCGGCCCCGAATAAACCCCACACGAGTTGTCATAACTTTAATTAATCGGTTAGCCAGAATTTTTTACAATATTTTTATGTCTAGCTGAATCAGGGAAATTGGACGGTAACTCTTACACTCGCTTGGGTCTTTGTCCTTTCTAATAATCAGACTGATCCGGGCTTGTGTCATGGTTGGCGAAAGCTTTCCATTCTTTAATGATTCCGTATAAACTTCTAACAAAAGTGGAGCCAGTTCTGTAGCATAAGATCTAAAAGGTTCAGCGGCAAAACCATCTGGCCCTGGAGCCTTTCCTGTAGACAAGGCCTTAATTACCTCGCCAAACTCCTCCAAGGGTTCTTTGGAGTGGTGGTGGCGTAGTGGGCTAAAGCACATAACTGGTAATCAGAAGGTTGCTGGTTCGATCCCCACAGCCACCACCATTGTGTCCTTGAGTAAGACACTTAACTCCAGGTTGCTCCGGGGGGATTGTCCCTGTAATAAGTGCACTGTAAGTCACTTTGGATAAAAGCATCTGCCAAATGCATAAATGTAAATGTTTCTCAGAATCAAGAGAATTCTGTTGCTTAGTTGTCAGTTTAGGAAGTTCTAATGGTTCCATAAAGTTTCTAATGTCTTCATCAGTAGACGAAGATGTGGAACTATACAGATCAAAATATAAATCTTAAAAAGCATTATTAATATCAATAGCAGATTTCACTGAGGGAAAGGTAGAAAAAGACTCTCTCTGCTTTATATATCTAGCAAAAAGCTTCCCTGCTTTGTCCCCCGACTCAAAATATGTCTTGTCATTGACTGTCAGTTAAACTAATGTTTAGTGAGCCGGCTCATCTGTTACATGAGTGCAATATCTGACCTAATCACTCAAATGTCCTGCAAGAAATATTCCACAAAACAAACTCCAGCCAATAGGAGACTTAAGCAAAAAGAACGTGCAGATTCATCCACAAACTGTCCCGAAGGAGTGTTATTCCATAAATCAATCTCCAGCCGCTAGGCGGAACCTGCACAAAAAGAACAAAAAAGGTGCTCAGCTTCCTCTGACAGTCAAGTGAATGTTCAGTGAGTCAGGCCCACTCAGTTGCAACATGAGAACCACAAATAACTTACTCAGTAATTGACTTTATGAAGGACATTCCTTGCTGTGGGCATGTCAATATTTTGCAGCCATCCTCTATTCTCAATTTGGCTAGGATCATCAGTGCAAAAGCGACCTTCCGTTGATGAAAGATTTTCTTGCATTCCTTGAATTCCCAAAGTCTGGGAACAAGAAAATGCTGTGGTTCTTCCAAGAAAGTCTTCCTTTACTCCTTGCCTCACATAACACGAGATCTTTATGGGATGATTTTAGAAATTTGTCCAGAATTGACCGGAACACTGTGAGCTTGCTCGATTTCCAGCTTATGGCCTGTTATGTCGAGCAGACTCGGGAAGATCCCATCTAGGAATTTCACCATACCTCTTATGGGGAGGCTTACTTCATCCTCAGGAATTCCAACAATTCGGACGTTGTTTAGCAGGTTACTATTCTCCAAGTCTTCCAACTTTTCCCAGATGCGCTCCAAGTCTGTTTCTCGACATCCGCCACTCTTGTAACCATCTCAGTGAATTTCGTCTCCATGGCAGTGATCGAACGATGTATTACAGCAAGAACCTCCAAGTCAGCAACGACCTTCGTCATCATTGCCGACACGATCACGAATTGATGCCGAACTTCCCTCATTTCACCATCCAAACTGACTCCCGGGCTTGCGGCCTGCTGCTCAGGGGCCTCAGCTTGAGCATGAAAGTCTCTTTTAATCTCCAGAGCCTGAGGATCTTGAATTCTTTAACATATTGTCCAACTAGAACAGTTAAGGAACAGGGTGTATCGAATCTCACCGGTTTATGACACAAAAAGTATTAAAACTAGCAAAGCGCGCAGAGCTCGCTGTTCACACGTCCAAACCTCACATGGTGCCAAGCGACGCCTCGTCTATTGCCTCTTGAGGAAAAATTCGTGAGAAAAAAAAATAGTTGTAGGACATTGTCTCAGGAAGGAATGACGACACCTAAAAAACATTTTCACCTAGTGTTTTTTTTTCACAGTGCAGTTTAGGGCTTCCATAATAATGCATGTAATGTATATGTATAGATATGATGCACAGTTCAATTTCTCTTATTTGTATTTACATTTTTAAGGAAATCTTTCCATTTCTTATTTGACCTATATGATCTAAATCAATGCCTATGCAAAGGCAAATGCCTCATAATTGCAATCTTACATGCCCATTAAAATCAGTTCTGATATTCATTATTACTCCTACAGAATTCCCAAATATTCTCGCAGTCTGTTTCTATTTATAAATCTAATTCGGACAGATTATTGAGGCTAATAAACACTGACGCACACTACAATTTCTCTTATTTCTATTTTTTTACATTGACATGACAGCTGTCAATCATATATTATTTAATGTACAGCCGAAGTTAACAACTGCACAGGTCAAATTTCTAATCAAATCTATTCTGATTAGAGATTATTAAGCCTGATGTTATTACGTAGCTATTTGTGCATTAATATTTGATGTAAATGTAAATTTTTGTACATTTGGATAGATGCTGAAACGTACAATATAGACATTTTAAAAGCATCTAAAACATAACCACTGTAGGTATTTAAAGCTTTAGTAACTGGAAATATTTAGGAGCCCATTAAACATAATATCTGATTATTGAAACATATTGATCTATATGCATAAGATCATATAGTGATGCAAAGTTCTATTTATCTCATTTTTTTTTTGTCAAGTGCAAAGTCAAACTCCTCATATCCCCTTTTCTCCCCAATTTTGGAATACCCAATTCATACTACTTAGTAGGTCCTCATGGTGGCACGGTAACTCACTTCATTTCGGGTGGCGGAGGACGAGTCTCAGTTGCCTCCGCTTCTGAGACCGTCAATCCGTGCATCTTATCACGTGACTCCTTGTGCATGACACCGTGGAGACTCACAGCATGTGGAGGCTCATGTTACTCTCCACAATCCACACACAACTCACCACACGCCCCATTGAGAGAACCACTAATCACCACCACGAGGAGTTACCCCATGTGACTCTACCCTCCCTAGCAACCGGGCCAATTTGGTTGCTTAGGAGACCTGACTGGAGTCACTCAGCACGCCCTGGATTCAAACTCGCAACTCCAGGGGTGATAGTCAGCGTCAATACTCGCTGAGCTACAGAGGCCCCTATAAAAGCAATCTTAATTGATTGTCAAAGGTGCTATATAAATACAAAATATTAGCCTATTATTATTATTATTATTATTATATGCCCAATAAAACATAATTCTTTCTATTCTCATATCTATTCTACAAATCTACGCATTTCCATTTATGAATCTCATATCCTGATGCATACTGCACATATGCACAAACACTAATGCACATTCAACTCTGTTCTTTATTTGCATTGACCAGAAAGGCAATGCAACTGTATCCTTTAATGTCAGTGTCAAAAGCAAAGTCAAATTCCCCATAAATGCAATCTTACCTGCATAATTAAACCAATTCTGATATTGATTATTACCCCTGCAGAATCCCTAGATATACTCATTGAATTGATAAGAATATATTATTAACCCTGATACATACTGCACATGTGCACAAACACATGCCAGTTCTATTCTATTTTATTAGCACTGACAGGAGAGCTGTCAATCATATTATATCAGTGCAAAGTGCAAAGACAAATTCCTCATAAGAGCAAAGGTACCCGCACAATGAAACCCCAGTCTGATGCTGATATGGATCATTGCTCTGTCTGTGACAGCTAGAGGGAATATACTGCATAATTTCCCCCCAGATCCAGACCCAGACCTGGTTCGGTTCGGACTCACCTGTGTTCGTCAGGACGGTTGACATGCCCCACGCCACGAGCAGAACACTGCAGACCACAGACACTTGCGCCAGCAGCATCTCCCTCCTCTTGCGCACTTTGAACATCTTCGTAATGATGGATTTCTTGGAGACGGTCGTCATGGTGTGTTCCCGATGCTGGTCCTGATTCGAGCTGGTCATCGCGTCGGGGGTTTAATGAGGTCTGATTCGCTGGAGCGGTCGCGCGCTGGAGCTATGAATGCACTGCGCAACCGGAGACACGGAGATATCGGAGGTTTGTGTACAGACTAAAGCAAAGCAAGCCCGGGCTTTATTATACCAGATCCGTGCTCTCATCAGAATCTTCTGACGCATTGCAACACTGCTGGAAACGTGAAATCCCCGCATACATGCATCCTGTGCATCTGAGCGCATCCTCTATAACGCAACACAATATGGCCAGCAGGTCTCAGGTGATGTCCTGTGCTCCCTCTGATCGTATAAGCATTCCTACTCTTCCCATCTGGATGATCGGGAACTTTGCTGTTCGCTCGCGCTGGTGTCCACCGGGGGCACGTGATGTTCCGACCCGGGAGAAGTCACGCGCGATCAGGCGGAATCGATGCATCAACGACGCCTACACCAATATGAGCGTTGGCTGTTATATACTGTAAAAGTTGCATGTAGACTTTGAGCAAAGTTGGTGCAAAATACAAGAATTTAATAAAAAGCTCTTCCAGACAGAATTATTTCTATCACTCGAGGGCTCACATTGCTATAGTAATTCAATGCACAATATAAAACTACTAGGCTACTACTAATTATGCTAATATATGTAAAAGTAAATAAATCAATTCCACATATTTAAATATATATATGCCTCCGAACTATGTGAACTATCTATTGTTAACATTACATAATATCAATGGCATTATAAACTACTTTTGATGTCACCAAAAGAGGTAAATTAGCTTACATCTGGGGTTATTGTTATTTATACAAAATTCCATCAAATATAATTGAGCAATCTTTAATTTAAAAATAATATATGAATTTTGTTATGAAATTGAGTAGCATAAAAATAGGCAAAAATATCTTAAAATATATAAAATACTTTTTTTTTTTGAGTGTATGAGATCATAATGTAGCATTTTTCCCCATTTTGTTACGTTTTTAATGCAAATTAACCATAACCCAAACTCTACCCCTAAAATATCGTTTTTATTAATTTTATAATATTGAATATTAATTATACAAAATAATATATTAATACATAGTATTTCATATATTAAATAAATGTGTTTAAAATATTTCAAATAAAATCTTAAATTTGTATTTTATTTTAGATTAGACAGAAAAATCACAAACACTGAGCTATCAAAATGAGTTCATACCATGGATTATTTCTATTTTACCATAGAGTTCATATTTAATACAAACGGTAACACAAACCCTACCCTAAAAAATATTGAATTGTTATAAATTGTTGCATATAATTGTACATTTTATTCATTATAAAATAATATTTCATATTAGTATATTAACATTTTAAATCACATTTGATGTAATATTATTACATTATATATATATATATATATATATATCTCCAGTGATATCTGACCTTTGACCTTCAGGGAATAAAGACGATTCACGGACATCGGGACGCACTGTTTTGATATTGCACTGGAGAGATGTTCCAACTTACAGTGGCCTCGAAAAGTTAAAATCACACTTTAAATAAATAAACAAACATAAATGAGCTGAAGTGTGCCCATTTCTGAGTGCCTCCAATTTTGGTGAGCCTTTGCCCACTGCAGCCTCAGTGTCGCCTCAAGGTTCGACATGTTGTGCATTCTGAGATGCTTTTCTGCCCACTACAATTGTACAGAGCGGTTATTTGAGTTACCATAGCCTTTCTGCCAGCTCAAACCAGTCTGACCATTCTCCGTTGACCTCTCGCATCAACATGGCGTTTCTCAGAAGTCCTCAGAACTGCCGCTCACTGGATGCTTTTTGTTTTTGGCACCATTAGGAGTCAATTCTAGAGACTGTTAAGTGTGAAAATCCCAGAAATACTCAAACCAGCCTGTCTGGCACCGACAATCATGCCACTGAGATCACATGTTTTCCCCATTCTGATGGTTGATGTGAAAATTACCTGACACTCCTGACCCGTATCTGACGATTTTATGCATTGCACTGCTGCCACACAATTGGCTGATTAGATAATGGCATGAATAAGTAGGTGTACAGGTGTTCCTCATAAAGTGTTCATTAGGTGTATGTATATCATTTATGTATGTATTGTTGTTCCAAATGAGGAAGGCCCAAAATATTGTCAGATTTTCCCATTTCTGACGATAAATTTGTACCCAAACTAGAGCTATGTATGTATGAACACACACACACACACACACACACACACACACACACACCTTGGTCTCATTGGCACGGGTCTCCTGTCCTGTGCAATGGACAGAGTCCACATCTATTAACCGGCTTTATTAACACTCTGCTTTCGTCTCAGTGAGCTTGCTTCCCATTGTTGAACTTTTAATTGCATGCGCTGTTCAATTAAAGGCTGGTCAAGTCCCTGATAATGGAAATATTTCACTGTCTACCGCAACACAATTATGAAGCATAAACACAGAGAGCCGTCCAGTGATATCTGACCTTTGACCTTCAGGGAATTAAGACGATTCGTGGACATCGAGACGCACTGTTTTGATATTGCACTGGAGAGATGTTCCAACTTACAGTGGCCTCGAATAGTTAAAATCACACTTTAAATAAATAAACAAACATAAATGAGCTGAAGTGTGTCATGTCTGTGCCACTATAGCATCACCAAACCGAATTGCATAACTTGCATCCACTTGCCTTGATTCGCACTTCTCTGTCTTTCTCAGCGTCTCTGCTCGTATGTTTCTCTCTACAGTCTCACGGGGAGATCATGAGATGCCCGCGGCCCTGGCAGAGGAAGTCCACACCTCTCTGATCTCATGCCATGAGTCTCCAGTGGCAGATAAATCCATTTAGACAGTGTCTGGCAGGTCTGGATGAGACCGACTGACAGGAAGCAGTCCACTGATGTCACTGTACAGCACAATATTATGGAGTGGATGAGAGATGTTTATGATAACTGAGAGATTGGACACGATTGTCCTGCCGTCAGTGGTAGTCATGAGTCTATTTGCCACAATAAAGAATAATACCAGTCGAGAATACAAATGAAATAAATGCCTCAGGTTATGTAAACACTATTCTTTTTACAATTATGAGAGTAAAAAGTCCAATTAAAGGTGCAAGATGCTTATGTACGTCTGACTGACATCTGAAGTGGCCAATCACTGTTCATTTTGTTTTTACATGCTGTTAAAGGACAGAAATTCATCACACCACAAAAACACACTGACATGACAAAAGGAATAATGGTATGTCAGTCACTATGAACAGTTGTCCAAAAGTTGCAAGCACTGATTATTTTACAGAAATAAATATCTAAATAAATTAGGGCTGTGTCCATCTATACAAATTTTAAATCAAATTAATCACACAATGTTCCGATTAATTAATGGAATTAAACACATAGCAATATTTACTGAAAAAGGCCCCCAAATAAAGGTATTTTAGAATATTATAATTAAAATAATATATAATAAATATTATAATTCAGTTCATTAAAATACATTCAATGATATAAAAATATATTATGGCAACAGACAAGTAGTTTCATAGTTTCATATCATTGAACATAACCCTGTTATTGCACGATTAATTGTGTTTTTTTGTTGTTGGATAAAGGGGGTAGTTCACCCAAAAATGTAAATCCTCTCATCATTTACTCACCCTCATGCCATCCCAGATGTGTGACTTTCTTTTTTCTGCTGAACACAAATTAAGATTTTTAGAAGAATATCTCAGCTCTGAAGGTCCTTACAATGCAAGTGAATGGTGACCAGAACTTTGAAGCTCTAAGAAGCATATAAAGGCAGCATAAAAGTAACCCATACAACTCCAGTGGTTTAATCCATGTCTTTAGAAGTGATATGATAGATGTGGGTGAAAAACAGATCAACATTTAAGTCTAATTCTCCAATTTGCCCAGTAGGTGGCGATATGCATGAAGAATGCAAATCGGCAAAAAGAATAATGTGAAAGTAAAAGTGGAGATTGATGGTAAAATACACTTATGTATTGATCTGTTTCTCACCCACACCTATCATATCACTTCTGAAGATATGAATTTAACCACCGTATAGTATGGATTACTTTTATGCTGCCTTTATGTGCTTTTTGGGCCTTCAAAGTTCTGGTCACCATTCACTTACATTGTATAGACCTACAGTGCTGAGATATACTTCTAAAATCTTTGTTTGTGTTCAGCAGAAGAAAGAAACTCATTCACATCTGGGATGGCATGAGGGTGAGTTAATGATGTGAGCATTTGCATTTTTGGGTGAACTGTCCCTTTAATTGCGTTGTGCACAAAGCAAACATATAAATCGACAGACCTAAAATAAATAAATAAAAACAAAGCACAATGTACATTTCTAGTTTATTAACTCTGAGTATCTTTCAATGCTTTGATGCCACCCCAGCCTGGCAAACTTAGGCAAATCCCAGTCATTATTTCATCCTCGAAAGCGCTTGTTGCATCAACCTGGTACCCTGTAAATACAACTATGTTTCCAGGCGGACTGACCCTATGTGCTTTGACTCATAAAAGTTTCATCAGATTAGAGCGTGCCAGATCCGGAAAGTGTTTTTCAATTATGTGTGAAATACACGGACTGTGGGTGTGCCATCTGAGGCTTAGACTAGTGCTACAGCTAGATCCAATATCCAAAAGTCATGGGTGCTTATTTAGCACAAACACACACAAATTGACAGACACAGGGGAAACGACACACCTTATGTGCTTTCCATAGACACACAGAGGCAAAATATCAAAGCAAAAGGCGTTCGATTTAAAGCATGAGAGCACAAGCACGCTTTTCAAGCAAAACATTTCACATTAAAACAGTATTGGGATACTTTGTGGTTATAAAATGCTAGTGAAACAGTTCACAGTTAATGTGTTGAACGCCACCTGTGGTTACTCTTCTAGGACATTTGTATGAACTTGAGGGGCACTGACTTTGGTTAAAAATACTTTGGCTCAGAAAAGTGAAGTTATTGTTATTAAGGCATTCATATACACTTTCTGTTGTGTAACATATACTTACATTTTTCTCAGCTGAAAGACGTCGCCACAGGAAGTGAGCGTGTATGTAAGTGTGCCGCCAGCTTTTTGATGTCACAAACGGTGCACACACATGCAGGGTTTCCTGTCCCACTGGTATATTTCTAATTGAATGCATCCTAAAGCTCTTGCATCACTGGAGGGAAGATAAAATATTCATAATAATCATGAGACACAGAGCAGACGACACAAACACACTCAAACAGTGTCAGAGGAAAACATTGGCCTGCGTCAGGCTCCGTGCACTCTACAATGAGCATGTTTGCACGTTTTCGATTATGCTTAATAAGCGTCCAATATGTAAGGCTGATGACAGTTCTAGGGTCAGTGGATATTTGGGGCTTAGCCCAGACCTCTGTGGATGATGCAATCATCTGTGTTGGTACGATAGACGGTTTTACAGCCTATTATTGATTCATCGAGTTAGCTAAGAAGATATCAAGCCGTAAATAGGCTAAAATATGTGCGTATGAGCTAAAAATAGTTGCTATGTTGGACAAAATGTGCAAGAGTCTTGGCATCATGCCCAAGTAAAAGAGATTTGCAAAAAATGGCTTGTAGGCCTGTGACATCATATATATACAGTATGTATGTATATATATACTTCATGTACACCAGTGGCCAGAAGCTTGGAATAATGGACAGATTTTGCCGTTTTGGAAGGAAATTTGTAGTTTAATTCACCAAATATGCATGCAGCTGATCACAAAGTACAATCAGGACATTACTGATGTAAAAAACAGCACCATCACTATTTGAAAAAGTCATTTTTTATTAAATCTAGGACAGCAGGCTTCACTCCAACACATTATCCTGGATTAATCGTGCTAAAATGCTAATTTGGTGCTAGAAAATCACTTGCCATTATATCAAACACAGCTGAAAGATATTTGGTTCATTAAATGAAGGTTAACATCGTCTTTGTGTTTGTTTTTGAGTTGTCACAGTATGCAATAGACTGGCATGTCTTAAGGTCAATATTAGGTCAGAAATGGCAAAAAAGAAACAGATTTCTCTAGAAACTCATCAGTCAATCATTGTTTTGAGGAATGAAGGCGATACAACGCTTGAAATTGCCCAAAAACATTGAAGATTTCTACAGTCTTCAAAGACAAAGGACATCTGGCTCTAACAAGGACATAAAGAGATGTGGAAGACCAGATGCGGGGCTGGACTGGTAATCTTGCATACCGGGCATTTTCCCGGTGGGCCGATGCACTTTGGGGCGGATCAGAAGGGGAGAACCGAGAAGGCCGGTGGGTCGGCCGCGAATCGCGCGGGGAAACGGATGGGCCGCGACAAGCCAAAATGAGCCGCCGCGTTGCGCAGAACGGACCACAAAACGAAAGTTTAAATGTTTACGTTTTTAAGCATTTTTTTATTCATTAATTTAGCATTGGGATATCTGTAACAATATCACAAAACCCTGATATAAATCACGCTACTAAATGATCACCATATTTCATATTCCATGGTATTTAGATAGTACTATAATAAGTAGTAACACATCTACATATTTTAGGGGGTTTAGCATGGTTTCATTTTTTATCGAGCTGACTTTTCATTCTCTTTGCAATTTGCATTACTGTTCCTCTTTTTCCAGACATGTTTTTCAATATTGAAAATAATCTAATATCTTCACTGCCATCTGTCTCTGGAGGGAAAATAACAGTGTCACCTTACCCAAAATGCACTCTTGTTCCCATATTGCATAATGCAGCTGCAGCCGAACATGATTTGTTCTTCCCCCAGAAACTGACAGCTCTATGTGCACGCAGATTTCATGCACACTGTGCAGTCAATGGTGTTGTGAACACATGTGCGGTCATTCACATGCAATAGAAGCAGACAAGTGATTAGTATTAGTGGTTTGAGGGGTTAATCTTTAACTGATGATTTCTAAGCATTAAAAAAAAATCTGCATGTTTTAATTTGTATGTGTTTATATATTAGATTACTCAAACTATCAGATTACTTAACTTTAACTTTTTTTTTCATTTTATTATATTAATGTCACATTAAACTGACTTTTTAGCAGCGTTTTCATTTTAAATAATTGCAAAAAGCTTCATTGGCCAAAAAAATGAACTTTATCACAAAAACCCAAATTTCACATTTTTTTGGCCCTGGAACAAAATGACCAGCTAACATCATTTCACTAATCATATCAGCAGCACCTGGGAAAGTGTGAACGTGTACTAGTCAGGTGAAATCACTCGATCATTCTGATTGGATTATAAGAGCAGACTGATTGCTATAAAAGGAGGGAAGAAGTGCTTCCAATCATTGTGTTCTTGTTCGCAATGGTTACCTCTAAAGAAAGACGTGCAGCCATCATTGATTAGCATCAAAATGGCCTCACATGCAAGGAAATTGCTGCAAAGAATATTGCACCTGAAAGAACCATTTACCGGATCATCAAGAACTTCAAGGAGAGAGGTTCAACTGCAGTGAGGAAGGCTTCAGGACGTCCCAGAGTGTCCAGCAAGCGCCAGGACTGTCTGCTCCTGAGGAGTCGGCTACAGAATCGTGCCACCACCAGTGCAGAGCTCAATATTGGCAGCAGGTCGGTGTGAGCGCATCTGCACACACAGTGAGGTGAAGACTTTTGGACAATGGCCTGATGTCAAGAAGGGCAGCAAAGAAGCCACTTCTCTTTAAGATATACATCAAGGACAGACTGAAATTCTGCAGGAAGTACAAGGATTGGACAGCAGAAGACTGGTGCAAAGTTATTTTCTCTGATGAAGCCCCCTTCCGACTGTTTGGGACATCTGGAGAATCGATAGTCTGGAGAAGAAAAGGTAACGCTACCATGAGTCCTGTGTCGTGCCAACGGTGAAGCATCCTGAGACCATCCATGTGTGGGGTTTCTTTTCATCACAGGGAGTGGGCTCGCTCATAATCCTGCACAAAAACACGGCCATGAATAAAGAACGGTATCAAACCGTCCTGCAAGAGCAACTTCTCCCAACGATCCAGGAGCAATTTGGTGATGATCCGTGCATTTTCCAGCATGATGGTGCACCATGTCACAAGGCAAGAGTGATAATGAAGTGGCTCAGAGATCATTACATTGAAATTTTGGATCTGTGTCCAGGCAACTCCACGGATCTTAATCCCATGGAGAACCTGTGGTCAATCCTCAAAATGCGAGTGGACAAGCAGAAGCCCACAAATTGTGATCAACTCCGAGCACTAATAAGGCAAGAATGGATCGCCATCAGTCAGGATTTGGCCCAGAAAACGTTTAGGTGAAAAGCATGAAATATGAGGCAAGTGATGTTTGATGAAAAATCAACATAAATATCCCCAATCATGCCTAATAAAGCTGTCATTTTGCCCAAATATGCCAAAAATAAAAAATAAATAAAAAGGAAATATAATGTGCATGTATTTAGGATACATAAAATGCTAGCTATTAAATTAGTCTTAGCAAGACGAAGTCAGACATTTTTTTTGAAATATATGAAAAACGTCCTTTCCTTCGGCATCATTTCCAGCACAGAATTGCAATGTTAAATTTAAGATGTGCTGGAAATGAAACTGTAAGGGGATTTATTTTTTTTTTTTTACAAAACTCGTCTGAGATACATTACATATACATTCACTGCTGGTCATTGTTAGTAGACAAATGAACAAATATTGAATAACGAATTTTAACAAGACTTATATACAGTTATTGTTAGCCAATGGAGAAATTTAGGCATAGATATTTTGCCATTGTTTTAGGCTACTGTTATAGGTAATGTTGTATTTAATACCAGTTAATAACAATGTAATAAAAGGTCTGACGATAATAGTAAATAATGACAGATTTGAAAGACCATTGGCATACATGGAGAAAGTCATTATGATGAACTTGACATTTAACCTCCATGTCAGGGACTTGTGTTTGGGCTCTTTTGCCTTGGGCCAGTAAGTAACCACGTAAAAATACTGTTAAAACCACTCATAACACCTTAGAAATCATATAGGAGCACCCTAATATTGTGGCAGTGATTTATGCACAAGAAAACACCTCTCACAGTTTCTTCAATAAATGTAAAAAACCTGGTTTTTACCAAAGTGTGGCAGCTATAATGAGGATTCAGGTCCACTGTAAAGAGTTCACACACAAATGATGTTATTTGCTCACAGCCTCACTCAAAACTACTGTCGATTAGCCATGGGTTGCGCAACAATCTCGCCCACCAGCTGAGAGGTGGAACAAGATGAAAAAAGAAAAGACATTCAGGAACCATCTTGCACACTTTGATAAAGATCACTGCGATTGATGCTCTGTCTCTGTGAAAAGACTCAATCAATAGATGGTGCAGAGATTCAAAGTAGTGACGGTGGCGTTTTAATGCGCTGTCAATCAAAGGTCATTGTTTAGAGATTATTGGTTTTACGGCCCTGTTGCATGTTAACTGTGGGGAATAAACTCCTCGACACATCTCTTATTTATCATGCATTGTTACATTAAACCTCACCGATTATGTGCATGTCAGTGTAAAGTGATTCAGCACGGGGGATGCGGATATACAGTAAATCTTGTGAAGTAAAATCCTTCTCAGAGCCCTTAAAAGGTTGTGTGTTGCACTACACTAATTATAGGTGAAAGTGATGCAAATTATTACCAAACAACTGAACTTTTGTCTGCCTTATATATATTACTGACCACTCTTAGCATAGCAACTGTTGCTGTCCATCATATTATCAGACACACTTCTGATATTTTTATGTGTCTAGATGTTTATTCGACTTCAGGCACTTTTAGTACTGTGGACTTCTAGAAAGTAAAGTCTTGTTGAAACATTTTTCACTCTCTCAGTAATTTATTGCATTAATCATGTCCAACAGTGCGTGCATGCATCACAGGAGATTTATTCCATTTTTGTCATCTGAAAGTCACGAACATTTCCAGCACATCTCAAACTGAGTTTAATAAAAGCGGTGATGATCTGGGGGTGCTTCAGCAAGGCTGGAATCGGGCCGAATTGTCTTTGTGAAGGACTCATGAATCAAGCCGTGTACAAGGTTATCCTGGAAGAAATGCTCCCCAAATCTGAGGATTGGTTTCTCCAGGAGGACAACGCTCCATGCCACACCGCCAGGTCAATCAAGGTGTGGATGGAGGACCAGCGGATCAAGACCCTGTCATGGCCAGCCCAATCTCCAGACCTGAACCCCCATTGAAAACTTCTGGAATGTGATCAAGAGGAAAATGGACGGACACAAGCCAGCAAACAAAGCAGAGATGCTTGAATTTTTGCACCTAGAGTGGCATAAAGTCACCCAACAGATATGTGAAAGACTGGTAGAGAGCATGCCAAGACGCATGACAGCTGTGATTGAAAATCACGTTAAAATACTGATTTTTGAACTCTTCCTAAGTTAAAACATTAGTAATGTGTTGTTTTCAAAAACTTGTTTTCTTTGCATTATTCGAGGTCTGAAATCAGTGCATCTTCCAATTGTCATTTTCTGCAAATAAATGCTCTAAATGACAATATTTTTATTTGGAATTTGGAATAAATGAGCAGAGCAGATGTCCTGAAAAAGGGGAGATATGTAAAAAAAAATTATTAAAAAAGTTAAATAAAATAAAATTAAAATCTTGTCATAATCTCACAATAACAGTAATAATGTGTTATTATGATATTTCCTTGTAAATTGCAGTAATGTGCCTTAAAAAGTGTGTGCTACAGCAGATCAGGGGCGAATTTCAATCGCAAGTGATAGGAGGTGGTGGTGGTGTAGTGGCTAGAGCACAGGGCTGCTAATCAGAAGGTTGCTGGTTTGATCCCCACAGCCACCACCATTGTGTCCTTGAGTAAGACACTTAACTCCAGGTTGCTCCGGGGGGATTGTCCCTGTAATAAGTGCACTGTAAGTCGCTTTGGATAAAAGCATCTGCCAAATGCATCAATGTAAATGTAATGTATAAATGCAAGTGATCCTCCCCTATGCCCTATACTCACTCCAAAGCGCAGAACCCTTAAAGTGGGTCCTCTGAAGGAAACATGGCATTACTGTATGAATGTACCCTTCACTAACAGTGGAAGGGCCCTCTGAGAAAAGATTCATTTCTCACTTTTGTTTTGAACAAGCTGTCGAGTGATGTTCGCTCCAGCAGGCGTGCACTTCAAGTAAGCAAAAAATGCGAATGTTTTGAATTTGCCCCTGAACATCAAAGTGCCGTTACCTCAGACGAGTAGCAGGTCAGATAAAAAGTCCACTCCATGTATTGTGTTGTAAATTCATCAAAAGAATAACACTCGATAGCGTAGACAGTTTTATTGATTATAATGGAGCGGTCGCGTTGCTTTCAGTGATTTTTGTATAGAATATTGACATAAACTGAAGGAGCGCTCTGGTTCAGCCAAAGCCATTTTGGTTGCTGAAACTAATGAGCCATTAGACTAATCACCTTCAGAGAAATACCTTTAGGCTACCACAGTACCGCAGCTCCCTATACACATATTACGCAGTCTGCGTAGGGCAACAACTCCCTAGAGTTGCACCATCATACCATAGGGGGCAGGGCCGTTTCTAGGCATGGGCGAACTAGGTGGTCAGCTAGGGCGCCACCTGCTGGGAGGGCACCAAAGAGGAGGTCTCTTGGCCCTTCCCCATTGGGGGCGCCAATAGGGATCTCGCTTAGGGCGCCAGAATGGTCTGAAACTGCCCTGCAAAGGGGGGGTCAGAAACTCCACTGGCAGCCCTCACTCTTACTCATGTTATATATTATTGAAGGACCCGACAGCATTCGCAGAACACAGTTGATCGCCTCACGCTCGCCAGGAATTTTTCACAGGGGTGGCCGGGCAGGGGCATGCGATCAGTCTGTGGTGGCACAGAAATTTGCGTGCAGTACATGTTAAGTCTTGTGCTCAAAAATGGCAATTGCATGTGGGGTGGCCATTGGGGTGGCCAGGTTTCAGTCCATGGTGGCCACGGCCACCCCCCAGCTCCACCACTGGTGCTCGCACTTTCTCATCAAGTCTTCGCACTGTGCACCATGTCACCAGGGCAATACCATGGTACTGAATGATTGATCATGGTCATAGTACGCCATGATCATTTTAAAAATACCACGGTTTTACTATGACACATGTCAAGAACATGGGGTTATGACAGACCATGGTGATTTTTGTAAGAAATATAACAGAACAGGCTATTACTTGTGATAAAGGACAAATGGAAAGACTTATGTACAGTATATATCTATCTATCTATCTATATATATACAAAAATGGTCCAATCCTCAAAAAGCAAATCAGTACCCTTTTTATTCTTCTGCCGCTGTCTCTGCTAAGGTCTATGCACATCAATGCTCGTAGTCAACATGTTGAATGCAGGAGAAATGGGCTGGATTAAAGACCTGAGCGACTTTCACAAGGGCCAAATTGTTACGGCCAGACGACTGGGCCACAGCATCTCTGAAATGGCAGTAAAATGTAATTAAATTTATAATCAGCATTTTCTGCTCTGCCATCATGGATGTAATTGGCGCCATGGACAAGCATGTCATAGTGTCTCTCAATCCTATCTTGGAGTACCACCAAACACAACACATTTGGGATGTCTCCCTTATTTGACTCGATTCAGATCGAGGAGCAGCATTTCATTAATGAGCTAATCCGTAGAATCAGGTGTGTTGGATAAATGAGACATCCAAAATGTGTAGTGTTAATGGTACTTCAGGAAAGAATTGAGAAGCGCTGTCATAATGGATTTGCCTTAAATTTTGGTAGAAAGAAGTTATCTACCTTTTGGAAATGCACATCAGGAGCATGTCTTTGATGCCTTAAAATGCTGCCTAGGTAGGCAGCTCACACACATTTGGAACAGATTAATGTCTTAAAGTTTACCACCATCTGTGGCCACTACTAGAGCCTCACTTCTGTGGATGAGAATATAAACCTCTGCCGCTGGAACATATCGGTTCATTTCTGCGCCGTCTGGTGTTGTAGCTCAGCTCAGCTGTTGGGCCCATTAAAGTGCAGTCAGCATTATGGACACTAAGAGGATTAGCGGATGGACATTTCTGCCAGTCACTGTCAATTATTGAATTGACAAGGAGAAAGGCGAAGCGAGATTCACGTTTCATTTTACCGAGGAATCTCTCTCATGTTTTCTACATTTCTCCAACTGTCTCAAAGAGAGGATTATTGGAATCGCCAACTCTGGGTGACATAAAACACGAGCGAGGACAACCTTTGGGCCTAATTCACTTCAGATGTCTGCTAAATTACAAATTTGCATTCTAAACAAATTGTCCCAAACTAATGAATTAAACTCAATGAGTTAAATACACATTTTGACTTACCCCTCCTTTTATTAAAAAAAAAAAAAAGAGCAAAAATCTGGGATACAGTGAGGCACATACAACAGAAGTGAAACGTTAAAATCCTAACCGTTTCAAAAAACTTGTTTATCCAAAATCAGGTCCACCTCAGCGATAGCGACAACAGAACACATCTGCACCCAAAACAGAGATCAAAACTTACTAAACATGCCTTGAAGAGTTTGTAGTTGAAGAATTGATGCATTTATATGCCCAGCCTTATTACTAGGAAGTAATACTAGGTACTAGGAAATCAAAATGGCAAACAACATGCGATAAAAGGTATATTTTCTATGGTAATCTGAGAATTTGTCCTAACCAGCAGTGAAGAGAGCCGGTTTATTTTATCGATCGCTTGTTTTCCCGGAGGTAACTCCGTCCACTGTGAAATGGCAATGGTCCAAAAACGTAAAATAAAACAAGGCTGGGCATAGAAATGCATCAATTCTTCAACTACAAACTCTTCAGGCATGTTTAGTAAGTTCTGTTCTTTTTTTGGGTGCAGCTGTGTTGTTGCTATCGCTGTGGTGGACCTGTTTTTAGATAAACAAAACAAATGTTTGCTTGAACGCCCCAATGTCGCGAGGGGGGGGGGGGGGGGGGGGGGGGGGCGTGAACTGTTGCTCTCGAGCCCTGTCATGAACACACACAGGAGATCAACGGTCAGTGAACATTTTCTCTAAATAATACATTAGATTTCGGTTTGTTTCTCACCAAATCTTATCGTATGCTTTCATAACAATCATGAGACTCATGAATAATTTATTAAACTTCTGAATTATTCTTTTGTGCCCTTTTGAAGCTTGAAGAGGTGTTCACCATAAACTGCCATTTGACATCACTGAGCACAAAATTATCTCACAATTTCTCCCTTTGTGTTCAGAAAAAGAAAGAAAGTCATATGGGGTTATAACAACACCGGGGTGAGGAAATAATGACTGAATTTTTAGTTTAACTGTCCCTTAAAGACCAAGACCAAAACCCTTACCACACAAACCTCAATAACGGTAACAATCAACAAACATTAAGTTCAAAGATAAGCGCTTAACATAAACAAAAAAACAATGACAGCATAAAAAAAGTCAGCAAAGAGCAAAACAAATAAGCCTATAACACGAACCACATCATTTATTCATGTTGCAATCCACGTTAAAACCTTGCAAATCAGCAACATTGTTCAATATGAAATCGCTCGTACAGACAACTCTGTTGGGACAACATTTGGGGGGATATTATTGGTCAAACGTGTTTTAAAGTAGATGCAAAGTAATTCACATTTTATTGTATCTGTGACTTAAGAAGCCCCATAAGATGCATTCAATTTTATTTTTACATTGTAGTGCAGCATCCTATGTAATATATTTCACATTTGATCAAATCTGCAAAATTAACAAGTTGACACAATTTTACATTACAAATGACAAAAACTGGAGTTCATCAGTGAACAAAACAAAGGGGTAAATCATTCTTTGCATCGAGCAATTCTGAAAAGCAACAATTCTTCTACAGTCCACAGACGCTCTAATCTTGGGTCACTTTTAGAGAACATCTGCCATGTGACGTGGGGTAAACAAATAAAAAAATATCATACGCTACAAAAGTAAAGGAAAGTAAGGGTAACGCTAGAGTTGTAGTCCCGATTACATTGAAGATAAGTCCTGATTGAAGAGCTAAACTACGGCGTACTGCTGATACAACAGCTCACGTATCCTGTAGTAGTCATCACAATGACACCCTTCCAGACTGATACGGCCTGCTTCTGTCTGAGAGAGGGAAAGGGAGAGATTCAGAGGTCAGTATTCGAAAACACCTTGGAAAATTCTTCAGGTTAGTACGTACAGGGGCGTACACACGGGACGCGTTGTTGTGTTCGCAAATAGCTAGACAGAGAGCAAGAAATTGGAATAAAATGCAGAATGCAGTAGGGCTTGATATAGTCACTATTCCATGTATCACTATGCATCACGATATCATCATGATAGAAATTGCGGCAAACTCGCGAGAGAGACCCATCGTGTCAGTGAGGAAAATAGTGAATATGCCTTTAAAATGTACAAAGATGTACAAAAGCTCTTTTAGCGTTCTAATATTCAATAATTGCCATTAAACATGGATTGGATCTGATGAACACATGACAGACCAAAATATCAAGAGAGCCACAATGAATAATAAAAAATATATTTGGGATATTTTTGTCATTTAGCACTTCATTTATTTACTTTTTACATCGTATAATAGAATATTTAAATTACATTTACAACTTCCTTGGATTTATATATTCTGGTTGGTATTTCTTTATATTACACATAGAATAAAATAAACTTTAAACTTTATGCATAATTTGAAATTAGAATATTCTATTATATGATCTTCAACCCGCTTTTTTGGATATATATATATATATATATTTATTTTTTTTAATTTTTTTTTGTATTTTTTTTTTCCATTGGTATTTCTTTATATTACACATAAAACAAAAATATTATAAGCTTTATCATTTATTTATAATTTACATTTTTAATATTTTATTATAAAATAATCAACTGGCTTTTTTGTATATATATATATATATATATATATATTTTTTTTTTCATTGGCATTTCTTTATATTACACATTGAAAAACATATTATAAACTTTATACTTTATCTTATAATAGTATATTAAAAATTCAAATAATGCATATAGAATAAAATAAAGTAAACTTCATGCATAATTTGAATTTAGAATATTCTATTATATGATCTACAACAGGCTTTTATGAACATTATACATAAATTATAAAGTAATATATGTTTGTGTAATATAAAGAAATACCAAAATAATAATAATAATACTTTTTTTTTTTTTAAATAATATAAAATAAATTATTATTTTTTGGTATTTCTTTATATTATACAAAAGAAACAATATTTAAAATCTTTTAATTTTATAATTTATGTATAATTTGAATTTATAACATTCTATTATAAGATAATCAACTGTCTTATATATATATATATATATATATATATATATATATATATATATATATTTGTAGGTATTTCTTTATATTACACATCGAAACAAATATTATAAACTTTATACTTTATCTTCTAATAGTACATATTATAAATTCAAATTATGCATATTCAACCAGCTTTTTTGGATTTATATATTTTCATTGGTATTTCTTTATATTACACATCGAAAAAAATTATTTACTTTTTACAGTACAATAGATTTACGTTAGTAATTATGAATAAATGAAAAAATGTATCTGAAAATAAATGCTCATGCTTATGGACGATATGCCGATGGCTTTGGTCAGTATTTGGCCGATAAATATTGGTGGCCGATACATCAGTGCATTCCTTAAATAAACAATGTTTGTGGCAGAAATGCTGAAAAACATAAGAAATAAACATTGAGTTAATGACCAACAAGTCAGAAGTTCAATATCAGAAGTTCGCAAAAGCTTGACTTGTGTACACCCCTTTCAATAAAAAATCCTGAAAGATCCTCAGGACATCACACACACGCAATCTGATTTGACTCACCCTCCTGACAGCGACCTGATTATTACAGACGAGCACGCCACCAACAAACTCTGCCTGGATTCCTTCACGCAGCAGAACCTGTTTGAAGTCCGACAGTCGCGGTTCATTGATGAAAACGGACTGATGACCTGGAACCTGTTGAGAAAACATAATAACCGATATTAATATTTTTGTCCTATACCAATTTTTTTGCCACTTACGTTATATTTTGTCCTCAGATTTGACTATAGAATTACGCTTTAAATATGTACAAAGGTGTACAAAAACTTTCTCACGATTCTAACAATAAATAATTGCCATTAAACATGGATTGGATCTGTTGAATACATGACAGGCCAACATTTTGGAGAGAGAGAAAGATACATACAAGATCAAAAGATACAAAAAATAACTAAAACTAAAAGCAGCAGCTATTTTGAGCTTCAAACATTTTTGCACTTTTGTTTTTGCGGTTCAAAACAACTGAACATTACAAATTCATACAATGCTTCTGCTGAGCAATTCAACGGAAATATCAACCACATCATGGAAAACGAAACCCTTTTAAATTCTGTATTACAGTCATATAATAGATTGTTGATAATGTCGTTCAGACCGCTAGAGGGCGCCGCTTGCTCACACAGCACTGACTGATGCGCTAAATGCAGACTATATATTAAAATTCAGCCTTTTAAGGTTTATTAATCACACAAAGCCTTGTCGCGATTTCAATCTTAATTCAATCAATCATGCAGCATTGATGGATAACATACCAATATCTCAAAAGTCAAAGTCTGCTGGTTTCAAAGAGTTTTGAATGGTTTACCTCATCATGTATCCTATAGATAAGTGCTGTTTTCTATCGGACTGTCACGTCCGTTTATGGCAGTTTCTCAGCAAAATGTGAGAAAGAGAAATATCAGCGTTTTCATGCTTATAAATGATACGCTGATGGTTTTAATTTGGTCAATAATTGGTTGATAAATACAACGAGTTGTGAACCAATCGTTTTGTGCGATACAATTTCTGTTCTACCAAATTTTTGTGAGATAAAATCACTAAGTGTTTACTGGCGTTGCGTCATGGCAACAAGGTTGCAATTTTGGATATATGTTTTCACAGATAAGGTTAGTAAGTTATTTTATCACAGTAAAATCATGTTAACTTGTATAATGTTTACATCTTGTGACTATACTTTTGAAACAGTGAGTATAACGTTTATGGACCGGCCCCTTTCACTTCTATTGTAAGTGCCTCTATGACACCGTGATTTTTGCTTTCTTAAATTTACAAGGGACGAGTCGAAATACACTAGCATGTGTGGCAGAATGTTGACCATGATTGTGAATAGAACTTAACTTGTATTGAACATGTTCATTCCTTTAAGTGCTACATTTCCGACCCATAGACTTCCATTGTAAGTGAATGAATATAAATTGTGGCAGGGTGGAGGGCGGAGCCGGGTCGTGATGCTGCACACCCGGCCCCTAATCAGGCTAATCAAGCCTCAGAGAGGGATAAAGGCCAACTGGAAGCTGCAGTGCGAGGGATAGAGAGATTTACGGGCAGCTGTCCGACACCTTTGTGTGTCTGTCTTTTTGTTTAGTTCTTCATTAAAATATGATTTAAATCGTCAAGTCGGTTCTCGCCTCCTCCTTTCCATTAATCCCTTTACACCGTTTGTTTATGCATACTAAAGAAAGTCAAAATTATCCTGTGGTTATCTTTTCTCACTCACTTCATGTGCAGGCAGGGGTTCGAGGGTGGGTATGACGTCATTTTCCTCCGATATCTCCCCGTCATCCTCTCCGAACAGAGTTTTCATGGCGCGCTGGTTAGCCACAGCGATGGGCAACGTCGGCAGGTCTGTGGAGACGTCCGTGGTCAGATCTGCATCCTCCGCCTCCTCTTTCGCTTCGCCCATCTCTGTGATGACACCCGTGTCCACTTTTTCCACACGCATGTCCAGAACACCATCGATCCAGGCCAGCTCAGTGTCTTTGGCTTTACAGAACTGAAGTGAGCTCACCAGAGAGTCTTTCAGTCTCACCTACAAAAACAGAGAAACGACACATTAACAACTCAATCTTAAAGCTGCAGTGTGTAATGATTTATCAGGGTGACAGACGGGATTGTTACCTGGTAAATGTGTGTCTCACTGGTGGCATCAAGAGTCTCTTGTAATTTTGGTGTGTAAATTTTAATGTCTTTCTCACAGAAGGCCTTACAGGACTCGGCCAGATCCTGACTGGACTCAGGAGGACCATGAACGATCACTAGCTGTCTGGGTTTCATCTGGTTTATTATCTTCTTAATGGAGTCTCCGTCAGAACGGCCCTCATAGTCGATGTATGTGATTCGAGCTCTGGGGTCACAATGAATGAACGTATGAATAAATCTGAATGGTGCATTGCTGGGTCATTCTCCTATAAGTGTTGCAACCCAACGTCAGATCAATTACATTTCATTAATTAAATTAAACATACATGATCAAAACACTCAGTTGGTAGAGCGGGTCGGCCACTAATCGCAGGATTGGTGGTTCGATTCCCGGCCCACTTGACTCCACATGCCGAAGTGTCCTTGGGCAAGACACTGAACCCCAAGTTGCTCCCAATGGCAGGCTGGTGCCTTGCATGGCAGATCTGCCATCATTGATGTGTGTGAGTGTGTGTGTGAATGAGACGCAGTGTAAAGCACTTTGAATACTGCTAAGGTTAAAAAAGGCGCTATATAATGGCAGACCATTTACCAATAATACAGCACAATTTAACCACATACAATTATTGTCTTATTTGGTCTGACAGCTCTCTAGGACAGAAAACACATTTTCTGTCCAAAATTTTCAGTGACAGTTGGTATTAGTTTGCATAGAGGTGCATAGAGTCCTCCATCTACACATACTGTATCTAATGGAGAGATGTAGTCAGGACGGACAACAGCTGTAACACAGTTCAGCCACAAATACACACTAGTGCACACAAGAGCAATTCATTACAGATGGATAGAGGTTTATTAGCCGTAAGTTTTAATTATTATGTTAAAACGGACAGTGCCATAATAGTAAATGTGGCCAGAACATCTGGATAGTGTGTTTGGGAGAAAGAGGTGGTTATATTTCTATGCCTCAGCAGAAGCATGGCATGATTATCTCCATCACTGTGCTAAATGATGTCTCCACCACAAGACACAGTGTGAGCGCCCCCTGCAGGCCACATTTAACTCTACCAGAACACTGCAAAGGATTTTAATACAGCAGGTCAGAAAATCGATTCTCTTAAAACACTTCTACGGCAGGTTTCATGAATATCTTCCTTAAAATCCTATTCATTTTTTACATAGGCAAATTGATTTTTAACCTTGAAAGAAAGAGCTACCATAAGCTCTTCCATTGAAGCATAGCAACAAGATGTTTAGTGTAGAGAACTACACTACCCATAACTACCCAACTATACTACCAATAAGAGAATCATGGCAAATAAAGTGCACCAAAAGTGCTCTGTAGTAAAACCCACTTCCATGACACATTGTAAATGGTCTCCCTATACTCTTAAACTACTTATATATTCATTTATATCTAGATATTTTGCAATAAAATGAGTGCTATCAGTCGACTGTTTGTCACGACTAATTTTTAATCAGATTAATTGCATTGTTTAAATAATCGCGATTAGTCACATATTTAGAAAGTGCTGAAATTTGACATTATATTTACTTGTTTTCTGTCAAAATGCATTTATTTACATCTTAGGACAGAACACAGAGCAATATGTAACACTAACTAATACTTCACAGTTTTCAAACAAAGCCTTCCACAGTATTAAGATAGAAATGCACTAAAATTGCACCAATTCAAGTAACATTAAACGTTTCCCAAAGTCTAAGTGGGAGTTTGACCAATTGAAAGAACTAGTCCCCCATAGGCTGAGAATTCATTGCAATGGGCATTAAATCTCTTAAATTCTCATCATCCACAATATTAATTAATCTGCTGGTAGACTATGGCTATACTCTGTTGCAATCGTGCAGCCGGATTCATGATTCGCCTCAGGGTGTCAATGCCATCGTCTGTGAACTCCACATGAAAAGCGCTTGCAGACAACGTCTCATTCCGCATTTCCGTGAAGGTTAAGACTTCATGTGCTTTTGTAGTCATTAAATTGCATGTTACAGGTGCTGCAAAGAACTTGATTTCTGTCCCATTTGGGCTTGTTTTGTACAACAAGTACAGTGGCAAGAAAAAGTATGTGAACCCTTTGGAATTAGCTGGTTTTCTGCATTAATTGGTCATTAAATGTGATCACATCTTCATCAAAGTCACACGTTTAGACAAACACAATGTGATTAAGCTAACGACACACAAACAATTATAATCTTTAACGTCTTTATCGAACACATCCCATTAAACATTCACAGTGCTGTGGAAAATGTAGGAGAACCCCCAGGCTGAAGACGTCAACAATAGCTAATTAGAGTCAGGAGTTTGCAAACCTGGCATCCAATTAATGAATAGATTGGCGGTGTGGGTTAGAGCTACTTTGGCTTATAAAAAGCACTTAAATATTTTGCGTTTGCTATTCAAAAGAAGCATCTGTTGAAGTAGACCATGCTCGCAAAAAAAGAGATCTCAGAAGACCTATGATCAAGACTTGTTGCTTTACATAAAACTGGAAAGGGTTGCAAAGTTATCTGGAATAGATTAGATATTCTTCTGTCCACTGTTAGACAATTTGTCTATAAATGGAGGTGATTTAGTACTATAGGTACTCTCACTAGAAGTGGCCGCCCAGCCAGTATGACTCAAAGGGCACAACGCAGAATGCTCAATGAGGTAAAAACGAACCCTAGAGTGACAGATAAAGACTTGAAGAAATCATTGGAACTGGTTAACATCTCTGTTCATGAGTCTACAACTTTAAATTGATAGTTTATTGTTCAATTGTCAAATGCTTTATGGGGTTTCAGTTCATTCCGTCATGAAAGACGTTAAGTACACAGTCTTGTACCTTTGCTTTTTTTGTCCAATTTTCAAATGCTATTTTGGTTCAAATCAAAGTTTGTAATGTGTGGTTAGGACAGGGCAATATATCGAATATTATGTACCAATATTGTGACAGTGGAGTGGTGGTGGCGTAGTGGGTTAAAGCACATAACTTGTAATCAGAAGGTTGCTGGTTCGATCCCCACATCCACCACCATTGTGTCCTTGAGCAAGACACTTAACTCCAGGTTGCTCCGGGTTAATTGTCCCTGTAATAAACGCACTGTAAGTAGCTTTGGATAAAAGCGTCTGCCAAATGCATAACTGTAAATGTAGTAGACTAATTTCATTATCCTTCAGGGATGCACAGTTAATCAAAATAACACCAAAATGTCAAGTTGGTCATATGTGATTTTTATTCCACAAAAGGCTGTGATTTAAAGAGTGATAAACATGGTCTGTGTGTGATTCAGAACAAACCGATGACGCGCGCATGGCGGCGCTCTCAGATCAGTTCATGCATTGTGAAATCAAAGTAATGCAGGTTCAAGCATTCGCGCAAACATAAGTACAACTTATAAGTTATTATACAAATCTACAAACGCAGCACAGAATAACAGAAAAGGAGACTTATGCTGCGTTTCAGGAAATTTGGAACATTGTAAACGGACAAATAAACAATAAAAGCTCCCTGTAAAGCGGAAGTAAATACGGCAGCGCTTTCAGTGTCAAAATAAAAGTCCCCAAGTGAAAGTGAAATAAACAGGACATAAATATATTACTTTTGTATAACGCAAATCTAATAATCAGAATAATGATGATACATCAGCATTATATTAGAAAAATAAACCTGATGTGTCTCACAGTAATAATTTAGTATTGTGTTCAACTAGGGTTTTAAACACAAGTCAGTGATGTAGCTTTGCACTCCTTGTTTATTCATGAAAATGTATTAGTAGAAACATTTGAAGGATATTTTAAATAATGCTTTTTATTAAGCTACTATGTATCATTTTAAATGCATATCAATGCATATCAATGAAAATGACTGAATTTCATTCTCCCTTGTGTTTATTTAGTGAAACACTAATTATTACATTTGTATTTAATGTCTATAAAATCTACTTGGCTCCAGTGGCTGTTTGGATGAAACGATGGTTCCTCTGATTAAAATAAAACAACTTTTGAGCCATTTTAGAGCAAATACATAATTATCGAGGTATATATATCGAATATTGTCAATAGGCTGTAAAATATCGAGACATAATTTATAGCCCTAGTTGTGATTCACCTCTGAGCTGGTCGGTTTGGTTCATTTCTTACAACTCTTAAGAAGGATTTTATGTATGAACAAAATTAATGAAGGAAAAAACTTCCGGAACTAAGACCGCTGAAAATGTTTGCGGGTAATGTTACGCTCTATATACCATTAACATGATTTGCAACTTGCTAGACGGTTACAGGTGTGTAAAGAGATTAATGGAAAGGAGGTGGCGAGAACCGGCTTGACAATATAAATAATAGCTTAATGAAGAAATAAACCAAAAGACAAACACACACATTCTTTCTCTGTCGCACCACCGTCCGCAGTCCGCAGTCAGACTTTATCAATCTCAGAGGCTTGATGAGCCTGATAAGGGACCGGGTGTGTAAAATCACGACCCTGCCCTCTGCCCTGTCACAAGGTGGTATGAGAGCAAGGGATATTCTCATTTTAGAGAGAATTTGATTTCACAAAACCTATGTAGCATCAAGTTTACGAGCACTAAGTTTACATCTACTACTCAAAGTCCCCATTAAATCAAAACTGAAGTTTTGCCATGATTTGTAAGAATAATCAGACTGATGGTGATTTCACAAAGCTGTTACACCGTGTGTAATATCAGATAAGTATTGAGCAGGCAGGTCCTCACCTGATGTCTAGTGTTTGTGTTGTACTGATGCATTTGGTGGGCACGTCAGACAGGTCTTGATCCATGTGCTCTTCTCCGTTAGTCAGTCCAGACTCCAGTTTACTCTTCTCTTCTTCAGTGGCCTGAAGCTCAGGAACCAAAAACTCCTCTGGCCTGGGGTTAGAGTTCAGAGGTAAATGCAGAACACACATATACATATTCTATAGGCAAGCCATATGGTCTGGACTAAAATGAGGGGGGGAGTAAATGATGACAGAACTTTCCTGATTGGGTGAACTCTTTAAGGACTCAAAAAGACAACAATCAAGAACTCACCGGATGATCTCTCCATACTCGTCCCATTTGATCCTCTCCTCATGTGTGGGGAACATGGGGTAGGTCTTCTTGGCCTGTTTGAAGAAGCTGCCCTTCCTCCCTCCCTCCCCCTTCATCATCAGGTCGTGATGTTTGGTCTTGACCACCGCCGGCTGCTCCATATCATCCTCCATATCGCTTTCATCGCTCGAGTCCATGTCCACCCTAAATATGAATGCAGAACGCTTAAAAAAAAAAAGACCCGCTCTACCACATGAGCCACATCCGCCCCGCAGTACAATTGCTAAATGAAGTTAGAACGTCTTTGTTTGATCAGCAGTGCATTCGTAGTGAATTAATACTCACTCTTTCGCCTGCTCCAGCTTTTTGGCAGCTTCTTTCTTCAATTTCTCTTTCTCCATGTATTCCTCCAGCTCTCGGCCCTCCAGTCTGCAACGCTTTCTTATCTGGTTTAGTTTAAGAAAAACAATAACAACAAAAGCTTATTATAAGATCATTCCTACACTGTCCAAAGGTTTTCAAGACCTCTAAACATTAACAGTCCCCGCTATCTTGGGGGTCTGGGTAGCTCGGCGAGTATTGCTGCTGACTATCGCCCCTGGAGTCGTGAGTTTGAATTCAGGGTGTGCTGAGTGACTCCAGCCACGTTTCATAAGCAACAAAATTTTGCCGGGTTGCTAGGGAGGGTAGAGTCACATGGGGTAACCTCCTCGTGGTTGCGATTAGTGGTTCTCGCTCTCAATGGGGCGTGTGGTAAATTGTGTGGATCGCGGAGAGTAGCATGAGTCTCCACACGCTGTGGGTCACCGCGGTGTTGTGCACAACGAGCCACGTGACGTGCGGATTGACGGTCTCAGAAGCAGAGGCAACTGAGACTCGTCCTCCACCACCTGGATTGAGGTGAGGAACCGTGCCACCACAAGGACCTACTAAAATAGTGGGAATTGTGCATTCCGAATTGGAAGAAAAGGGGATGAAAAAAAAAATGTTTTTTTTTTGGAAGCCAGGCTTTAAAATATCAGAGTACATCAGAGGTCCATATGGTAGTTCAGGCCAAGTCCACACTAGAACGCCATTTTACTCCCCCGAAAACATTCTCTTTATAACCGCATACTTTGGAAAACTATGACGTTAGGAAAATGAAAATAGAGTTTGAATGGATAACATTTAGTCTTTTTTTACGTTTGCTAGAAGGTGTGTCCTCCATCATAAGCAGCTTCAACAGTCAATTTAGAGTTATTTCTATCTCGTGTCTTTAGTGACCCGGGACCTGATTTCACCCCCTGTACCTCATCCATTTTTTGCAGTATTCCCCAAACTTTCTCTTATGAATAGATGGGAAAATTGCAACCAAAAAAAATATATATAATTACTTATCAAATGTGTATAGGGTCATTAGTGACCTGAGATATGCAAGGGTCGTTTTTTTCGGCATCCATACATCATATTTTCATTCAATGCGTGTACACATATTATACATGTTATCTGTCACTCAAGGTGGCACTGATGAGTCAGTGAATGACTTGATTTACATTTGACATTGCTAATTGATAAAGAAATAATATGGAAGTAAACTTTAGCAAGTGTAAGACATGAACAGTATGATATGATTATTGTCATTTGGGTGTACTACTTAAATGATGCAAATTGTGAATCTATTTAGACTCAATAAGTGCCTGAGAAGGTGTAAATGTGCCAAACAGGGCCAAATTGGGCATCGGATATAGCACAAGGGACATGGCTTTACACTGCAGTTTTTAAGAAGTCATTCTGAATACAAACGTCTCCTTCCAATGAAATGAAAAACTAAAAGGAAGACATATTCTGAAAATACCATCTCATATCTCATACCTCCAGATCTATCCTCTTCTCACCCGGATTATCAATGAGGTCGCGTGCCAGCGTACCCGGTGTGGTCCGGTAGGTGAGGATCACTGAGTTTTTAGCATCCTGGCACCACTGAATGAAGAGTTCCCGTGAGAAGCCGGACTCTAGATCAGGCTGACTGCACAGAACCACCTTTGGGCTGGGCACACGGGACAGATCGGCCAGACTGTGACAGAGCGAGAGGTGGCGGAACTGGAATGGATTGTTGCGTTTGTCCTCGAAACATCGCATGAGCTTATCGCTCATCCACTCCACCTGCGAGAGAAAAAGATAACTCATGCTGTAGCTACCATAACCGGAGTCGCAAGGTACTAGCATACCTGGACCTGAGCTAACCAGGCCCCCAAGAGCATACATTAAGTACAACAGGACAATAACTTGCGATGTGTTGGTTGAGCATTCGTGTCCATACTTGAAACTTGCATACGGTATATTTCTGGACTAAAATGACCAAATTTGGCAAATCAGATTAATTTTTTAAATGTATAAACAATGGTGTATTATATATTAAATGACACTTTCAGGCCCGTATACAACATGTATAATGTATCATAACAACAGAAAAGTAACATTTTCAATCAATTTATGAGACATCAAGTTTTTCTGGAGAAAAAAAAAGCAAAACTGTCATAACTTGCAAACATGTAATTTTTGTTCTGTTCACGCTACCTCTCTTTGAAAAGTCCCATTTCATTCCACTAGATGGCAACAAGCACTAGAAACAAATATTTTTTCTCTTTAACATTCCATCACAATATACAGATGTGAAATGTAGGTGGCGCTCTAACGCATTTTAACCCTCACAGATGTGCTCGTCCATAGACATTCAGTCTAATGTTCAGTTCAAGCAACACCCTCATTATTTTATTGAATATCTCGGCCTCTGAGTGGACTAGAAGCTCAATCTAGGTGTCATTAGAAAGCTGAGATCCCTCTTTCCGATGACATATCACATTCATTATACTATTATCAATAGTCGAAAACATATTTTCTGATGATTTGTTTTGCATGCTTTTCCTGCTGGATGGCATATTTTGCTTTTGGATATTTAAGATATCAAATTATATCATTAAGCCAAGAAAGCTCACAGACATGTAAAAATGGCTCATTATTTAGAAAACTCCCTAAGGTAAAAGTAGATATAAAGTTTTGTCTATTTGGGGATTATAGCAGCAGTTATCAGAGCATAAATGAGACGTTTGTATTTGATGACTTACAGAAGTCATATTTCACTTTGTGATTCTTTTGAAAATCTTTTGAACTGTGGTATTAGTGCAACGAAATAAACTATACAGTCATATTTCTGAGAATGAGAGCTTTCATTTGATATATGTCTTGTCCATTTAGGTGCTATGTGAAGGACTTTTATTTTGATATAAATAATTCTACCCCATTACCTCTAGGGGGCGCTCATTTTCATCGCGGCAGTTTTTGAGGCCTTATTTTGTTATTTTTGGGTTATCTCTGAAAAGTTCTCTAAGCTTTCAAATGACACTTCATATACCCGACGAGTATTTGGACACTTTACGTTTTAAGCGTAAACTTATTTTATCATCATTTTATCAAATTTTATCATCAATAGTCGAAAACATATAATGATTTGTTTAGCATTATTTTCCTTCAGGATGGCATATTTTGTTCTGGACATCTAAAATATAACACTGGATTATTCAGACAAGCAAGCTCACAGACAAGTAAAAAATGGCTCATTGTTAAGAAAACTTCATATAGTTAAAGCAGATATAGAGTTTTTGTCTACTTGGGGCTTATAGCAGCAGTAATCAAGAGCATAAACAAGACGTTTATATCTGATGAATTCATGAAATCATATTTCACTTTGTGATTCTTTTGAAAATCTTTGGAACTATTGTATTAGGGAAACAAAATAATCTATACAGTCATATTTCTGAGAATGAGAGCTTTCATTTGATATATGACTTGTCTATTATTTTCATATAAATATTTTTACCCTATTACCTCTAGGGGGCGCAAAGTTTCAACGCAAACATTTTGAGACCTTATTTTGATATTGTAAGTAACATAAATGCAGAAGTGATGCAATCTCAGCTTTCAAATGATACCTCATATGCCTGACTTATGTGTTCGTAGACTTTAACATTATACGCATAATCTTTTTTCACGATATAGCGCCCCCCTTTGGACCTGCTGGCGGGTCCATAGAATTTGAGGGATTAAGAAAGAAAATGGTGTCAATTTTGATTGCATGAATAAGCTAAAGAGCAACAGCGACAGGACTTGAATCACAGTATGGCGGCGAGACCTGCGACTTTGAGAATTCCACCACGTTGTAGCTGACATTGTTGAGCAGGGCAAGCGAGTAGACGCCCAGTCCTGCATCTTTGGTCCTCCAGATCTGATCTAGGAGTTGAGCGAGCTCCAGTACGCGTCCCGCTGTATCCACAGCGATCAACACGTTGCCATCACCACGGAGGGTCTCCATGACATTGGCTGGGGGGGGGAGGAAGCGCAAAACATCAACTCTTAATCACGTGTCAAAGGAGTGAAATTGTTTCTTCCATATGTTTTGATATAAAATAATTCCAATGTACTATGAAAACAGATTGTAGGTTTCAGAACTCAAAACTTATGAAGTCTGATCTTAACAGTTTGAGTGACACATTTCAGCATGGATTGTTTAGGGCAGGGGTTTTCAAACTTGTTGATGCCAAAAGACCCCCCCAAATACGATGATCCTCTTGCGAGGGATTATTTATTATTTCATGAAAAAATTTCAGATCCCCTAGCATCACCTTGTAACCCCCTGGGAGTCCTGGGCCCCAGTTTGCAAACCCCTGGGTTAGGGAATCTGTCATAATGTAATTCAGGATTGAGGAGCCAACATTTGCATAAATGGCTTTAAAGGCAGAAAGAATGGCCAGTTTAATTATAAGGGTCAGGGAGAAAGTGGACCTCAGGGAATACATTTTAATGACAAAAACAGCTTTTAGTACTTACTGAGCAGTTGCTCGTCTCGCTGTTTTCTACGAGGCTGCACATACGAGGCGTTGAAGGAGTCGGTGATGAGAAGAGATGGTCTGCTGATCGTTTCCAGAGAGCAACCGTTCAGATGACTGAGAGGATACAGGAAACGTCACACTAACAACGGTTTAATCTACATGCATTACATCAGATATTTTTTTGGTGATTGTTTGTGGTGTAAGTAACTGTCATTGTGCCAGTTGGTTTTGTGTTCAGGGTTTTTTCCGTACAATCAAATAAGGCCACAACACTTCATCAAATGTCAGCGACCTTTATTTAATGTAACATTTCCACAATCATCCTGCCTCCTGCTCATTTTCTGGTTCACATGCTGTATAGCCAAACAGTTCTCTTGGTTTGATCCAGTTTTAAAGCATTGGCCACACCCATCCAATTGGGCTATACCATTCATTATTATTGTCAGGGGGGGACTTTTATAACAGCAGGTTTTGTCTTTGTTTTGCTGTTTATTTCCCTTCTGTTATCAATTGTTGTGTGGACTAGATGCATATTGGGTGGCCTGATATTCTAGGCCCAATTTTGTATGTTTAAACATGTAATTGTTGTTTATTTGTTCCCCACATTGGTTCAGTCTAAGGGAGGAGCCAGACCCTATAAAAAGGGTACTGATACAGCTCAGGTTCTTCTCTGTTTTGGAAATGGGCCATTTATTGGTTTAGCCATTTTTGCACATTGTTGCAATTTTCTTTTGTGTAGTTATTGTTTATACTTACGTAAATATTTTCACTGTAAATACTTTTGCACCATAATAAACACTTCTTGGGTTCCACCAGCACATCATTTTTACTCTGACCGTTAGACCACTTAACAATGCCGTTTACACTTACATCTCTCTCTTGTGGTTGAAATCCACAGCATATACAATCTCTTCCTCGCCATCCTTAACGATTTTCCAGATAGTGCCTCCGATCATGTGACCCGCAGGAAGAGGGGTGATGGACAGACCGTGACCTTTTCCTATTTGTTTACAGATTAAGATACATTTTCAAACTTTAGGACACAGAAATGACTCGATATTACTATAATGTCAAGAACTTGCCCTGGTCGTATTTCACTCCAAAATCAAGAAGAATTTATTCTATTTTGCTTTTTTTATAAAAAAAAGACACATATTTCCCCCAAATTCTCATTATAGTGATGCAAAAAAAAAAAAAAGTATTTATATTGTTTTAAAAATTATTTATAAAAAAATACTGTGTATTACCTTAATGAGAATTTAATGAGAATCACCATTGAAAATAATGAGAAATGTCAAATTTATGGATACAATACATTGATAAGGATTCGGGGGTGTAATAATGTCACTACGGAGAGAAAAAATCTTAATGAAAATAATCTTCATTGTTTTTATGTAAAACAATAAATTTTTTTAGCTGATTTTTGGAGAACATTTCAACAGGGTTCACCAATTACAGGTTTGACTTTTTGTCTGTAAACACAAACCAGATTAAACCATTCTTCTTCTTTTTTATTACTTTTTATAATAGCATAAATATATTATACATTTTTATATAATACATTTTATAAGGGGTGTAAATCCTTGGGTCGATTTGATTCAAAAATATATTTAGCAAATTCAGAAAGATTTGATTCAATACACATTGAAAAAATTATTTTTTGTTTTTAAAAATATATGTAGGTAAATATTGCTTTTTTTATCACTGTATTGTGGGATTTTGTGAAAAACACTGTATTTTATTTCACTAAACATTTTGAATGTACTTGGCTACAATGGCTGATGAACGAATTTAAAATTATTATGTAAAATAAATTTTATGTAATTTATTCCAACATTTTCTAAATGGGACCCCGGGTTGGTCGGTTGCTTGGGGCCTCAGAAATCGTAAATACTCCCCCTTGCGTGCTCCAAAGCTTTAGAAAACCTCGTCACACATGTATAATCAACTACGTAATCATTTAAAAATATTATACTTTTTTTTTTGGACAAAACATGACTCATTTGATTTGTAGCATTTTAAACCAATTATTGACCAACACTGACAACTCTCGATTCAAAAATCATTTTTATAATGTGATTCGATGCAACTGAATCGACAAGTGAACCATTAAACCATTATATACTTTATATAATTTAAAGACAACAGAAATATCTTCTTACCTTTCAGGTTGACTATCTGTGAATATTTTAACTGCTGAATTTTGTCAAACGCTGAATCCACATCATCCAGGGTAAACAGACTGAAATCCTCTGTGTTGTGTCGAGACTGTGAAAGCACAGAGTCACACATTAATCTTCTATAAATGAGCATTTAAAACTATCCGATTGTTTCTCTACCTTATGCTGACATTATTTAAAGTGTGTATACTGCTGCCAGTTGATTAGGGCTGCAACTAACGATTATTTTGATACTCGATTAATCTAACGATTTTATTAGAATGATTATTCGGCGATTATTGCACCGATTAATCGTTAGCTCTTAACCGATTATTCAGCTTGTGCCTCGACTTAAAAGGTTCGATTAAACCTGCTTACTAACAATAAACAGGGCAAAATCATCTTTTAAAAATACCTCTAAAAGACATTCACTGAAATAACAGGGGAAAAAAATGTTTTTATTAAGTTTAATTCAGTAAATTAATTCACTGCAAAAACATCCTATTATTATCAAGTGTTTTTGTCTTGTTTACATTTAAAATGGTCTAAAAATCCTTAAAATATATATTTACTTGAGAAGCAACATATAAGATATTTAGACTTGCTTTAAGATGATGTATCTTATATATGAGTGTATTTTGTATACGAGTGTAATTTGTATACGAGTGTATTTTGTATACGAGTGTATTTTGTATACGGGTGTATTTTGTATACGGGTGTATTTTGTATACGGGTGTATTTTGTATACGAGTGTATTTTGTATACGAGTGTATTTTGTATACGGGTGTATTTTGTATACGGGTGTATTTTGTATACGAGTGTATTTTGTATACGAGTGTATTTTGTATACGAGTGTATTTTGTATATACAGGTGAAACTCGAAAAATTAGAATATCGTGCAAAAGTTCATTAATTTCAGTAATTCAACTTAAAAGGTGAAACTAATATATTATATAGACTCATTACAAGCAAAGTAAGATATTTCAAGCCTTTATTTGATATAATTTTTATGATTATGGCTTACAGCTTATGAAAACCCCAAATTCAGAATCTCAGAAAATTAGAATATTACATGAAATCAATAAAAAAAAAAGGATTTTAAATACAGAAATGTCGGCCCTCTGAAAAGTATAATCATGCATATGTACTCAGTACTTGGTTTGGGCCCCTTTTGCATTAATTACTGCCTCAATGCGGCGTGGCATGGATGCTATCAGCCTGTGGCACTGCTGAGGTGTTATGGAAGACCAAGATGCTTCAATAGCGGCCTTCAGCTCTTCTGCATTGTTTGGTCTCATGTCTCTCATCTTTCTCTTGGCAATGCCCCATAGATTCTCTATGGGGTTCAGGTCAGGCGAGTTTGCTGGCTAATCAAGCACAGTAATACCATGGTCATTGAACCAGGTTTTGGTACTTTTGGCAGTGTGGGCAGGTGCCAAGTCCTGCTGGAAAATGAAGTCAGCATCTCCATAAAGCTTGTCTGCTGAAGGAAGCATGAAGTGCTCTAAAATGTCCCGGTAGACGGCTGCGTTGACTCTGGACTTAATAAAGCACAGTGGACCAACACCAGCCGATGACATGGCTCCCCAAACCAACACAGACTGTGGAAATTTCACACTGGACTTCAAGCGTCTTGGATTGTGTGCCTCTCCATTCTTCCTCCAGATTCTGGGACCTTGGTTTCCAAATGAGATGCAAAATTTGCTCTCATCAGAAAAGAGGACTTTGGACCACTGAGCAACAGACCAGTTCTTTTTTTCTTTAGCCCAGGTAAGACGCTTCTGACGTTGTTTGTTGTTCAGGAGCGGCTTGACAAGAGGAATACGACATTTGAAGCCCATGTCCAGGACCCGTCTGTGTGTGGTGGCTCTTGATGCAGTAACTCCAGCCTCAGTCCACTCCTTGTGAAACTCCCCCACACATTTGAATGGCCTTTTCCTGACAATCCTCTCCAGGCTACGGTCATCCCTGCTGCTTGTGCACCTTTTTCTTCCACACTTTTCCCTTCCACTTAACTTTCTATTAATGTGCTTTGATACAGCACTTTGAGAACATCCAACTTCTTTTGCAATTACCTTTTGAGGCTTTCCCTCCTTGTGGAGGGTGTCAATGATGGTTTTCTGCACAACTGTCAGGTCAGCAGTCTTCCCCATGATTGTGAATTCAACTGAACCAGACTGAGAGACCATTTAAAGGCTCAGGAATCCTTTGCAGGTGTTTTGGATTAATTATCTGATTAGAGTGTGACACTTTGAGCGTACAATACTGAACCTTTTCACAATATTCTAATTTTCTGAGATTCTGAATTTGGGGTTTTCATAAGCTGTAAGCCATAATCATAAAAATTATATCAAATAAAGGCTTGAAATATCTTACTTTGCTTGTAATGAGTCTATATAATATATTAGTTTCACCTTTTAAGTTGAATTACTGAAATTAATGAACTTTTGCACGATATTCAAATTTTTCGAGTTTCACCTGTAAGTGTATTTTGTATACGAGTGTATTTTGTATACGAGTGTATTTTGTATACGAGTGTATTTTGTATACGAGTGTATTTTGTATATAAGTGTATTTTGTATATGAGTGTATTTTGTATACGAGTGTATTTTGTATACGAGTGTATTTTGTATACGAGTGTATTTTGTATATAAGTGTATTTTGTATATGAGTGTATTTTGTATACGAGTGTATTTTGTATACGAGTGTATTTTGTATATGAGTGTATTTTTTCACATGGTTATACTTCTGCGAGTGCAGTAAAGACAAAATATACTAATATTCAAGATCTATTCTCTAAAAAAAGTCTAAATATCTCATATGCTGCTTCTCAGGTGAATGCATCTTTATTTAAATATTTTTTTTATATTTTAAAATATTTGTATTTTTAATATTGTATTCAACATTCTCAGAAAAAAATATTCTTCTGCAGTATAGTTCCTAAAGTATATGTACGTTGTTTTAAAGGAGTTTTGGATATTTATATTGTAAAACAAGCCAAAACAAAATCAAATTATAAACAAATTTTGTTGCCATGTATAATGGGGCGAAGACTTCCTGTTCACTTCAATCCATCTTTAACTCACAAAAAACCAAACTCCCTTTAATTAATAAAGCTACATGTTGCCAATTTTCTTCACAATATAAAATGCACAGTGAATATATTTTGATTCAATACATTGCAAGTCATCACGTTATAATCTAGCTGCTTTAAGCGTGTGCGCTCGAGGGAGGAGCGTCCCGCGACAGAGTGTGCATCAGCTGGCTGCAGTTTCAATCTCTCCCCCTTACATCAGGACATTCGCGCCACAGAAGAGGCGCTGACCGCACAGAGAAAAGCCAGTTTCGGAGTTTGTAGTTATTTACATGACCTGCTTCTGTATTATTTGAACATTAATAAAGCTATAAAGCATTAAATATAACTGCATTTAAGATGTAACGCCCGGGTGTTTCCTTTTAAAGAGCTCCGGCTCCACTTATTCCACAACGAGAGTGCTTCTGTATTTACTTATTTGGCATTTTTGTATAATTCCCTTGTACTTTGCGAACTACATCAGCTGAAGCTGGAAAGTTTCGAGAGCATCTGGACGGTGATCTGTGTAATTCATCCTCTCCTGAGTCGTGAACTCAGTGCTGCTGTCACGCATGATCATTACAGTTTAATGTGATCTCACGTTACGCTAAATGAGATCAAATGACTATTCAACAGTTAAAATATTTATCGACAATTTTTTATTGTCGACGTTGTCGATAACGTCGACTAATCGTTTCAGCCCTACAGTTTGATTTTCAAAGTGCTGAAATATGATTATATATTCTTCTTTTCCTGTCAAAAAGCATTTATTTACTTATTAGGAAAGAAAACAAAACTATATGTAACAATATAATGCATTATTAACATTTTACAAACAAAGCCTTCTACAGTATTAAGATAGAAATGCACTAAAATAGCACCAATTCAAGTAACATTAAACATTTCCCAAAGTCTAAGAGGGAAGTTGACTAATTGAAATAATTATTTTCCTCATAGGTTGAATATTCATTGCAATAGGCATTAAGTCTTTTAAACTCTCAACCTCACAATATTTTCGCCTGGCTATCCACTTTGATACAGCAATCGTGAAGCTGCATTCACATTTGCATCCGCATCAGGGTGTCAATGTCAGCGTCAAGCACCGCTTTGAACTTCACGTGAAGAGAATAAATGTCTCTTTTACTACCCTTTCTGTTTCTTACAGTCAGTTCTTGATTAAAAACAACAAAAAAAGGACATTTAATTCTAATCACACATGAATGCCAAATAAATTATGCACATCTCATTATATGCACTTACTGGCTGACGCAGGTAGTCTTAAAGAGACATTACCGATTTAGCGCATGTTCTACATATCAATGTAAATACTCGTAAATAGTACAAATTATGCAAGTAAACAATACAAATGTAACAAAGAAACATATACAACATAATATATGAAATTTCAAGACATTAATTGATGGAATAAACTGAATTTAAACATTATTCAAACACTAAAATGTGAACAATTTGATGAAAAACTAATGATAAAAAATAGTTTGTAAAATTTATATTTTCAAATTGTACCTAGAAGGTTCCTTTATAATTAAGCGCATCAGCTGAGGGAGAATTTCTTTCATATGGATGTACCTATATGAATCAATATCGAATCAACATCGGAATCGAAACGGGAAATCTGTATCAATACCAAGCCCTATTTGTGACGTTTAAGACTTGATGTGCTTCTGTTGTAATTAAACTGCGCCTTACAGAGGCTGTAAAGGACTTGATTTTGTCCCATCTCAGCTGGTTTTGTACAACAAATAGCATTAAGAGGCCCTTTATTTATCTTTTGATCAATGGCATGGAATCGCTGTTGTGTGTGCTTGTGCGTGTTGTCCAACCAGTGCTCAGCACTCACACGGAGCTGAATACAATGTCAGAATCTGATGTCAAACTGTTAAATGCGTTAAATGAATCGATTGTGTTGACGTGTTATCTTTGACAGCTCTAAGTGTATATAAATGGACAAAAAAAGAGACATAAATGGGGTTGTAAAAGACAACAACAAACAGTTCCATGTACCAAGACAGTACCATTTACAAATTAGATTTTCATTATCAGGGTCATTCTCACCTGATAGAGATCATACATGAACATTTGGCCCATCTTATAGACAGGTATGGTGGCGTAGATGGTGCAGTTAAGCCCCAGTTTTCCTACAGCGTACGGCAAAGCACCCAGATGCAAATGATCAGGGTGAGAGAGCAACACTGCGTCCACCTGATGAACATACCTGAACGAGACAAGACAGGAAGTGCACATCACATTCAGGAAGTGCTCTAAATAATTTCAGACATTCTTATGAGTGTTTCATACCGTTTCAGGGAGTCGATGATGTCCATGGAGAAGCTTTCATCCCAGCCACAGTCCAACAGGAAGCGGAACTCGTCCACCTGTAACAGGTAACACAGAGCTGATTCCTCCTGGACGCCAGACAAAGCGGTCAGCTTGATGATGGATGTCATTCTGCTATCTGACCAATCACACTGAAAAGACAGAAAACACAACATCAGAACATTAACACAGTGAACATTTTAAACACAACACCAACATGAATGTGTTCTTGAATATTTGTTTGTACTGTATCTTAATCAGCAGAATATTTCACAGACGTCAGATAGTAATAAAAAGAGTACCAAAATGTAAAATGGTACTAACATACATTTTTGGATAAATACCATATATACATATATATATATATATGTATATACTGGCGGCCAAAAGTTTGGAATAATGTACAGATTTTGCTCTTGTGAAAGGAAATTGGTTCTTTTATTCACCAAAGTGGCACAAAGTCTAGTCAGGACATTACTGATGTAAAAACCAGTACCATCATTATCCTTGTGTAATCATGCTAAATTGCTAATTTGGTACTAGAAAATCACTTGCCATTATATCAAACACATCTGAAAGCTTTTGGTTCATTAAATGAAGCTTAACATTGTCTTTTGTTTGAGCTGCCACAGTATGCATTCGACTGGTCTGTCTTATGGTCAATATTAGGTCAAAAATGGCACAAAAAAAAAAGAAATAGCTTTCTCTAGAAACTCAACAGTCAATCATTGTTTTGAGGAATGAAGGCGATACAATACTTGAAAAAGATTTCACACAAAGGTGTAACTACAGTCTTCAAATACAAAGCACGACTGGCTCTAACAAGGACAGAAAGAGATGTGGAAGACCAGATGTGCAACTAAACAAGAGGAGAAGTACATCAGAGTCTCTAGTTTGAGAAATAGATGCCTCACATGTCCTCCGCTGACAGCTTCATTGAATTCTACCCGCTAAACACCAGTTTCATGTACAACAGTAAAGAGAAGAGCCTTATGGGAAGAATTGCAAAGAAAAAGCCACTTTTAAAAACAAATGAAAAGGTTCGAGTGGGCAAAGAAACACAGACATTGGACAACAGATAAATGGAAAAGAGTGTTACGGATCTAAACCCCATTGAGCTTTTGTGGGATCAGCTAAACTGTAAGGTGCGTGAGAAGTGCCCGACAGGAAGGGTGGGGTGAAAGGTCACCTGAGTATCTGGACAAACTGACAGCTAGAATGGCAAGGATCTGCAAGGCTGTCATTGCTGCACATGGAGGATTTTTTGATGAGAACACTTTGAAAGAGTTTAAGAAGTTCTGAATATTTTTTTCAAAATGTAATAGTCATTTCCACATTATTAATGTCCTGACTATACATTGTGATCAGTTGAATGCCACTTTGGTGAATACAAGTACCAATTTCTTTCCATAAGAGCAAAATCTGTAAATTATTCCAAACTATTGTCCACCAGTGTATATGTATATACTGTATTTGTATGGCAATATGTGTTTTAGTACAATGGGACTATTTGAAATGTATTTTTACAATGAGGGTAATCCTTCAGTAATACCATGTTTTTTGGACACCATGGCATTCTATGAAACACCTTGAAATACCATATTATAAACATGTTAATCAATCTGTACCATGGTATTTCATCTGATTCCATCAGTCTTACATGTTACCACCCAATTCATCTTTGTAAACCATTTAAAAAAAACAGCACAATATAAAAACAACATGCAAAAACATGCATTTTTTTCGAGCAAATAAACACAATGATAACAGGTGAGTTCAGGACTGCACAGTTGATCTAGCCAGATTAACAAGGAATAAATGATAACTTATGTATTTCAAGACATAAAGTAAAACTTCTCGCATTTAACTGAATGAAAACAACAGGCAGCCTACCAAATAAACAGATTAGCTTCAAAATCGGACAACGCTTGTAAAAAAAAAAAAAAAAGTTTCCATACCCCTATCTCGCAATGTCAGTTTTGATTTCAGATGGTTTTATAGCGAATAAGTGCTGAAATTCGAAGAAAAATCATCTTGAATTTATATTTGTAACTCAAACGTGCAGCATGAGTCCAGCAGCCATTACTCTGCTCCTGACGTCACTGGACTCAACCACTGACAGGACTAGGGAGGTAAAGCGCATAGCGTGCTGATTTACGTAATTTAAATCTTTGAGAACGTTTCAATAATTATTTACTTAGTTCATAACTCGTTTAAACATGTATACCTGATTTTACCAATTTTAGAAAATACTTAAAATGCAACAAAACTATTAATATCACTGACGTTAAACTGACGTGATGACGTTTGGTAGAGTCCTGTATCTCTGACCGGCTAATGCTGTTGTGCTCGTAACACACAGAAGGTAAATGAGTTTAAAATCCACATTTATTTTATCGATACAGGTATTTTATTTAGATAATTAATTTGGACTGTTTAAGTAAGATTATATACTAGCTTTCTGTGCGAGTAATTGACATTAAATCCACATGTTTGTCGGAGGAATTGAGCAGACGCAGGCCTTGAACAGTCACCTTCACATAAACATACACATTATTATAGAAACGTAATGTTATGTGATGGTTTTTTCACTTCAGTGGCATTTTTGCGATATATTTGTAAATTTATAAATGTTTTGATTCATGTTAGAGTCTGTAAGTTTGTGTTATAATGATTTTGCTCATGATAGATAGATAGATACTATAGATAGATAGAAGTTTACATACACATGTACATTTAAACTCTGTTTTTTACAATTCCTGACATTTAATCGTAGAAAACATTCCCTGTCTTAGGTCAGTTTGGATCACTACTTTATTTTAAGAATGAGAAATGTCAGAATAATAGTAGAGAAAATTATTTATTTTCACTTTCATCACATTCACATACACTTTGTTAGTATTTGGAAGCATTGCTTTTATATTGTTTAACTTGGGTCAAATATTTTGAGTATCCTTCCACAAGCTTCTCACAATAAGTTGCTGGAATTTTGTCCCATTCCTCCAGACAGAACTGTTGTAACTGAGTCAGGTTTGTTGGCCTCCTTGCTCGCACACGCTTTTTCAGTTCTGTCCACAAACTTTCTATCGGGTTGAGGTCAGGGCTTTGTGATGGCCACTCCAATACCTTGACTTTGTTGCCCTTAAGCCATTTTGCCACAACTCTGGAGGTATGCTTGGGGTCATTGTCCATTTGGAAGACCCATTTGTGACCGAGCTTTAACTTCCTGGCTCACGTCTTGAGATGTTGCTTCAATATATCAACATAATTGTCCTTCCTCATGATGCCATCTTTTTTGTGAAGTGCATCCGTCCCTCTTGCAGCAAAGCACCCCCACAACATGATGCTGCCACCCCCATGCTTCACAGTTGGGATGTTGTTCTTCAGTTTGCAAGCCTCACACTTTTTCCTCCAAACATATCAATGGTCATTATGGCCAAACAGTTCAATTTTTGTTTCATCAGGCCAGAGGAGATTTCTACAAAAAGTAAGATCTTTGTCCCTGTGTGCACTTACAAACTGCAGTCTGGCTTTTTATGGCAGTTTTGGAGCAGTGACCTCTTCCTTGCTGAGCAGCCTTTCAGGTTATGTCGATACAGGACTCGTTTTACTGTGGATATAGATACTCGTCTACCTGTTTCCTCCAGCATCTTCACAAGGTCCTTTGCTGTTGTTCTGGGATTGATTTGCACTTTTTACACCAAACTACGTTCATCTCTACGAGACCGAATGCATCTCCTTGAGTGGAACAATGGCTGTGTGGTCCCATGGTGTTTATACTTGCGTACTATTGTTTGTACAGATGAATGAGGTACCTTCAGGCATTTGGAAATTGCTCCCAAGGATGATCCAGACTTTTGGAGGTCCACATTTTTTTTATGAAGTCTTGTCTGATATCTTTTGATTTTCCCATGATGTCAAGCAAAGAGACACTGAGTTTGAAGGTAGGCCTTAAAATACATCCACAGGTACACCTCCAGTTCAGTACACCTCCTATCAGAATCTAACTGGCTATTTGTCTAAAGGCTTGACATCATTTTCTGGAATTTTCCAAGCGGTTTGAAGGCACAGTTAACTTGGTGTATGTGAACTTCTGACCCACTGGAATTGTGATAGTCAGTTAAAAGTGAAACAGTCAGTCTGTAAATAATTGTTGGAAAAATTACTCATGTCATGCACAAAGTAGATGTCCTAATCAACTTGCCAAAACTATAGTTTGCTAATATGAAATCTGTGGATTGTTGATTTTTGCCAATAACCAATAGTTCGAGAAATCTGTTTTTGGTGCCGATTAATCGTCAAAACCGGTATATCGGTCAACTTCTAGTAATATATGTGCAAGGTAGGGGTATGTACAGTTATTGAATTAAATGAGTATATGTACATGACATATTTATACATTATTGCACTATGGGAGTCCTGAAGGCAGTTTAACTGTTAATGTGGTAAATGGCCTGTGGCTAAAAACTGTTCTTGTGCCTAGTTGTCCTGGTGCTGAGTGCTCTGTTGCGCCAACCAGAGGGCAAACGTTCAAAAACGTAGTCTTGAGTTAGCAGAAGCAGTTTGTCCATTTTGTTGTTGATGGAGCGGACATGCACCAGATGAATACTCGGCAGTGGAGTCCTAAATCCACGTTGGCGAAGCCTCACAAATGCGCCGGTGTGCTTCCCTCGCTGGAGTCTCTTGGAGCACTTGTAGAGCACTGCTGCGCCTCCAAATAAGATGTTGAATAAAACGTCAGAATAATCAAACACTGGCAAAAAAAATCAAGTTATTCTCTGCCGAATATTCAGCAGTTCATCTCTGTTGAAACTGATTGGTGCCACCGCGGCACCATCTTTTTCATAGATAGATAGATAAACATCCAGGTAGAAATGCAGATATTTCAATGACAGCTATATTGACATAGTGCCATATGTTCACGTATTGCTTAAAATCCTTTAAAACAAAAAAAAAAGCAGAATAATATGAAATGCAATTAAGTCGTCCAACTTCATTTCTGTCTTTCCTTTAATTACAGGCATCATGGTGAACTTCGCTGCAGCGATTCGTGAGCATTGGGTCAATATTTTGGTCCCTCTGGGTTTCGTCATCGGGGTTTACCTGGACAGACGTAATGATCAGAAACTCACAGCATTCAGGAACAAGAGTGCTTTATACAGCAGGTGATCTCTCTTTATATAAAGGCATTTTAAAACTATGGTTTGTCTTGCTAAATGAATTATATTTCTTAATCTCAAACTTTGATTTTAGGGAACTAAAGCCCAGTGAGCAGTACACCTGGAAGTGAGATTGTCCCTGCAGTGCTATTTATTGGACCCTCTGCCCAGTTTACTGTCCGAATGTGTATACTGTCTGTTCAGCTACTGTGTCCCTGATTCCAAGCATGTTGGCACAATAAATTGTCCATTTGTTAAGCTGTTTGGTTTTTATTTCTCAGCAGACAAGATCTATATACATGTGAATGAGTTCGACAAAAATAGAAACAAGTTTTTGTTGTAACCAGCCAAGTTAATGGGAAAGTTCACCCAGTCATTTTCTCACCCTCATGCCATCCCAGATGTGTATAACTTTCTTTATTCTGCAGAACACAAACAGAGATGTGTAGAATATCTCAGCTCTGTAGGTCCATACAATGCAAGAGAATAGTGGCCTGAACTTTGAAGGTCCAAAAAGAATATAAAGGCAGCATAAAAGTAACCCATGACACTCCTGTGTTTAAATTTATGTCTTAAGAATCAATATGGTAGGTGTGGGTGAGAAACAACATTTTAAGTCCTTTTTTAATATAAATCTCCACTTTCAATTCCGTTTTTGGCGATTTACATTCTTCGTGCATATTGCCACCTACTAGGCAGGGAGAATTTAGAGTAAAAAAGCATGTATATTTTGATCTGTTTATCACCCACACCTATCATATTGCTTCTGAAGATGAATTAAACCACTGGAGTCGTATGGATTACTTTTATGCTCCCTTATTGTGCTTTTTGGTGCTTCAAAGTTCTGATCATCATTCACTTGCATTGTATGGACCAACAGAGCTGAGATATTCTTCTAAAAAATCATTTGTGTTCATCTGATGTGGCATGAGGGGGAGTAAATGATCATTTTTTTGTTTGTTTTTTGGGCAAACTATCCCTTTAAAGACTGCAAAAGAACCTATTTTAATTGCTCGTTTTCTATTGCTTTATGATGGGTGAAATGTCTTTAATCTAAAATCCCACTACACGTAAATAGATATATAAATACTATATAAAATGGAAAAAAAAAACATTACCATATGTTAAAACATCAATATATTTTGATTGGTTGCCATTGTGTTGCATAGTGCAGCATTTTTGCATTTAGTGATATATAGTGACCAATATATCAACTAGGACATTAGACTGGTTAATATTTGGCCATTTTGAGATTATCTGCATTGGTTAGTTGCCCTTCTGTCATCTCTAAAATATACCAAAAGGCCTTGTCAATTTAGATTGGAGTGATTTTGAGTAAATTTTTAGTAAAGCACGTGTTTATTTAATTTCAGCAATTTATGTACATATCATAATGTATTTTGCCATCAAATTGTATTTGGTATATCTGCCTTTTATAGCCCCATTCAAATTGACCACCAGTTAATATCTCCTGATCAACTAATGCTCAAATTTATTTAAGGAATATTCCGGGTTAAGCTCAATCGACAGCATTTGTGTCGTAATATTTTTTACAGCAAAAATCAAGGTTCTTGTGAGACAATTACAATGGAAATGAATGAGGCCAATCTGTAAACATGAAAATAGTCACTGTTTCAAAAATATAGACGCAAGAAGTAAACAATATGCATGTTAACAAGAACCTTTAAGTGTCACATTTCTGCCTTCAAATCCTCCAAAAATACATTTTTGTGGTAATCAACTTTATGCTAAAAATTCTGTCGATCCAGCTGAACTTGTATTAAACCCAGAATATTCCTTTAACAAAGTACAATGTTTATTTGGTAGAACCACAACATAGTTATAAACATTGTTGTTGTGCCGTTATTACTGTTTAACAAGGCAAGAATGCATTCAAGAAAAAACTGTTAATACATAATGAATAGTTTTAAGATTACAAAAAAATGTAATTTGAGCAAATAACGGATTTTAGCATCTAACAATGATATGATGCGGAACACTGGTTGTTTCCTTTCGGAGAGCAAAATCATTTTTATTCAGCAGTCAAATGTTCGGCCGTGTGGATCAGCCCCTTTCTCAAAGAGCAGCTCGGCCAGAGACACCTGCAAAAATGAGTTTAATTTCAAACGGAGCATAATGCATGTATCTAATTCAATAAATGCACTTTTAATTCAAATCTTTCAAAGAAATCAATACCTTTGCCTCGGCTGTCTCGCATGGTAAACCGGCCACAGGGACAAACTTGGGATAAGAATGAATTAGGATCTCCATGGCAACTATATGCTGATTCAAAAATAAAAACGGGATCAGTCAAGAGCTAAAAAGACAAAGACTGAAGTCGTTTCAAATAAGAGTCCATGTTTACTTACGGTGCACTCTGGGGTTTTCTGTAGTGTAGTGAAGCAACACAGTATCTCCGTCACTGCGTAACCTATAGAGACAAAAATATCAATTTATGAATTTATTTTTAATCCCAGAATGTGCAGTTTTGCTACAGGTACAAATAAAAAGCTAAATAAGTATTCTGTGCAGAGGAGAATTAGTTATTGAGCCCGTCTCTGTTACCTGGCAGCTCCAGCCCGTATGAAGCTGTGTTCACACTGCCAGCGACTTTGTCGCTGCATGTCGCCAGTGGCGGGCGGTTCAGTCGCTAGTGGTGTGTATGGAGAGTCAAAACAGCACTGTTTCTTTACAATTAATATTATTAAAATATTAGGATCATGTGAGCTCTACCATCTTCTCTCACATTGGCTGTCGCTCCCGAAAGTCGCTCTTCATTTGCATAAAGTTAAACATTTCTCAACTTTGTCGCATCGCTGGACACGCCCACATCTGGTCGCCAACGGTCGTGTTACCGGAGGTCACCAGCTCTCATTGAAAATGAATGAGATGAGGTTGTTTTGTCGCTGCGTGTCACTGGTAGTGTGAACGCAGCTTGTGTCTGATTTGAGTTTGTCTCTATATTTGAACAGTTACATCAAGAGCCTCTGGCCCAGGGGCGAGCAGGGGCCCATACACAGGGCTGGCCTCTACCAAACACACAAATGCATTTTACTGAATGGCCATTTTTGATCTTAAGCTGATACTAAATACTACACAGAGATGATGATTGATACAACAATAAAAGGGCTTTTATATGACAGACTAGTTCTGGCTTTAAAATCTGATGTGCATATAGTTTTAATTTATTACTGTGAGACTCACCTGCAGTCAGTACAGGTGGAAGACAGTCGTGCAGGACGTCTCCGGCCTTCTGATCCACAACAGCATCAACTGGAGCGCAAGTTTTTCATCAGTCCCTGAACATGTTCTATGGATTTATCCCTTCGTGGATCTTCCTGTTGGCATTCACATTAAACTGTATGAATATGGGATAGCAATAACAAAAGAAGACAATGCGTTTTGAAATGTCTCCAGGTAACCTTCTCACAGTTCTGGACTCTCGTGAACTGAAGGTAATCGAGTGGCGGTCCCCTTCCTCCATCGCAAGCTCCAGAACAGCCGGCATCAACTGCATAATCAAACAAACAATTTCTAAATATTTTAATGAATTGCATGAAGTGTTTGGGTCATATTTCACCCATAAATCTAAAGAAACAAATAATAAATTATGTTTCGTTTAAAATAAAATGGAGCCTATTTTCAGGACCATATTTGCTTTAGTATATTCATGACAATTAAGCACATTTCACCCAAATTCTCATTACAGTAATGTGGGGGGTGGGGGACATCCTGTCCAGACACAGGGTACTAACACAAATACTAATGAATTCTACTTACTATGCACAGTATACTGAACAATTGAACTTTACAATTTAAATATATGCATACTAAACAGCAAATATATATGTCTACTTCACAATTATATGTATATGTGTATGTATACTTGAAAAATAGATGCATACTTATAAATTGTACTTGAAAAATGTACTTAACCATTTACAGTATGTACACTTAACATATTTACTTTATTTTTATATATATATATATATATATATATATATATATATATATATATATATATATATATATATATATATATAAAATAGCTCTTAAGAGCAATTCTTCATCAGTTTAAGAACAATTCTGCTTTAAATGTACTTTACAATTTAAATATAAGCAAACTTAACAATAAATAAATGTATATTAAGTATACATCATCTGTGCTTTACAAATGTACCTAACAATTGAAATCTATGTATACTTAATAAATAGATGTATTCTGAACAAATATAGATAAACGTAACAATTGTGCTTTACAAAAGTACTCTAAAATACAAATACACTGGCATAAAATCTACATATATGTAGATACGGGTCAGGGGCTTCAGTTAATGTTCACATCAACCATCAGAATGGAGAAATATGTGTGATCTCAGTGATTTGGACCGTGGCATGATTGTCGGGCTGGTTTGAGTATTTCTGTAACTGCTGATCAACTGGGATAACCTGGACTTGGTAAATGTATTTATTTTAATTTATTTGTACTTGTTTTGTTCTATTTATAAAACTTGATTTTATTCATATTATACCGTATTCATTATATGTACAGTATTTATTTTATTAGCATTTTTATATGCCATTAATGTAATAGAAAATAACTCCTGAAGCCTTGTCTAAACTATGAAACTCCAATTGCTTTTAATCTCCACTGATTTAAAAGCTTTTATTAGGTAAGAAAGTTGCAACAGTCATATTCTGTTGTAGTTGGCTATTTGTTCATTTTTATATTTTAATCACTCATGCCACTTACAGCGGCAAAGTAGAAGTTTTTCATATCAGTGCGATATAAACCATACACTATATTGCAATTCCTATAAAAAATTGCAACTGGCTTATTAGTTTTATTCAATCACCAAACTAATTTAAGGGCAGATGTTAATTTTGGACCCTGCTGATGACTCATTTTTCAGTGCTTTTTTCCCTCTAGTTGCACAACAAATGCCTCTATGTCATCATAGTGAGGGGCAAATCCTTGCGTTCCTGGTGGCGTCAGATTTCTGGAAAAAATATGGAAATAAAAGATGACCTTCTTATTGCACATTCAGTGCAATAAGATAGAGATTCACAAGCACACAGTGATCCAATCTTCAAAATGATTATAATAAATTAATCTAATAAGATAAATAATGTTATTTTGATATCAGTACTATTGACATACACGTTTGCGCCTGCCATACTGCCGAACATCTCCTGGAGAACGGAGAGTACTTGAAATACAGTCGAAGAGAACGCTTGAGGATTGAGCATTCGGAGGGAACATCCACTCTGACAACAAACAATAACATCTGTCAATAAATGCTAACTTCAAACTTCCATAGTTAAACATATATTGATCCTTTACAGAAGTATTACATATATTGACATGACAGCTATTTCAATTAAGAATGCTTGCACAACAGCATAATAACACATTTGTAACATGTACATGATATTTTCATAAGTCACGTTTTTTTTACAGCTACAATTGAATATATAAGCAGTCATAGTAGCATGCTAGTGTGTATATATATAAATATTCTGCAAAGCACCATGTGAACATTGTTTATATAAGGAGCAATGTAATGGATACTGCACATTATAGCACAATTTTTTTTTTTTAATGGACATGAAATATTGATTTGAGTTGAAGTTATTTTATTATGAGAGTAGAAAGAGACCACAGAGTGATATAAGTGACAGTTATAATCATAATTATAGTGGCAAGAAAAAGTATGTGAACCTCGCCCGGCTGATTGCAATCATTCTCCCCCAGCTGTCCCTCATCGCTCTGCCATCGCCTGTGGTCAACCTTTGTGTTTGTCCAATTTCACACCCGAAGAAGATTTTGGCTTGAACCGGATGAACTAGCCACTGGAACGGTCTTCTGACTCTCTCTCTCTCTGTGCTGTTGTTGATCTTTGACAGATCTGTTAGGAGTAAATCAAGAGCTGGACTGTCAAATCCATCACATCACTTTTTGGTCAGATGCCATTCTCTTTCTTTTTGGTTTACATTGCTGGTGGAGAGTCAATGTTCAATGTAGAATTTCTTTTGAATACTTTAGAGAATAACATGATGCTACCATGGTTCAAGTGCAAAACATAAACAAAATAAAAATTATAATAAATGTTTTTTTTGTTTTTTTTTGCTTTTGTTTGTTTGGACTAGCAGAGAAAACCTCTACAAAACACAATAGGCATACTATGCATGACTCAAGCACATACTATCCACTTATAAATAAACATTTACTTATAAGATAGGCCATCAAAATTAACAATGCATTTTCTTAACAATAATATTCATTTAGCACAAAATTCCATCCACACATTAGAATAACGTTTATTATTGAAACCTCAATGCCAAAAATGCAACTTAATTTGCCTCCAAATCTTATTCAAAATGTTTTTACACAATTACATGTCGCATATTCAATGTATATTTCATATGAAATATAATCTGGCACTGATTTGCTAGACTTTTAATGTAACTGTGTCACTACTATTAGTTTATATTCCCCTTTAAGGCGCTTCTTATCATGCAGAAATTATATATGTTTGCATACAAACACTTATAGCTGCTTAAACACGTTTGGTGCTGTTTCTCCTGATATTAACTGGCTTTTCTTCTGCAAGAGAGAAAACAAACAAACAGCGTTTATACTGCCACCCACAGGCCTGGAGCTAAACAAACATGTTTAAAACTCTTTTTTTATCCACCATACCTGTGTCCATATTGTATATATAAAACGTAAAATACATGTATATCAACAAAAAAATTATTCCAGGCGGATATTTTGTCAAATTGTACCATAAATAAATGTAAACAGACATCGTCACCCTCCGTTTTAAGCGCTAGATGGAAGCACGCGCGTGCACTGATCAGAAACGTCGCGCGTATGTCCGCTTCCAAGCATTCTATAGCGCACGCGCACCGGCGTCGCCGCTGTCTGCGTGAGCGCGTACGCGTTTTGTTGCACCTCAGATTCAGAGACGGAGTGTTTTCAGCAGCCGTTTACCGGGCCGTTTCTATCCGTTACCGACACCGTGGACAAGCTAAAGGATCGCAGTTTATGAGGACTGACGTGTGATGTGATGGATTTATTCTGAGGTAAAGTAAAAATAACGATAGTGTCGTCCGTTAGCGGGTTGGTTAGCAGCGGCTAACATCAAACACAAACAGATGGTGGAAAATATTGCTGTTTTATCACTAATATATGTCTGATTTAAGTCATAATAATGCTCTATGTTTGATAATTTAAGCATTTAGATTGAATATGTGTGATTTGTAGTATATGAGTCTTAAGCACTACAGGGAATATAGAAGTTTGTGATTTAAAGGATGCATTGCACGGATCTGATCAATAATATCAGACACATAGTGACCTGATCTGATCAATAATATCAGACACACACTTACCTGATATGATCAGTAATATTAGGAAAACACTGACCTGATCTGGTAAATAATATCAGACACACTGACCTGATCTGATCAGTAATATTAGGAACACACTGACCAGATCTGATCAATAATATCAGACACACACTGACCAGATCTGATCAATAATATCAGACTCACACTGACCAGATCTGATCAATAATATGAGACACACACTGACCAGATCTGATCTGTAATATCAGACACACACTTACTTGATCTGATCAATAATATCAGACACACACTGACCAGATCTGATCAATAATATCAGACACACACTGACCAGATCTGATCAATAATATCAGACTCACACTGACCAGATCTGATCTGTAATATCAGACACACACTGACCAGATCTGATCTGTAATATCAGACACACACTTACTTGATCTGATCAATAATATCAGACTCACACTGACCAGATCTGATCAATAATATCAGACACACACTGACCAGATCTGATCAATAATATCAGACACACACACTGACCTGTCTTATCAATAATATTAGAAACACACTACCTTATCTATATGATTTATCTGATCAAAGAAAATCAGACACTTTGCTATTATCCATAATATCAGACACACACGTATTTAATCTGATAATATGATACATGTCACAGAATATTAGAATAATCTGATCAGGATTCCAAAACATTCACTGATATTACACACATCAAACATCAAATATCAGACACACTGCAATGAGCTGATCCAATCAATAATATCAGACTCCAGAATTATCTGATCTCATTTTGGGAATCTCTAGTATTCCATATGTTATACAAGTCTGATCTGTTTTATGAGAATATGCAAGTCTGATGCTATGATCTGATCTTGATCATATGTTCTGAATATTTGTTTTCTCTGTGATGTTTTGAGTCTGATATTATTGATAAGATCAGAACATGCCATTGTGTGTCTGATATTCAAGTGTCAGGCTGGCATACACTTAAATATCAGACACTAGATATTAGGGCTGGTTATCAGATTTCCTGATTCGATTCTGATTCGATATTGATATCGATAGGTATATTTTAGTTATAATGTCCCTTTTGCTTGCATGTGAAATCAATTCTCTCCAAACGTATGCTATGAATTATACAGGGGACCTTCATTAATTTTACTAATTATATTTTAGAATAATTTTGTATCATTTTGGTCACATTTTAGCATTTTAAAAATGAAAAATCGATGTATTTAATCAATAAATATTATATTATATTGCATATATTATATTTTGTTATATCTGTGTTGTTTAATTGCATTATTAGTACTATTTACAGGTATTTAGATTGATTTGTTGAACACGTGCTAAAAACGGTACTGTCTCTTTAAGGAAACCTGGCATTTCTGTAAACAGCATCTTTATATTAGTGCATGCTAATGTGAGAGACTTGAATGGCTTTATGTCATCTGTGCTATGCCTGATTACAATTAAATGTTTATTTTTTGTTTGTTTATGATCAACAACTGATTGTAGAGAACAGACAGGCTATCCACCTTATTTTTCAGCAAAACTAAGGTGCCGCCATTATCAACCATGAATGTGGACCACTTCTGGTTTAAGCCACTTCCAACTATTTTAGCTATACAATTATACTACATTTTGCTGCTTTATATTAAAGGCTGGCAATAATTGTCGAAATATTATTACTATTAATTACAATGTTCATAAACTCATTGGTTTGAGCGCATATAGTTTTAATGTTTATCACATTTTGCCATCGTTTAACCACACACTGTTGCACTGGCAGAATTAATTAAATCAGGCGCTGACAGGACAGTCCTTGGCGCCGTCTTGACATGCCTCCACCAACTTTACACAACCAACAGAGAGCAGAAAGATGCTGGGAAAATGCTGCTTCAACTTTCTTTGCAACAAAATAATAAATGTAAATTACTCTCCATTCTTTTCAGAGAGCATTCTCACTGTCTTAGAGGTGCATAGGAAACAGAAACGATGATCTCACATTCAGCTTGACTTATGAAACATCGCCTTTTGAAATAAAGAAATAAAGATAAATAAGTAAACAAAGTGTTTTTCGTCTAAGCAAACATGATAATCACAAAATGGTCAATCATCGGAGGTAATGCAGGTGTTGAAGTCTGTTCCCCCTAGGTTAGTGTTCCCCGTAGCGCCGTTAAACATTAAACATAGGGGGAACGGACTTCGACCCTAACCTTAAGGGGAAACATAGGGGGAACAGACTTCGACACTAACCTTAAGGGGAAACATAGGGGGAACAGACTTCGACCCTAACCTTAAGGGGAAACATAGGGGGAACAGACTTCGACCCTAACCTTAAGGGGAAACATAGGGGGAACGGACTTCGACCCTAACCTTAAGGGGAAACATAGGGGGAACAGACTTCGACCCTAACCTTAAGGGGAAACATAGGGGGAACAGACTTCGACCCTAACCTTAAGGGGAAACATAGGGGGAACGGACTTCGACCCTAACCTTAAGGGGAAACATAGGGGGAACAGACTTCGACCCTAACCTTAAGGGGAAACATAGGGGGAACAGACTTCGACCCTAACCTTAAGGGGAAACATAGGGGGAACAGACATCGACCCTAACCTTAAGGGGAAACATAGGGGGAACAGACATCGACCCTAACCTTAAGGGGAAACATAGGGGGAACAGACATCGACCCTAACCTTAAGGGGAAACATAGGGGGACAGACATCGACCCTAACCTTAAGGGGAAACATAGGGGGACAGACATCGACCCTAACCTTAAGGGGAAACATAGGGGGACAGACATCGACCCTAACCTTTAGGGGAAACATGGGGAACAGACATCGACACTAACCTTAAGGGTAAACACGGGGAACAGACTTCGACACTAACCTTAGGGGGAAACATAGGGGGAACAGACTTCGACCCTAACCTTAAGGGGAAACATAGGGGGAACAGACTTCGACACTAACCTTAGGGGGAAACATAGGGGGAACAGACTTCGACCCTAACCTTAAGGGGAAACATAGGGGGAACAGACATCGACCCTAACCTTAAGGGGAAACATAGGGGGAACAGACATCGACCCTAACCTTAAGGGGAAACATAGGGGGAACAGACATCGACCCTAACCTTAAGGGGAAACATAGGGGGAACAGACATCGACCCTAACCTTAAGGGGAAACATGGGGGAACAGACATCGACCCTAACCTTAAGGGGAAACATGGGGGAACAGACATCGACACTAACCTTAAGGGGAAACATGGGGGAACAGACATCGACACTAACCTTAAGGGGAAACATAGGGGGAACAGACATCGACCCTAACCTTAAGGGGAAACATGGGGGAACAGACATCGACCCTAACCTTAAGGGGAAACATGGGGGAACAGACATCGACACTAACCTTAAGGGGAAACATAGGGGGAACAGACATCGACACTAACCTTAAGGGGAAACATAGGGGGAACAGACATCGACACTAACCTTAAGGGGAAACATAGGGGGAACAGACATCGACCCTAACCTTAAGGGGAAACATAGGGGGAACAGACTTCGACACTAACCTTAGGGGGAAACATAGGGGGAACAGACATCGACCCTAACCTTAGGGGGAAACATAGGGGGAACAGACTTCGACACTAACCTTAAGGGGAAACATAGGGGGAACAGACTTCGACACTAACCTTAAGGGGAAACATAGGGGGAACAGACTTCGACACTAACCTTAGGGGGAAACATAGGGGGAACAGACATCGACACTAACCTTAGGGGGAAACATAGGGGGAACAGACATCGACACTAACCTTAAGGGGAAACATAGGGGGAACAGACATCGACCCTAACCTTAAGGGGAAACATAGGGGGAACAGACATCGACCCTAACCTTAAGGGGAAACATAGGGGGAACAGACATCGACACTAACATTAGGGGGAAACATAGGGGGAACAGACATCGACCCTAACCTTAAGGGGAAACATGGGGGAACAGACATCGACCCTAACCTTAAGGGGAAACATGGGGGAACAGACATCGACACTAACCTTAAGGGGAAACACGGGGAACAGACTTCGACACTAACCTTAGGGGGAAACATAGGGGGAACAGACATCGACCCTAACCTTAAGGGGAAACATAGGGGGAACAGACTTCGACCCTAACCTTAGGGGGAAACATGGGGGAACAGACTTCGACCCTAACCTTTAGGGGAAACATAGGGGGAACAGACTTCGACCCTAACCTTTTGGGGAAACATAGGGGGAACAGACTTCGACCCGAACCTTTAGGGGAAACATAGGGGGAACAGACTTCGACCCTAACCTTTAGGGGAAACATAGGGGGAACAGACTTCGACACTAACCTTAAAGGGAAACAGGGGGGAAAGCTGGCCAATTTCAATAAATTACCTCAATACTTTCCATTTTACACATGTGGGGATATCTGGGACGTGAAAGGTACACAATTTGCTATATACACACGTTTTTTTTGCCCAGCCCTACTAGATATTTTGAGTTGGGCTACTCAGATGTTATAGGCAAATAAAAGCCTATGTATGAATTTGAGAGCAGATGTGTGACAGTTGGTATTTGGGGTGCTGCTGGCTATTTGTATGTGGGAGTTAATCATTTGTTGTTTCAAATCAGCTGTTTTACTCATAACCCATCTGTGCAGGTCATACCTCATCGCACATTTTATTCATGAAGGAAAATAATAGCATTTAATGTGTCCAGTGGCTCTGCTTTTGTAATGGATGACCATCTGTGCAAAACAGCAACAGTTCAGGCGTAACTAAAACAAATATTAAATCAGTAGACCATTTTTATAGTCCAACAGCAATGTCTTATGTCTGATTATGCAATGCTAGTCTTGTTTGGAATTAAGACGAAATTTAAATGGAGATTTTTCAAGTACTTTTTGGTGAAATGTGTACGATAGTACATGAGGATTTGGTGTTTTAATGGACTGAAGTGTTAGGAAGTGGCATTTGTGAATCATTTACGTTAAGGTGTGGGTAAATAGGGGTAACAATGTGATGGGTGTTAAGAAGATAGAGGTCAAGGAATGTAGCTTGTTGTTGATACTAATTCCTGTTGGCTTAAAAATCTTTTCCATCAACTGGTTATGCTGAACCCATTGACTGACATCTGACAACCTGGAAGTTTAATTTCCTCTCATTGGTTTGTGGCCCAATAATGCAAATATTGTGCAGCCAAGATCCTCAAAACAATCTTTATGGAGTCTTATTGAATTATGAGCTGTTGAGAATTGAGTTAGTCCTCCTATTGCATTCAGAATCTGCAGACTCCTTTTGCATTTACGGGTCAATTTTGACCTGGTGGAATTCAAGCTTATAAATCATTCTTAATCCAATGGTTTCATCTAAAACTATGTTAAGTCATTTAATACGTTCTTGCCTGGTCATATGTAAAAAGATTCATATTTTTTGGAATGTTAAATATAGGTAAAAAGATTTATATTTTTGGTATGTTAACTGAAAATAAGTAATATGCCTTTTTTTTGTTGAAATAATACAATTTAGAAACTCTTGGACATTTCAAAGTATACATTAACTACAGAAAAACCAGTGTGATACATGAGAAGACATTTTTATAAACATTTCTGTGAAATGTATCTAAATATAACATAATATACAATTTATATTAACATCTAATTTGAGAATTTATATTAATTTGAATGAATGTCCTATTAATCATAACTGCTCAGCGCTCTCAGAGCAGTTCATGTGCATTGTGAATTAAAAGTACTGCAGGTTCAAGCATTGGCACAATTGCAAACATTATTAACCGATACAAGTTATTAAATGCAGCACAGGATAACAGAAAAGTAGGTGACGGTGTTTTACCAGATGCGGAACATTGTAAACTGTCAAATAAAAACTAGTTTTTCAATGGCCGATACATATACCGATGTCTAGAGAGCAGGATGGCTGACGTAAATGCAGATAAACATACTACAATTTAACTTGTACTTATACTTACAAAAAACAGTTCTGACAAACTTGCCGCAAAATTTCCCACTCGTTATTTTTAAATGCAAATGTATGGAGCCCCTCAGAGGACTGGGTGGGATTTTTTTTAAAAATAGTTTTGTGTTCCCTCGCAATAAATGTACCATGGTTTTACTACAGTAACCATATTTTAACCTTGATATTCGTAGTGAAACCATAGTGAAAATGCAGGAAAATGAAAACTGGTTATAAAAACATAATTTTTTTCGGTAGTATGTTTTACGATGCAAATAATTGCCATAGTTTAACTATGGTTTTACAATAGCAATATTGTTGTAACACTTTAAAATAAGGTTACATTTGTTAACATTAGCTAACAACATTAGTTAACACGAACTAACAATGTACAATACTTTTACAGCATTTATTAATATTGGCTAATGCTAATTTGCGAGGGAACGCAAAAGTTGTAGCGAGTGAACGCTTATGCGAGTGGACGCAAAAACTTGTAGTTTGGGAACGCAAAACTGTTTTGCGAGGGAACGCAAAACTTGCAGCTAGTGAACGCAAAACTTGTAGCGAGTGAACGCAAAACATATTGCGAGTGGACACAAAACATATTGCGAGTGGACGCAAATCTGTTTTGCGAGGGAATGCAAAACTTGTAGCTAGGGAACACAAAACTGTTTTGCGAGTGGACGCAAAACATATTGCGAGGGCACGCAAAACATATTGCGAGGGTAATGTGTTTTTCGCAAAACTTATTGCGAGGGAACGCAAAGCTTATCCTTATAGCGAGGGAGCACGGCCTGCCCTCTAAGGAGCTACATAAAAAATGAGTTTGTAATTTGCCACAAATGTTTTCCAGAAGTTTGAAAATGTCACCGGCAATGGTGAACCTGCAGCAAACCTTTGGCGACAATGAAGAGTTTGCCACAGAGCTCATTTGCATGTGAAAATAATGAGTGGTGAATTTGCCACCAAACAAAAAGTTTTCTTTAAATCTCGATTTTTGTAAGGAAAATCAAAAATTTGCATAATCATCATGAAAAGAAAAAAAAACGTGAAAACTCAAAGTGTCGAATATCTATTGGTAGATTTTGGAACTGATATAAGGTAAACACTTCTGTTTTTCGGCCAAGCAAACACGATAATCACAAAATGGTCAAGTCAGTAATACATAGAGCACATTTACTGTCAAAATAAAAGCTCAAAGTGAAGTTAATGGGACAGAAATATATTTCTTTTGTGCAAAACAAATCCAATCCTCAAAATAAGAATACTTATCTTATGATGTGAAAGTACTTATCATGCTGGCTCCGCTCCCACTCTTCATTACTGTCTAGCGCCGTGTGGGCACACAGAGGTCTGGCAGCTGTTACCAGGGTCTTAAGATTTTATTAGGGTTAGACTAAATCTGCGAGCTGCCATAAGGCTGGGAATTAGACTGCTGGGTTTGTGCTTTTGTTCTCAGATAATGCTGGTGGAATTTTTCTTCTTTGGCTCAGATGCTTTGACTGATTATTATGGCAAATGCCACCACATATCTTTACTGTAGTGACTGAGCTAAGATTAATAACTATGGGGATTTTTTAAAGGATAGCTTTGTTTATTTGACACAGTAAAGTCACTCTTTTAGCTTTTAGGTCCCTCCTTAATAGATTTGAAATGGATGTTTATTAGAGTCTCATGACTTGTTTCACAGATTAACGTCTCTTTGGAGATCCACAGCTCTGCTCTGTTTGAGTCTGATCTACTTTACTGAAGAGCTGATAGTTCTCACAGAGGCAAAACGATTTCTTTACTTGACTATCATGACAAATTCCCTCAGCCCAGAGTTCTGGATGAGACGTTCCCACCGAGTTAAACTTGCAGAGTGCTTTTGGAGTTTGTTAGCCATATTTTTTCTGACACCTTAAAGCCCCAGGGTATTTGAAATGGAATCGGGCACAGACTTGAGCTATAGTTTTATTATGCCAGAAAGGTAGGTCAGGTTTTTTCCTCTGTGTTTCTCTTTCTTTCTCTTCTTTGTTCTTGTTGTGCACTTCAATATCAGTTACAGGCTCTGGCCTAACTAAGATGACCCTACACCTTACGTGGACCTGATACATTATGCAGACATTCAAGTAATTGATTAAGGTTTGAGAATCCAGATTAGGTGCTGTTTTTTTTTTCATAATATCTTAATATTAGCCCGTTTACCCCAATGTTGTTCCAAAACCTTGACTTTCTAGGACTTTTTCTTCTGTGGAGCACAAAAGATGTTAAGCAGAATTATAGCCTCAGTAAACATTCTCTTTCCCAAATTAATGGTGACTAGGGCTGTCAAGATTAGGATATTTGGCAAAACAAATAATTGCGATTATGATGACTAATTGTCTGTTTTAAAGGCTCTCACGATTATGATGATTAATTTTCATCCAAATTGTCGTGCTTTTTAATAGGTGCTTCAAAAACCTTCAGAAGCCATTTATTCATATCTAACTTTTACTTGATTTCCTTTAAGGCTTTAAAAACATATGAATGACATTAACATATTTTACATATCAAAATATTTCACGAGTGTTACATTTGGCTGACGATTCATTGTCAAACACACAATTGCGATTCTATTGTCTATTTCTCTTTTAGGGTTTTCAATTGTTATATAAATGGTCATATTTCTCAAGGTCGTGTGTAGGTCCTCCTCATGCCACCAAAACAGCTCTGACCCATCGAGGCATGGACTCCACAAGACCTCTGAAGGTGTCCTGTGGTATCTGGCATCAAGACATTTGCAGCAGAACCTTTAAGTCCTGTAAGTTGCGAGGTGGAGCCACTGTCCCATGCTCAATCGGATTGAGATCTGTGGAATTTGGAGGCCAAGTCAACACCTTGTACTCTTTATGTTTATCAAACCATTCACACTGCCTCCACCGGCCTGCCTTCTTCCCATAGTGCATCCTGCTGCAATCTCTTCCCCAGGTAAACAACGCACACGTACCCGGCCGTCCACATTATCTAAAAGAAAACGTGATTCATCAGACAAGGCCACCTTCTTCCATTGCTCCATGGTCCAGTTCTGATGCTCACGTGCCCATTTTAGGCACTTTCAGCGGTGGACAGGGGTCAGCATGGGCACTCTGACCGGTCTATTGCTGTGCAGCCCCATGTGCAGCCAGCTGCGATGTTCTGTGTGTTCTGACACCTTTCAAGTTTTTCATCAATTTGTGCTACAGTAGCTCTTCTGTGGGATCGGACCAGACAGGTTAGCCTTCGCTCCCCACGCAAATCAATGAGGCTTGGGCGCCCATAAAATTGCCGCCGGTTTACAAGACCTGCCGTTTTTTTCCGCGGTGCAGCTCATTGAAATGGTCGGAGTTCAAATGAATGAGACATTCAAATGCGGCTTTCATTTCCTTATTTGAACAGTTAAATGTGATTTGAATTTAAAGTGCACAATAATCACTGTTATCTCAAATGACCACAGTTGCGATCAGACGATTATTTAATAAACGCGATGGACAAAATAGTGACTGAGACCATCATTCTGCCTAACATCTCCGTTTTATGTTCCACAAAAGAAAGTCATAGGCTACAGGTTTGGAACAACATGAGGGTGAGTAAATGATGATGATACAATTTTCATTTTTGTGTGAACTATCCCTTTAAGAGAAGCAATAGATTATGGTCACAGCAGGACTGTTTCCAGTGGCATGTCTTTATGTAGCGGCATATTGAAGGTGCCTAATGATGTTGAATCATGTATTTTCTTTATAATTCCTTGTGTTCATTTTTTTCCCTTCTGTATCAACCCTCTTCCTGGATGTGGAAATGAGAAAAAAAACACAGTGTGTGTGCAGTCATGTTGAATTAAAGTGCTAATTATAGAAAGCTGCGCTGCAGTCCAGCTCAGAGCTAATGGATTTTTAAATGAAAAGTGTAACTAGCAGCCCAGCACATCTATAATGGAATCATTCAGGATGGGAATAATTGCCACAATATCAGGTGATCACTGTTTAAAACTTAATAAATCTGGGAATGATAGGCCTACTTACAGAGGAAGGTTGTGTATTTTATGTCAGACTACATACCCTTTTATTCAGTATATCAAAAAATACAAGTAATTCTTGCAGCCTAGATTCTTGTCCTGGTATCCACCCACAACACTACCATTTTGACCTTTAGTTTTGTATGTATATAGTTTTCTGATAAAAATCTAGAAGTCTGTTTATATTTTACCCTTAAATGCATGGGTCAACACTATTACGTTTTTACATATACTACATATTACTTATTACATCCTTGGGTCTTTAGCGACCGGGCACGTGCATCTATAACAAATGGATGTACAAAATCCCAGATAGTGTCAAAAATGTATTTTTTTCATGCATCAAAAAAATTATGCTATATGAAATATGTAGAATAGGATTCATTACTTCCACACTGAAATTTCATGGGATGCAACTGGCTGTCAAACACATATTGAGCTATACATAAACTACATATATGTATTTTCTCAGGCACTTTGAGTCTTAATAGACTTCCATGTTGCTTCTTTGTCAAATGTACACACATGTGATACTGATAATTCACCTTTGTCATACAGAAAATCAATGTAATATAGTATATATTTGTATGATTATAGTGCTCATTTGTCTTATGATAAACAACGAAATGATATCCTGTGAAAGCAAATTTGTATAGATATGAATAATCATGAAAATTTCATTTATGCAAGCAGAAAAAAGTGATAGTAAACTCATCTTGGGTCTTTAATGACCCTGTATACTTTTGGTACTTAAGCAGTTATAATGAAAATTATTATTATTATTTTTTTTTTGCACTATTCTGAAGAAAAAGGAGGGGGAATACTACAGAGGTGTGAGCATAACTACAAAAAATGGATGCACTGTAAAAAAAATAAATGTATCCATAATATTTAACCGATTATTGTTTTTAACCGTAATTTAAACAATAATTTACTGTAAAAAAGTACATGTCCTCTCTTGTTAAACAATGTACATTTTTACCGTTAATTATATGGTACATTTATACTTTTTACATAAAATTATTTGAACAAAATTAAAAAAACTTTACTGTATATTTTAAGGTAATTACCCGTTAACCAATTTACGTTTTGTTACTGTACAATTTTTACAGTCTTTTACCGTTAAAACAACGGATATTTTTTACAGTGTTAGTTACAGGGGCTGGAATGAGGTCCCGGATCACTTAAGATAATTAAAAATTGCTTAATTAAAAAAAAATGATATAAAAAGCAACATTGCGGTCACAGTAAGGCAGTTGCAATGGACATGAATGGGGCCAGTCCATAAACGTTAAAATACACACTGATTCAAAAGTGTAGCCACCACAACACACAAACATTACTTAAATGTTAGCACCATTTTAGTGTGATTAAAATCGCTTACTAGCCTTATCTGTGTAAAGTCTTTTTTTATCACACTAAAATCACATTAACACGTATATGCTAAAGTTTACATGTTGTGGATATACTTTTGAAACCATGTGAATTTGAATGTTTATGGACTGGCCCCATTCACTTACATTTTAAGTGTCTTACTGTAACCGTGATTTTTGCTTTTTTAAATAAGCAAGGGACGAGTTGACTGAGCTCAGTTTGTACTGAACCCTGAACATTGTTTTAATAAGGCTATCCACTTCTGCAATATTTTGCACCATGGTAGGTTATTACCCTAATAAACTTTTATTGCATGCGTTGCAGTAGTTTCTCAGCATTATATCTCCAGATGTAGAACATTGTGCCAGACAAGATAACGCAAGACAAATAACTCTCAAGATATCACAAAGTATATTAATATGATTGATTAATAATCAGGATAAGTGATAGAAATACTCAAACTGATTGCTAGTGCACATACTGTGTTGATGCTGTCTCCATATTCCTTTAATTTGAATCAACGTCATATTTATTTTTATACATTTTTTAATGAAAGAAATGTACTGTATATCTCAAGAGAAAGGATTGAGATGACTCCATGCTGGCACTCTCATGTGACTTCTCTTGAAGCTCCATTAAACATGCCTGTAGGCAACAAGAATTGACTGTCAACTTCCTGAATAAAATTAGACTTCTGCTCAGTTCGCCTCATTGTGATTGAACTTGAAAGCTGAGCTGGAACAGGAATAAACACTTTTATTGGTAGCTCACTTCTGTTCCTCAGAGGTTAAGATAGGTAACTGGACTAGGTACGCTAGGCTGGATTCCAGTTTGTGTGATATCCAAACTATGAGGTATTCAAGATTAGGATTAGAGTGCTCTGAACCATTGAATGTTAAATAGTAAGCTGGTATCATATTTCCGGTGGATTTTCGACACGTCTATACGTGCTTTTTGGGTCAAATCGTAGGCTACTCTTTTCACGGACCGCAATGATGTATTTTTACCTCATTTTAACAGCGTACATCTAGCAAATTTGTTTTAGCCAGAATTTTCAATTTTTCTTAACCACTTAATGTGAATTCATATCATTATTCTTTTGTGTTATATTACCCTTAAAGGGATAGTTCACCCAAAAATGAAAATTCAGTCATTATTTACTCACCCCCATGTTGTTATAATCCCATATGACTCTTTCTTTTTCTGAACACAAAGGGAGAAATTGTGAATAAATGTTGTGCTCAGTGATGTCATACAATGGCAGTTTATGGTAATCACCTCTTAAAGCTTCAAAAGAACACAAAAATATAATTCAGGAGTCTAATAAATTTTTTGTATGTGACTTATGTCTTGTTCTGAAGGAATATTATACGGTTTGACAAGAAACAAACAAAAATCGAATGTATTATTTAGTGAAAATCTTCAACAGACAGCTGCACACAAGTTTTAGAGCTCCCTGTACGAGAGCAGTGCGCTGCAGCCTTTTGCGAGGTGGGGCGTTCAAGCGAAAACTCATATTGTTCCGCTTTGACAGGACCACCAGAGATATTTACAACAGAAAACACAAGAAAGCTGAACACAAACCAGAGAACAGAACTTACAAAACATGTATGAAGAGTTTGTAGTTGAAAAATAGATGCGTTTCAGCCTTATTTGTTTGACCCGGAATCCATCAAACAGAGAGATGAGACTGAAGGTAGCTACAGTCACACAATAGCCAGAAAAACAGTGTCCAGGTGTACCTAGGAGAATTGGGGCTCTTTTAAAGGCAAAGGTGGCCACACCAAATACTGATTTAGCTTTTGTATGTTTACTGGACTTTCTATGATGTTAAGTGATAAATGAAAACTATTTATGGCTTTATTTTTGAAGACATCCTCACTGTGCAACATTTTTCACAAGTGCCTAAAACTTTTGCACAGTGCTGTACATACCCCTTAGCCAAATACATTTAAGCTCAGTTTTTCACAATTCTTGATATTTAATCAAAGAAAACATTCCCTGTCTTTGGTCAGTTAGGATCACTACTTTATTTTAAGAGTGTGATATGTCAGAATAATAGTAGCGAGAATGATATATTTCAGTTTTCACATACACTTTGTTAGTATTTGGGAGCATAGCTTTTAAATAGTTTAATTTGGGTCAAATATTTTGAGTATCCTTCCACAAGCTTCTCACATTAAGTTGCTGGAATTTTGTCCCATTCCTCCAGACAGAACTGATGTAACTGAGTGCGGTTTGTTGGCCTCCTTGCTCGCACACGCTTTCCCAGTTCTGCCCACAAATTTGTGGTACCTTGACTTTGTTGTCTTTAAGCCTTTTTGCCACAACTTTGGAGGTATGCTTGGGGTTATTGTCCATTTGGAAGACCCATTTGCGACTGAGCTTTAACTTCCTGGCTGATGTCTTGAGATGTTGCTTCAGTATATCAACATAATTGTCCTTCCTCATGATGAAATCTATTTTGTGAAGTGCACCAGTCACTCCTGCAGCAAAGCACCCCCACAACATGATGCTGCCACCCCCATGCTTCACAGTTGGGATGGTGTTCTTTGACTTGCAAGCCTCACCTTTTTTCCTCCAAACATTTCGATGGTCATTATGGCCAAACAGTTACATTTTTGTTTCATCAGGCCAAAGGACATTTCTCTAAAAAGTAAGTTCTTTGTCCACATGTGCACTTCCAAACTGTAGTCTGGCTTTTTTATGGCGGTTTGGAGCAGTGGCTTCTTCCTTGCAGAGTAGCCTTTCAGGTTATGTCAATATTGGACTAATTTTACTGTGGATATAGATACTTGTCTATCTGTTTCCTCTAGCATCTTCACAAGGTCCTTGGCTGTTGTTCTTGGACAATGCGTCTCCTTCCTGAGCGGTATGATGGCTGCATGGTCCCATGGTGTTTATACTTGCTTACTATTGTTTGTACAGATGAATGTGGTACCTTCAGGTGTTTGGAAATTGCTCCCAAGGATGATCCAGACTTCTGGAGGTCCACATTTGTTATTCTGAGGTATTGGCTTATTTCTTATGATTTTCCCATGATGTCAAGCAAAGAGGCACTGATTTTGATGGTAGGCCTTAAAATACATCCACAGGTACACCTCCAATTCAGTACACCTCATATCAGAAGCGCATTGGCTAATTGGCTAAAGGCTTGACATAATTTTCTGAAATTTTCCAAGCTGCTTAAAGGCACAGTTAACTTGGTGTATGTAAACTTCTGACCCACTGGAATTGTGATATAGTCAATTAATAGTGAAACAATCGGTCTGTAAACAATTGTTGGAAAATGTACTTGTCTCATGCACAAAGTATATATCCTAAACGACTTGCCAAAACAATAGTTTACTAATGTGAAATCTGTGGAGTGGTTAAAAATTTGATTTAATGACTTCAACCTGAGTGTATGTAAGCTTCTGACTTCAACTGTGCTTTTGTATGTAGAAGTATGTGAAGTATGCAGCAAAACTCTCAATGTAGACAAGGTCTTACCTTGCTTAGGGAGTACTTGTAAGACTGTTTATTAGGATATCCATAATGTTGTTTATGCCATGACGCATTTAATGCATTCCGGATAGGTCTCAAGGAAGTAGTAATGGCACTTTGAACATTCGGCAGTAACATTCGGAGGTAAAACTGCTGTCTGCGGCTGTTCTCTGAGCACAAGCAACAGCATTCCTGTGTTGACTGACAGCAAATGTAGAGATTACAGGTGGGGGACAAACATTGCAGTGTGATTTCTTCTTGTTTTGGGATTCTGCGCACACAAGATAGTTGTCTAGAATTGAAAGACCTTATCATCTACCTCAAGGGCCACTTTGGTATTTTTTGTAAACACTTTTTGTGCTCTGGCTTGTCCAAATTGCCGAAGTTTTAAAGCTCGGGCCTCCAAAGCCAAATCTTCGAGCTTTGTAAATTTACACACACAAGTAGTCATCCTGAAAGTTATTTTTTTACGTAATAGTTGACGGTTTGTTAGTTGTCTGAATGAGTATTTCCTTGTGTGAGTTGCGAATGTGCAATGGTTTGTAACCGACATCCTTCGAGAAATAAAATGGCGTCTGTAGAAGCCAGGCTGTGCCTTGTTTTCAAGGGACTATTCGGAAAGTTTGATGTATTTTGTCCTTCAGAATCCTGACACACACACTAAACTTCAGAAAGAAACATAACTGGGCATTTTGATTTTCAGTCGCCCCAAGGGAGAGACTGGGCGTATGCACCAAGTCAGTGTGAAAAGGATTGAAATTGGGGTTGGGATTCTTCCAAACACTTGCAGAGCAAACAGGATGCAAATGTGGCTCATGGCCACTGTAAGGGGCTCGCAATGGGACCTGTTAGTGCTTGCAAGTGACAAAACTATCCAGGCGTGTTCATCTTGCAAGATGTATTGTCTGGCGCACCCAGCCTGAGCAAATCTAGATGCAAAAATGAGATTGTCTTCTGCTGGCGCTTGTTAGTGAGCTGTAGAAGGTGCAAAGATGGAGACCACACAAGAATATCAAAAGAAAGAACATTTATAGCTTGTTGGCCTACTTTAAACACAAGTTGCAAAGCTTTTTAGATAAAAATGAAAGGCTTTGTTTGGACTGTTGCAGTATTCTTTGTTTCACTTACATCTGTTGGCTTCTATCTTTTGGCAGTGAAATCAACTCTTGACATCATATTGACATTATGATATCTCTCCTCTACTAGTAATACATCAAAAATAATTCAATAAGACAAGCTGTATTACCTCAGTGGGAGATACTGTTTCAGCAGTGCATTAGGAGAAGCATGACACACTGATGCACTTCTGGAGTGTTTTCTGGAGATCATCTGGGAGAAATTCCTGCCAGATCTTTCCTGCAAGGGAGAAGAATTCCCAAAGAACAACCCAACATCATGTAGAGGCTAAAATCTTGTCCTAGTTTACTAAATGCTTCTGGGTTAAAGGATTATACTGGGTTCAATACAAGTAAATCTCAATCACACAAAGAATAATTTCGACTCATCCCTTCTTTTCTTTAAAAAAAAAAAAAAAAAAAAGCAAAAATTGAAGGTTACAGAGGTTTACTAAAAATGAAGGGGGGCGAATTTTTGGAGGGTTTAAATGCAGAAATGTGAAGGGTATCATTTTATAAAAGCACTTGCATTAATTCTTGTGTTAAAGCTTGTGTATTTTTTGAGCTCTGAAGTTGTTTAAATTGACGTTTTTTTTTACTGTTTTTGTGGGTTTTAGGGTGTACAGCATTATGAAATCATGCCAAAGAAGTTTTGTAAAATTATATATATTACAGAAAACATTAGTAAGTGATTTTATCACACTAAAAACGTGTTAACATGCATATTGTTCACATCTTGTGGCTATACTATTGAAACGGTGAGTAATTTAATGTTTATGGATTGTCCCCATCCAATTCCATTCTAAGTGTCATACTGTAAACCAGAAATTAGCATTTTTTTATTATTATTAAAGAAAAGAGGGGACGAATTGAAATACATTTTTGTGGTAGTCAACATAATGCCACAAATTCTGTCAGTTGAGCTTAACTCGTATAGAGCGCAACAGTCTGGTTCCAGAAGTAAAAATCCCATAATTTTTTCCCATGATTTTCAACGATAACTTATAAACATTTAAAAAAAGACCTACCTTGAGTCCAGAGGTGGTTCATCTTACAACGTATATGCTTACGTTGAAGCCATCAGTCTGCATTTTTTAAACTTTTTGTTAAAAATCATTTTTGATATTTCATGGGATTTCATGGGAAACAACTACATTACCCATGGTCCAACGGAGAAAGATCCACCAATCAGAGAACCGCGGCCAACAAAGCCTGCGAAACGTGCCTCGGAGCAACCGCGCGCTCCCATGACACCTTGTGAATGATGTAATCGAGCCGGTCTCCCTTCACCCTTAAACTACTTATATATTTGTACATATCGAAATGCTTTGGTATGGTTTGTACACAGTGTTGTACCTTTTGTCTTTTTATCCGATTTTTAAATACTTTTTTGCTTCAAATCGAAGATTGTGATGTGATTGACCTTGAAGCTGGTTTGTTTGGTTCACGGTTTAAAATTCTATTATGAAGGATTTTTGGGAGTCAATGGGAAAAATTTGTTTGCGAACATTCAGACACCACTGTGGGAGGTGTTTAGAAGAGCATTTAAATCTGAGGACATGCATGCAAATGTGACTTATGTGACATTAAAATGTGTTATCAATGACTTTATGCCTCATTCTATGAGTAGAATTCACAAGCTGTTTGAACCACTGGATGATGATTTAAAGTAATATACTGTATATGCAGTAAAAAAAAGTTTAATTTGTCGTTTACATTTTGAATTCATGGCGTTAATGTGCTAACACGTGGCCATAATATGCGCAGATTACACTCTGTTATTGTTATTTATGGCGACACTGATACTGCTGCAAAGGTCAGTGTATTAAAGTGTTAATGTGCAGAATAAAGACAGAAGAATGATGATAGCCTTATTTTGGGCAGATATGTAAATGGCTTTCACTGCAGATGGCACATGAGTGAATGGACACTTGAGAGTATTTGAGTAGATTTGATTCCTTTTGTAGACTAATTAAACAAAACCAAAAATTGCTAATAACTGCACATGATGTGTTCTTGTTGACTGATTTTGACTGACTGAACAACATAAACAGAATGTGCTGTCTGTCAATGTAGGTGGGGCACCAGGTCAGACCTACCAATGACGTGGACCAACGGCAGTAATGTGTTTAGGAGTCGGTTAGAAGTTTTCCTAAAAGTTCGCCCAGGCGAGCTGTTACGAACCACCGAAAACAAACACAAAAGCACTTTTTTTTTGGCCAGATTTTGTTCTAAATGACATCACGCTCATTCGTTCTTCGATTTCATATAAAGTATATTTGGGACTTCAGGGGCTGTTCACATGAGAAACATTCTTTATAGTCATAAATAGGAACTAGATCTGGTCTCTGACTGAGAGACCTTTAGGGATGTATATTTGATTTAAAGTACAGCACGTATTTCATCTACTCGTATTAACATGGGTCCTTCTTGGAAATTTCTCAGAGGGAAAATCGGTTACCTTGTTGCCAGGAAATGTCAGTGCTGCATAAAATATGTTCTCACGGATGATAAGGGATCCATAAATCCCTGTTTTCATCTGTGTTTGCTGCTACTCCGCTGTGACCAGACTGAAAAAAAATCTTTCCATTTACAAAACTGTTTAAATATTAGCTGCAGGTAAATTTGCTTTGCCTTCACAACCCAGAGGCAGTGTGAGGATTAGATTCAGTGTAGTAACTTTTTGGATTTGATCACATATCCATGTGCAGTTAGTATTCTGCTCTTCATCTGTACCCTAGAGTCAATTCACAATATAGACGGCACTGAGGTATGTTGGGTCTTGCCTACCCACATGAGAGCAATTGTTCTTCAAAGGGGCCATATTCTGTACTTTTGCTGCATTACATTTTTTCCCTAAAGTCAACTAATATTAGTCATGTTTCATGCAGCAAAAGCATTCATAACTTAGTTTCTCATGGCCATTTTCCACCCTCTCTCTGACTATTCTACCCTGTCTATAACGGACGCGAGCGGGGTGGAGTGTTTCGTCAGAACTATATCTTTCCCATTATAACCGTTGACTGTTTCTAACCACATATATACACCGTTTTAGCAACAATAACATGAAAATATAAGTAAATGTTATACAAGTGGATTTCTTTTGAAAATTAAGTATGATACGGGTTATTTACCCATTTAAACATTGCTGAAGTCTACTTGAGCTCACAGTGTTACAACTGTCTCTACGTCATTTAAAAATGTTCACTTTGAAGCTTCCAGTGTAGACGGTCTCAGCCATTGCATTGCATCACGTCAACAAATGCGTCCGTTTTAGACAGGGTGTTCGAATTTTACAGGCTGTTTTTGCTCCTAACGCTGCTTAATTTAAAGCTACTAAATAGGCTTGGGATTGATAATCAGAAGATTTCCCAATGATTATCGATGTATATGGGGATTTTTTTCAGATATAATTTGGGCTGTTCATTGCACTATAGTCTTTGTCTCTTCAGACATATTTCTCAACAGAACTTTTGGTGACACACACAATTGCATTGCACTTATATGCCATCAAAAGTCTGCCATAAAAAAACTAAAATTTACTAGCCAATGGTGAGTCTTTCTCCAATGTGTCTGTAGAAGATTGATTACATGGTCAATCTCAAAATTAAAAATAATGCCCCTTTTTGACACATTTGTGTAGTTGTTACTGAGTTTCAAATTTGGGGAATGTCACGTCATGATCTTAATGATCGATCATTGCTGTCACTTTCAAGTACTCGAGGACTTGTGCCCATCCCTAATATAAATTGTGCCTAAAACTAAAATTTGTATGTGTTTGTTTATTATATTTTACAGCATACAATTCACAAAAAAAAAGTGTACTACCCTGGCATCTTTTGACATACTGTTTTCAATGTTCTGTTATTTGGGACTTTTGGGATTAATTATAATCTCACAAAATATTAAGGATGCATACTATGTGAATTGCAATGCAGCCTTACTGATTATCTGCATGTCTGCCGCTTATCACAATATAAAACACACATTTGTGCTTTTGTTTTCTGAGTATGTGAGTTGTGAATGAGTGACATGGTGTGCAAGCCATGCAGTGGTTTGATGGCAGCATGTGATTATCTATCTTTCCTCTCTTCAGTAGTGGTGGCCATGTCAAAATCTGTTCCATTAAAGAGAAAATCATCCCGCATTTCCTCTCATCCAGAGATAATAAAGCTCTCTGAAATCTTCCATGGCTTTTACTGATGGATGCACTGGTAAATGTAGTGGAGGCGATCTAGTCACTAAAGGCAACTCACATGTTTTTGTCTGGACGCAGGCCTTATGGAGTGTTTGCTTTGTGGGTTTGTTTTAGAACAGCTGCTAAGGCTTGGAGCTAGCTGTCAACATACCGGAAAATGTGTTCAGTGAATTGGACAAGCCTGTGAAGTTATTCGTAGCACTGGCAGAGTGTTTTGAATCTAGCAAATGGCTGTGAACTGTTCTCTGTGGCACTGGGTGCAAAACGAACTCATTCCAATTGCATATTGTAATATACAGATGGATGTACTGCACCAAATGCAGCATAAAGTGAATTTGATATGGCTTAGACTGACTTGCATCCCATCTTTTTAATATGCGGCTATTTAAATAACACTGTTATGTTTCAATGCTGGAAACAATTCCAATGCATTTTGCATTGCTTTGTTATTCTTTAGCTGTTTAATTTCAAACTAATAAATCTGGATTGGACTAAAATAGAGATGAAGTCAAAGCTCAATAGATTTGGGCAGAAGAAAACTCTCAAATATCTACACTACACTCAGATCAATGATGGATGGATGGATAGATAGATTCTATTAATCACTAATTAGAACAGTAATTTGACAGTCTTTTAGGCTTAATGAAGATTGAAGTGTCCTTAGAATAATGAATTGCAGAATCTATCATATTAATTTCAGATCATTAGAATGAATCTAAATGATAAGCAATCTAAAGTGCATAATAAAGATAAAGTTCTATATAAAGCATTCATCATATCAGTTCATATAACCAAGGAATGTCTTTGTTGGAGCTTGTTGATGTTGCTATTAAATTACGGATAACTGATCTCAAATTACATGCTAATAACAGATGCTCCCTTTCTGTTTTACAGATTGAGGAACATTTCAAGGCAGTTTGATGGCTATATCTGGGAGTTTATGACACACTGTGGACACTTTGTGAGTTTCAACAATGGAAGAGTGACCGGTGTTGGCTGTAATGAGGCAAAGAAAAATGCAGACCAGTCATGCATCTATTGGGGATGTTAATCAAAGGCACTCTATATTCACTGATGCCCGGGACCCTCTCTCTTCTCTTGGATAGTGTTAAAATCAAGTTACATCATACAACAAGAAAGACAGTATTGTTTATGGATGATATCATTCTGTCACGAGAAAGATGAAATTTCCTTTTATTCAATGTCTCCGTTAAAACAAGGACACTGGTTTCTTATGTTAAGAACGTAAGCTGTGGAAAAGATTCAAACTCAAAGGGTACACAAGACAGATGAGGTTGCATTATGGCAGCTGAATCTCCCCAACAGAAACATTCACATATCTGGTTCGGAGGAGAGTGACAGTTGCATGATGCAGCGAAGTGGAGGCATCGTCGGGAACAGCCTGCGGCGGGTCCGACTAACCTGGCTCAGTTTCATGCTTTTCATCATCTTGGTCTTCTTCCCTCTCATTGCACATTACTACCTCACCACAATCGATGAGGCAGGGGGGCCGGATAAGCGTATCTTTGGGCCAAGACCTGGAGGAGAGCTGTGTGAAGCCAAGCATGTGCAAGACCTTTGTCGAATCCGGGAATCCGTTAGTGAGGAGCTACTTCAACTGGAGGCAAAGCGCCAAGAACTCAATGGCGAGATCGCCCGACTTAACCTACGCATTGAGGCCTGTAAACGTAGTATCGACAGTGCCAAACAGGACTTACTGCAACTCAAGAATGTCATCAGCCAGACAGAGCACTCTTATAAGGAACTCATGGCACAAAACCAGCCAAAACTGTCTTTGCCAGTTAGACTTTTACCTGACAAAGATGATCCGGGGTTCCCTCCTCCAAAATCAGCACAAAACTGTCGCTTGCATTCTTGTTTTGATTATGCGAGATGTCCTCTTACATCTGGCTTCCCTGTCTATGTTTATGACACTGGATCCTTTCCTTGGGGTGAAAAGTTGGATCCTCTTGTTAAACAAGCTTTTGCATCATCAGTCAAAAGTAGTGTATACGTGACCGATAATCCACAAATTGCTTGTCTCTATGTTGTGCTTGTAGGGGAAGTACAAGATTCACCCTCTTTACCACCTTCACCATTAGACCTTGAAAAGCAGCTCAAGGTATTGCCATATTGGAGGTTGGATGGCCACAACCACCTGCTAGTTCACCTGTCTAGAAAGTCTCTGACACAGAACTTTCTGTACAATGTGAGCACAGGTCGAGCAGCAATAGCACAGTCTACCTTTTTTGAACGTCAATATAGAGAGGGTTTCGATATGGTTGTCTCACCTCTTGTCCATGCCCTGTCTGAGCCCAACTTTCTAGAGGTGCCGCCACAAGTCCCGGTTAAGAGAAAGTACCTCTTCACTTTTCAGGGAGAAAAAGTTGAGTCTTTGAGGAGCAGTTTACTTGAAGCCCCACCACAGTCCTTTGAAGAGGAAATGGAAGGGGATTCACCAGCTGACTATGACGATCGCATTATTGGCACACTTAAAGCTGTACAGGACAGTCACCTTGACCAGGTTCTTGTAGAGTTCACTTGCAAGAATCAGGCCAAGCCTTGTTTGCCAACAGAGTGGGCACTGTGTGGGAAGCGTGAGGATCGTTTAGAGGTACTAAAGGTTTCTACTTTTGCCCTGGTGATATCTCCAGGGGATGGACAGTTGGTGGCATCCACAGGCTGTAGCATGAGACTGTTTGAGGCTTTGGAAGTTGGGGCAATACCGGTGGTTCTTGGCGACCACTCAAAGTTGCCCTACCATCACCTCATACGCTGGAGTGAGGCAGTTATTATGGTACCCAAGCCTCGCATTACGGAGTTGCACTTTCTGTTGCGCAGTATCTCAGACAATGACCTTCTGGCAATGCGACGGCAGGGTCGGTTTCTTTGGGAGACATACCTCTCCACCTCAGAGAGCATCTTCAGCACTATCCTGGCTAGTGTACGAACCAGCATCCAAATACCAGCAGCACCCATACGTGAGGAACCTGCCCAGGAGATCCCCCACAAAGCTGGAAAGTTGGCAGGAACTGACGCTAACATGGCTGACAATGGTGACCTGGATCTGGGGCCCGTTGAAGTAGAGCCCCCTTATGCTTCACCCCGCTTTTTGCGTAATTTCACATACACTGCTGCTGATGTCTACCGCACCTGGAATCGTGCACCTGGCCCTTTCCATCTATTCCCAAATACTCCCCTGGACCCTATACTGCCCTCAGAGGCCAAGTTTCTGGGGTCAGGAACTGGTTTCCGCCCTATCGGTGGAGGCTCTGGGGGATCTGGAAAAGAGTTTCAGGCTGCACTAGGAGGGAACGTCCCACGGGAGCAGTTCACCGTGGTAATGCTTACTTACGAACGGGAGGAGGTTCTTATGAACTCACTGGAGAGGCTAAATGGCCTTCCTTATCTCAACAAAGTGGTAGTAGTTTGGAATTCCCCCAAGCCACCTTCCGATGACCTCCTCTGGCCAGACATTGGGCTACCCATTGTGGTAAGTACACAATATTTTTTAACATGTCCTAGGTACCAGAATACCATAGAAAATCAAGGCTAGGGTGTATTTTGGTTTTCAGTTTTGTCTCACGTTAATTGCTCAGCCTTTCAAAGCAAACTCTTTCTACCACAAGCCTATATTGACATCTTGGACACATGCACACTACAACTGCTTTGTGATACTCGCAGAGCAAATTCTAATCGAAAGTGAGCATCCCTATGCATTACTCACTCCTAAGGGCAGAGCCCATGAAATGGGTACTTTGAAGGTAGTATGGCATTACTGTATAAATATAAAGGGATTGAGTAGCTTACTTTTAATTGGATTGATCCTTCAGGTAGAACCAAAAACCAAAGTAAACTTTGGCCTTTAGTAGTTGACTCTTTTGATTTTAACCAGTAAGTAATCACCTAGCAACCACCCAGAACAACCTAGTAACTGCATAGCAACACGCAAAAAAACAATATGCTACAAAACACCTTAGCAACAGCATAGCAATGCCCAGACAACCACCCACAATGCCCTAGCACCCTGATGATGAGTTTTGCATGTGCAAAAACCACTATCTGAAAAAAAAGTCAGTTTTCTTCAGAAAGAATATATATATTATTTGATATTCTCACAGGCTTAAAAGTCATAGACCAACACAGCTTTGCATTCTGCTGTAGATTTGGTCTGCTCACTCTAGTGTCTTTGAAGAATAGCTTTCATGTCTCTAGGGCAGCAAGCCAAATTAGTTCTGGTGATATTAAAGTAGAGCTGTATTAAGTCAACAGTAAAGTTATGCTTCTGAAATTAATACTCAAATAGAATTCTGAAGTAACCCAATTTTCTTTAAGAAGTAGTTTGGAACTTTGAAATTAAGGATGTGGATGGTACTGTTTGTTACAAAGTTGTTCAAGAACTAGCAACATTTTAATTTTAAACCGTGCCATTGTAGCAATTATTATTAACTTTCTCAGAAATAGTCCAGAGTTATGGTTAGTAGATGTTGCACAAGATCACGTGTTTAAAACCTTTTAATAATGCCATATTGTACCCCAGCAGTAGCTCACAATATGGCACATTGACACAACAGATGGCTTTTATATCTCTGCAGGTGGTACGTACAGAGAAGAACAGCTTAAACAATCGCTTCATTCCCTGGGATGCAGTCGAGACTGAGGCTATTTTGTCTATCGATGACGATGCCCATCTACGACATGATGAAATTATGTTTGGGTTCAGGTGAGAGTTTTGTGAAACCATGATCATGGCATATTATGTTTTGTTAGGGCTGGGCAATATATAAAGTATTCACAATAAATTTGCAATGATTTTAATGAGCTTTTTATTTGGACATTAAGTTTTATAAAGAGCGTGACATTAGACTAGTTTTCTTATCCTTCCTCGTCAAAGATATTTTAATTGGATCTGATATATGTAGTTTAGTATATAATGCAGTTTTAATCAAAACAATACATTTTTGTTGAAATGATGGATCATACGATATAGCTTTCTTAACCAACTTCTTGAGGTATCCCCCTGAGATGCTTTTTAAACAGTATTGAAGGAGTTCCCATCTATGTTGGGTACTTATGGCTGCTTTTCTTTATTATTTGGTCCAAGTCATACACACACCGATCTGCCACAGCATTAAAAGCACCTGCCTAATATTGTGTATGTCCCCCTTGTGCCACCAAAAGAGCTCCAACCCGCATTTGAGAACAGCATTCAGAGATTGAACCAGTCAGTTCAAACCAGTCTGGCCATTATCTGTTGACGTCTCTCATCAACAAGACATTTCCATCCACAGAACTGCCGCTCACTGGATGTTTTTGGCATCATTCGGAGTAAATTCTAGAGACTGTTGTGTGTGAAAATCCCAGAAATACTCAAACCAGCCCGTCTGGCACCAACAATCATGCCACTGTCCAAATCACATTTTTTTCCCCCATTCTGATGGTTGATGTGAACATTAACTGAAGCTCCTGACCCGTATCTGCATGATTGTAAGCGCTGCACTGCTGCCACATGATTGGCTGATTACATAATCGTATTGTTCGATTGTTCAGATGTGTGTAATATTAACTTTCCACACTTATTTTTAAGAATGACACTATACACATTATTATTTATTGAAAAGACTTGTGTTTTGATGTGTATAAATCCAATTCCTGCAGTGGTTTGGCATTTCAAATGAATGGTGAGTTCAAATGAACAGCTGCAGATTCAGTTGTTGGTGTGAGGAAATTAAAGCATCTGATCTGATAAACTCTACAACAGTTGAAGAAAACTTGAGTTATTCGTCCCTTCTGTGGACCTCTCTGTTTATATGCAGGACAGGTTTAAAAATATAAACCGTGTAAGCATTAGAAATGTTTTTCTGCCTTTTTCAGGGCTGTGTTTTGGAGTGAAAGTGGTAAGAGACACAGGCAATATTTTCTTAATATATCGCTTTAAACAGTGACTAGTCGATACGTGAGGTTGGATTAGTGAGGACTGGTAAATGTATCTATAGTTGCTTCTTAGCTTTAAAAAATATATATATTTACTGTTTTTGTTTTTTTTTGGCGGAGATGCTTTAAAAGGGATGTATTTAGAGATGCAACTTTGCTCAGAGGGTTTAGTGTCTCTACTGCATCTCTAAATTGATTCCCTTTAATGCTCTTAAGCCAACAAAATGCCGCTTTTGTTCCAAATTTAATAATACATTTCAAATTGCCTGCTGTGATTTTAATCTGTAGATCTCTGTTTGTTTTTTTTGTTTGTTTTGTGCAATAAAATGTCATAGTTTAGGATATTTATTGGTTTAATGTCTGTTAGTTGTGCTCTTCAAGGGCTGCACTTAGAGTCCATATAGTATTTTGTTAAGAAATTTCCCTGATTGGTGTTACGTGGCCCTAAACCAACTTAATAATACAGGGCTTAATGACTAGTCGATTTAAAAAAATATATGTAGTTTTGCACAAAATGATATTCAATGGTTAAATAATTGGAATGAAACCGATCACAGAATATTTAAAATTATGAACTTTGGTTTTGGGCTAAATATCCAAAGGAATAAGTTTGAATTGATCTCATCTCTTTTTCTCCTCTGCTCTCAGGGTGTGGCGGGAGGCCAGAGACCGGATCGTGGGGTTCCCGGGAAGGTTTCATGCCTGGGATGTAAACCACCAGTCTTGGCTCTACAATTCCAACTACTCTTGCGAGCTCTCCATGGTGCTGACGGGTGCCGCCTTCTTCCACAAGGTGAAGATTAATGTTTGTCTGCTCGGTGTCAAAAATAGACACAGACAAATCTTTAGAGGCTAAAGGGGTAGTTTACCCAAAATGAAAATTCTCTCATCATTTACTCAACCTCATGCCATCCCAGATGTGTGTGAGTTTCTTTCTTCTGCTGAACCCAAAGATTTTTAGAAGAATATCTCAGCTCTGTAGGTCCATACAATGCAAGTGAATGGTGGCCAGAACTTTGAAGGTCCAAAAAGCAAGTAAAGGCAGCATAAGCGTGATCCATGCAACTCCAGTGGTTAAATCCATATCTTCTGAAGCTATATAATAGGTGTGTGTGAAAAAACACACACACCTGTTTTACTATAAATTCTCCTCCCTGCCCAGTAGTTGGCGATATGCTCGAAGAATGCAAAAAAATCGGCTTAAAAGAAGAAGAATGTTGAAGTGAAAGTGGAGATTTATAATTACATAGGATTTATTGATCTGTTTCTCACCCACATCTATCTTATCACTTCAGAAGACATTGATTTAACAACTGGAGTTGTATGGACCTACAGAGCTGAAATATTTTTCTAAAAATCTACATTTGTGTTCTATTGAAGAGAGAAAGTCATACACATCTGGGATAACATGAGGGTGTATAAACGATGAGATAATTTTCATTTATGGCTGAGCTATCCCTTTAATGTAAGTAAAATGTGAGGTAATATCTGCTAATCAGAGCCAAAACGATCTAAAGTAAGAAAAACAATCTAGTAAGAAAAATAGAAGAAATCAGGAACGGGGCAAATACTTTTTTTGTAGATTTAATGATTTATATACCAATTACAAAACACAATTTTTAAATAAAAATCCTTTTAATGATTTACATCCAATGAACTTTGTAAATAATTATATGTAAAAAAGGCTCTTTCTGTTTAATAATATGGTAATTTGACCTTTTGAATCAGTTCTAAAATTGTTGTTCTACCAAAATGCAAGACATAATACTTAATTTCTCAGATTATAAATAAACGGCATGTTTTATTTACGAGCATAACTGAAGAACATCATAAGGCATGTTGAATTGCTTTTCATTTCTTAATTGTGAGTGGTGGTGGCATAGTGGGCTAAAGCACATAACTGGTAATCAGAAGGTTGCTGGTTCGATCCCCACAGCCACCACCATTGTGCCCTTGAGTAAGGCACTTAACTCCAGGTTGCTCCGGGGGGATTGTCCCTGTAATAAGGGCACTGTAAGTCACTTTGGATAAAAGCATCTGCCAAATGCATAAATGTAACTGTGATCATTTTTATTAATATCCGTCATTTGTGGCTCTCCTTAGTATTATGCATACCTCTATTCATACGTCATGCCTCAAGCCATCCGTGACATGGTGGACGAGTACATCAACTGCGAGGACATCGCCATGAACTTCCTGGTGTCGCATATCACACGCAAACCCCCCATCAAGGTGAGTGGGCTGTTAGCAAAACTTTCACAATGTCATTTGAGCACATTCAAGGTCATTTGAAACCAATTTGCAGTTTCTTGCTCAGTCGTTCCATTGGTCTGCCTTACACAGAGACCTAACCAGGCGTCATGCAATAAATCATTTCTCTTTCATGTTAATTTGCGTTTTGCTTCAAACCAGCCATGACCACATCAAACATGGCGACATTTTGTTGGTTGCTTGGCTTCCATTTATGTTGTGGTGTACATAGCAACCTCGCCCCCATTGAAATCCCCATAGCTATTCATTAGACCTGAACTATGCTCTGATTGGCTGTGATTTTGTCATTATGTTCAGTACTACAGTATGTAACGTGTTTGGGTAAATCAGACCAAACCAGTGTAGAACGTGTTTGGGTGTTGGATGTAATCTAATTCGTTTTTTAGTACAAAAAGTAGTGTCAAACATTAGATTTTAAATGGTTGTAATCAGATTACAGTTACTGATTTGTAGTGTGTTACCAAAATAATAAAATTGACCTGTCCGGGGTTGAAACTGAACCTTCTTTTCCAGTTTTATGCTTATGTGTTACAACAGCATTGATTTCAGGGGATTATACAGCAGGATTTCGGTAAGATTAAAAGCCTTTGATATTCTGAAATCCATTCTCTGAATCAAAGAGCGGGCTGTGAATTAACGGATAATGAAATCTGATGGATTTTCAGTGGCATTATTAGTCTGGTCTCCGGCTGATAGTGTCCCAGCGGGTTAGGGAAATCAATTACGTTCCTGTTATTAACACTGAAAAGCTGACAGATTGAAATGGGAAATCAAACTACATAAATGAATGAGATGATATTGTGTTATGGAGATAATAAGACGCTTTGTCCGTCATCTTTGGATGAAGTTAATTTAAAGGGATATTCACTCCAAAATTATGATTTTTTCATCATTTACTCACCCTCAAGTGGCTCCAAATGACAAATGAAACACAAGAAGTTGAGGCTTAGGGAAACTAATCCTTTAACATCTCGATTTGTTTTCTTCCCGGCGTTCCCCTCTCAGGTGACGTCCCGGTGGACTTTCCGCTGCCCCGGCTGTCCGCAGGCTCTGTCGCACGACGATTCGCACTTCCACGAGCGTCACAAGTGCATCAACTTTTTCGTAAAAGTCTACGGATACATGCCGCTGCTATACACTCAGTTCAGAGTGGACTCCGTACTCTTCAAGACTCGACTGCCCCACGACAAGACAAAGTGTTTTAAATTCATTTAGCTGAGCGGGGGACGGAAACGAGCACAGAAATCCAACGGAAAACTGACATAGGACGTTGTCTCTCTGGGGACGTGAAGGAAAATGAAGCTTTCTTGTAAATATCTGAGAATTTTACGTGGAATTTGTCTCCCTTGAAGTGAAGGGAGGACAATTACGGGAAGAAACTATTACCATCAGGCGTTTTGATTCATCGGCAACCACTACAGGTTTTATTTGCGCCACTTTTAACAGTCGTGGGAAAATTACGCGGACATCTGCAACTGGGAAATGTAAGTGGATGTCAAACGAACATTTTAATCCTGTTATACTGACTGAAAATGCAGAGTTACGGGCAAATGGAGGCTGTTTTTGATGCTATAAGATGTGTCATCACTCTAAACGGTTTGTGTTTTTATTTTTACATTCTGTAAACTCTCTCGTATAAAACGCACTGATGGTCATATTTTTTTTTACTTGTTTGTGTGTCTTGTGAGCGTGAATGACTGTGTGTGTGTGTGTGTTTTCTGTTGGATATCGGTGACTAAACGTCACTAATCCACGTTAAGTCATTGATGATCATCGGTAAGAATAGCACAGACTAATACAGTTCGTTTGTGTGAACGCAACAACATTAAACATCACTGCATAGGATAAGCACCAGATCAGATCATTGAATGTGTTAACCTCCGTCACAGTCATACCAGAAAACAAAATATCTGAATATAACAGAATAAGGAGTTCAACATCTTTTGCTGGATAACCACATCTTGTTTGTGTCATTTTAATAAGGTCAAATGAATCTCACATAGATATGTATGTTATCATAATTTACCCCAAAATCGAAACAAAAAGAAATACATTTTGAACAAAGATATTTGCATAAAGATATTTTGCATTGTGAAATTATTTTCATGGCCCTTAAGGATAGTGTCCCCCCAAATTTACATTACTGTATTGTGACTGGACTTTACCAAGTTTTAAAAAAAAACTATTTACTCAAATTTTTTTTTTTTTTTTTTTTTTTTACTGTACTACCTTTTTTTGTTCTATTTAAATCAACATAAATTGAATGCAGTCCAACAAATAATACCATGAATTATAAATACTTCCAAATTTAAATTATATATCGGAATTTTTCCATGCTAATAATATCACTGCAAAAACTTATGATATGCTTATTTTCTTTATGCTAATATGTATATTTTGGGAACATTTTTAGGTATGTTAAGACGATTTTTTGTGACGATATTTTCAAGGCAATTAAGCACCCCCTCCCCAAATTCTCACATGAGGTTACGTAATTTTCATTACTCTCAGTGGTGATTTTCATTTAATTATCATTAATGCAAATGCTGATTTAATAAGATAATTACTGTAATGCATTTTTTTATTTGATTCTTCGTTTAATTTATGTCAGCATTTATTGAATGCAGTACAACAAATAATACCATGATTTATAAATACTTTACAATTTAAGTAATGTATAATCATTTTTTTTAGGGGGTGAAATATGCTTAATTACCATAAATCACTGTAAAAAAAAAACATTACAAAGTCAATAATTGTCCTTAAAATAGACTTGCGTTCTTTATGCAAAATATAATTTCCCAAGAACGTGAAGCCTGTTTTTTGGGACTACTAAGAATGTTTGCATTTTATATTATTTTCATGACAATTAAACACATTTACTGCCCAAATTCTCGTTACCGTAATTTAGAGATAGTTCACCCAAAAATGGAAATTCAGTCATTATTTACTCACCCCTGTGTTGTTATCACACTATATGACTTTCTTTCTTTTTTCTGAACACAAAGAGAGAAATTGTGCAAATTTTTGTGATTCAAATGGCAGTTTATGGTGAACACATCTTCAAGCTTCAAAAGGGCACAAAAGAATAATTCAGAAGTCTAATTAATTATTCATGAGGCTCATGATTGTTATGAAAGCATACGAAAAGATTTGGTGAGAAACAAACCGAAATCGAATGTATTATTTAGTGAAAATGTTCACTGACCGATGGGGCTCGAGAGCAACAGTTCACACTGCGTCCTCGCGACATTGGGGCGTTCAATCGAAAACTCATTTTGTTTATCTAAAAGCAGGTCCACCACAGCGATAGCAACAAAAGAACACAACACATCTGCACACAAAACAGAGAACAGAACTTACTAAACATGTCTGAAGAGTTTGTAGTCAGAGAATTGATGCATTTCTATGCCCAGCCTCGTTTTATTTTAACCGGAGTCCATCAATCAAACAGAGAGATGGAGTAGGCAGGAATATCTGTCACCTCTTCTCCATTCTGAACCAGTGAGTATTTGCGACAGACCTGAAGAGAGTGAGACCTCCCCAAAAACATTCGGTAGGTGTAACATTCACGGCCAAAGTCAAGTACTGTCTGGCTCATGAGATGCTGACTTTAATATTCGGTTATGAGAGAGTTTTTGGACCGGTGCCAGTTCACAATGGACAGAGTTACTCGCGGAATGCTGTTTGTTTCTCATCAAACATTATCGTATGCTTTCATAACAATCATGAGTCTCATTAATAATTTATTAGTGTCCTTATGAAGCTTGAAGTGGTGGTCACCATAAACTGTCATTGTATGACATCAGAAAATTTTTTCTAAAATTTCTCACTTTGTGTCAACAAAAAGAAAGTCATATGGGGTTATAACAACACAGAAGTAAACAGTGATTGGGGAAACTTTTTGGTAATTCATATTATTCTAAATGGTGCTTCATTTTAGATGATCATTAATATAAGTACTGATAAAAAATTATTATTGTAATTATTTTTTTTTTTTATTCAAATAAACAAATGGACATCAGTCCATCATATAATACCATGATTTATAAATGCTTTACAATTTAAATAATTTTTTAGATAGGAAATGTGCTTAATTGCCATGCAAAAAAATCCGTCAGCAAAAATAAAGTCCTACAATTGTCTTTAATTGTCTTAAAAATTGTCTTATTTTATTTATGCAAGAAACGAAGCACTTTTTGGGACTATTAAGCCTTTAAGACTATTAAGTTTGCATTGTGGTGTTTTTCATGACAAGGAAGCACATTTCCTCCACAGATTCCCAGTAATGCATTGTGGGAAGAAATCTCATTCTCATTACTGATTTTGATAATTTAGGGTTAGGGTTCATTACAGCAAATACTGCCATGATGTATAAGTGTTTTACAATTTAAATGATGTATCATTTTCTTTTCGCAAGATGGTAGTATGTGTTACTGATGGGGAAATCTGCTCAATTGTCATGAAAATTATTTATGCCAAAAATGGTTTAATTTCATTAAAGGGAAAGTAATTCAAAAATGAAAGTTCTGTCATCATTTACTCACTATAATGTTGTTCCTAACCACAAAAGATGTTAGAATGTTAGTTTCAGTCACCATTCACTTTCATTGCATCTTTTTCCATATGATGAAAGTGAATAGTGACTGAGGCTGTCATTCTGTCTAACATCTCCCTCCACAGAACAAAGTCAATCACATGGATTTGGAACAACATTTTAGTGAGTAAATGATAACAGAATTTTGATTTTTGCATGAACTATCTCTCTAAAGCATAACTTTGTAATATTTTTCTTTTGATTTGGGGTGAAACATGTCCTGTGACAAGTTCTTGACAGTTTTCATTATATTCAGCCGCATAGTGTGAATGAGAGATTTTTTTAGTTTTGTTTTTTTTAGTCGTTAATCAGACGGTTCTGTGTAAGAGATATAGGTGTGACTACAAACTGAAATCTGTACGTGATTTTCAGATATGAGCAGATTTGATAAAGATGACAGTAATGGGAAGTGCATTTCATTTTGCTGTCAGGGTACAGGAAAGTTTTCAGGAAGTTCGCTTTGCTTAACTCTCTAAGCGGTTTATGTATTTTTCCTGTGCCTGGATGTTACCTGTGGCACCTTCTGCCAGCCTGATTTTACCCTCGAGTTGACAAAACTGACATGCCTTTGTGAATATCCAGTTTATTATTATTTTTTTTTACCTTTGTTTAATTCATGATGGACTGTCCTGACATGCTTAACAGGTACATGGACAAAAATGGCTCCACAATTGTAAATGAATGAGTTTTTAAACAGAAATGTGGCTCTGTTTCCCTCAGTTTAATATGAACAATCAAGGATGGCATTGTTTCTTGCCCATTGTTTCATGTGTGTATAAATATGTTGAACGGTCAGGAACTGATGTTTGTATTTGTATTATTTTTCCATTATTGTGAAGACTGCATGGCCTTTGGGATTGGACTATAAATGATGACAAACCATCTGTAGAAAAGTGCTAAATGCCAGCAAAAGTTAGAACTGACAACTTCAAACACACTAATAAACCAACTAATGAAGCCAGTGTCATTGTCTCTTTCATCATGGTGAAATCTGTTAATCAAACATCAGTACTGTGAAGTCGATTCAATGTACTACAATTTTTGCGACAAAGCTTTGTTTATTGCAACAAACATTTGAGTCACTCAAAAGTGTTTACCACATGGCAGTTTATGTAAAAAAAAAAATGTATATACACGCACACACACACACACAGTATCTATATACACCCACTGATGAGCCTAAACATTATGACCACTCACAGGTGAAGAGAATAATGTTGACCATCTCCTAAAGGTCTGGGTAGATTAGATGATAAGTGATCAATCAGTTCTCGTACTCAATGTGTTGAATGCAGGAGTAAAGACCTGAGCGACTTTGACAATGGACATATTGTTATGACTGGGTCAGAGCATCTCTGAAACGGCAAGGCTTGTGGTGAGCACCTACCAACAGTATGGACGGCCGTGTACGTGTGCGCCATTTACCTGGGGAAGTGATGGCAGCAGGATGCACTGTGTGAAGACGACAAGCCGGTGGTGTGAGTGTGATGCTCTGGGCAGTGTTCTGCTGGGACACCCTGGCCATTCATGTGGACGTAAATTTGACTTGTGCCACTTACCTAAACATCATTGCAGACCAGGTACACCCCATCATGGCAACGGTATTCCCTGATGGCAGTGGCATCTTTCAGCAGAATAATGCACCCTGCCACACTGCACACATTGTTCAGGAATGGTTTGAGGAACATGATGAAGAGTTCAAGTTGTTGCCCTGGCATCCAAATTCCCCTGATCTGAATCCGATTGACCATCTGTGAGAGTCCGATCCTAGGGTGCTCCACCTCGCACTTACAGGACTTGAAGGATCTGCTGCTAATGTCTTGGTGCCAGATACTACAGGACACCTTTAGGGGTCTTGCAGAGTCCATGCCTCGGCGGGTCGGCGCTGTTTTGGTGGCATGCGGAGAACCAACAGCATGTTTGGCAGGTGGTCATAATGAGTGCAGGAAATGGAGGAAAAGGTGGAACAATCTTAATAAATGTTGTAGGCTGGATTCAATCATGTCGCATTTGCCCACAGCACTGAGAGTAAAATACAGGTTTTGTTAAAAACTGCTGTTCATTACTTTATTCAGTTGGGGTGTGTAGATTGTGACGAATCACGTCAAATAGTGAATCAAAGAGTTGCGTCCAATGCCATTGCTGGAACTACTTTGAAAGCTACATTGAATGTTCCACTGGGGGGGATTAAGCATCTACTCAATTTTGAACAAGTTTGAAAAACTATAGTGAGTTTAAATACAACTAAAAGTATTTAAACTACGATGAAACTATGCTTATGGAAAGGTCAGCCTGATCTCGGGAATATTACATGACTGTGGCGACATTTTGCAACACAATATTATTTCGATCATTTAACATTATTAATATTTTTGGCAGTTTCGAGTAGAAATGTCCACTGTGTGGCGCTAAAAGAAAGTTAAAAGGTCTCCCAAACATATGGGGATTTTAAGGTTAGTAACCTAAGATTTAAACTCTACCCTAAACGTTAAACCTAAATCTAACCGAATCCCATGAGGCATTGCGAATGATGCATGCAAATAAAAAACAGTGGGAAAATATATAACTATTGAATTAAATTGGTTGATTATAAATATAGAAACAATGTATTTTACATTTATTGCAAACTATTCAGATAGATATTCAAATATAAAAGTAGTATGAGCAGGGCTATTTCTAGCTATAAGTGGCTGCTTAGGGGCCCTTGAGTCACCAGGGCCCCCTTTTTTTATTTGTAGGATTTCGCTTAGGGCCCTAAATGCTCAGAAACTGCCCTGAAGTTGAGAGAGTGTAGGGAGAGTGACTCGATTGCGTCATTCGCATTGCATCATGGGAGTGGGTGGTTGCTGCAGAGTTCGTTTGACGTGATTCTCTGATTGGTGGATTTTCCACTTCAGGATTCATGGGTAAGCTCACAGTAGCACTGTCTTTAAAGGTATTTAAGTTATCATTATTATTATTATAATCAATTACCCCAATCATTAAAACAATTATTGGGGACTTTTACTTCCAGAACCAGACTGCTGCGCCCAATTGAGCTTTCACAAGGCTTCATGGGCCTTCAGCACATCTGGTTTTATTTGTCTTTGGCTCAGGCAGGTCTGTAGTTTAGCCACAGTATGTGTTGAACATTCGCAAACTGCAGTCTGTAATCAAACCTCAGACAGACTTTAACTGAACGTCTCTCTCAAACACACTGATGAGAGGGTCAAACCAGCTGTAAACCAGCCCAACATAGTTAAACACTCCCTCATGATGAAATGTCTTACCCCTTCATAGCACCTTGGAATGTGGCGGTACCATGGCACAGTGATACTCAATGATTACCATAGACGAAATAGCATGCTATCACCATGGTACATGATCAAAAAACTGGTGGTACCATGTCATAATTGGCGACATTGCATTGGATGCATGTGCTTGCAGCACTCTTGAGACATGCAGAACCATGATGTCAATAAAGATGGAGAGCGAGGGAGGGATCACATTACAGAACAGATGTTAAACTGTGCTGAAATGTTTCAGCTCGTCTCAACTAGGGCTCCGGTCCAAACACCTTCCATCTTTACATTAGAATATCAAAGCAAGTGTCATCTGCTGCCGGAGCTTTACTTTCTTAGCCATTTTTGCTCAGTGACTTTTAGTCATCTGGGGTGGCAGTGGATGTATGAAGTCCGTTTCCATCAAGTTCACACAAGTGGTGGTTAGCACATTAACTATGAACATGTCCTAATAACATTTGACAACCACAAAGTGTCACGAGAGGTCATAATGGAAGGGCTTGAGCTCAGAGATCCCCCCTGACTGGACAATCTGATTAACCTGAGACACTGGAGGTTAAGTCATTCTCTTAATTGGGGAGCAAATGGGCATCTTACAAATCTCTATGCAGTTAAGTGCTTTCAGAGTCTTTATATGGAGTTAGGATGAAAATAAGGTGCATTTCAAACTGTTCTGAGACCAGTCAAGACAGAGCACACAGGAGGTTAAGTCATGCACTAAATAGGGAGCAAGGGAGCATCCTATAGCTCTCTATGCAGTTAAGTGCGATCACTCCTAAAATCTGATCAAAAGTTCAGTTTCAGGCTGCAGATGATGTTTGGATCACTCGACATGTTTGACACACATGAGACAATGATCATCAGCACATAGATTCACCATTTATAATGTGTCATTTTATTTGAACATGGTTGACTGTGATTGGACGATGCTGGTCATTACTATGAATCAGAATTAATTATGCTAATTTCAGATGTAATGTCTGTAACGTCACAAAAACATGAATAATCACTTCTGGAAACATCATAAACAATTTGATGAAAATAATCTTGACTTTCTATTGCTTGGTATTATTTAAAATTTCACAACATAGTCCCGCTGTCCATATGTGGACATACATTTTTAGGAAAACTATTTGGTCTAAAAAAATATTTTTATATATATATATATATATATATATATATATATACACACACACACACACACACACACTGTATAAATATATACACCGATCAGCCACATCATTAAAAGCACCTGCCTAATATTGTGTAGGCCCCCCTCGTGCCACCAAAACAGCTCCAACCCGCATTTGAGAACAGCATTCAGAGATTGAACCAGTCAGTTCAAACCAGTCTGGCCATTCTCTGTTGACGTCTCTCATCAACAAGACATTTCCATCCACAGAACTGCCGCTCTCTGGATATTTTTGGCATCATTCGGAGTAAATTCTTGAGACTGTTGTGTGTGAAAATCCCAGAAATACTCAAACCAGCCCGTCTGACACCAACAATCATGCCACTGTCCAAATCACTGAGGTCACATTTTTTTCCCCATTCTGATGGTTGATGTGAACATTAACTGAAGCTCCTGACCCGTATCTGCATGATTGTATGCGCTGCACTGCTGCCACACCACTGGATGATTGTTGGTGCCAGACGGGCTGGTTTGAGTATTTATGTAACAGAATATATATATATATATTTATTTATTTTGCATATTTCTTAAGGGCTACTAGTTACAAATCAAACAGCAGTCACGCTCTGGTCTCAGGAGGATAAAACAACATTTTCGTGAGTGTATAAAAAGTGACATCAGATATCTCCAATGCACATCTAAAGGCGAGTTAACGATCATACCAAAACAATGTCGTAATGGAGCAGTTCATTTCAAATCTTGAATGCATTAATGTTCCATCTTCCCCCACTATAATTCCTGCCAAGACTCAAAAAAGTGGCTGCACCTGAAAGAGATGAATGTGTTTGTTCTGTAACGGTTTTAACAAAAGGACACGGTTTGTGTGATGGCAAATATTTTTCCTTTCGCTGCTTATGAAATGAATTGCTGATTCAATAAACCAGTACCTAATCATAATTGAAGTCAATGTGAAACGGCAGTCACATCTTTATTTTACTTACATAATGTGACATTTCCAGGGATATCGAGTCCATTTTGACGTTCATTACACGTTAATGTTTGAATGGATAATTCATTCATCATGCTGTCATCATTTATTCACCCTCATATTGTTCCAAACTCGCATTACTTTTCTGTAGAACACAAAAGGAGATATTGCAGTATGATTGCCTCAGTCACCATTCACCTTCATGGCATCTTTATTCCATGCAACTTAAGTGAATGGTGACTGAAGTTAACATTTTGCCTTAAATGTCCTTTTGTGCTTACAGAAGACAGTCATACAGATTTGGAGCAGCATGAGACATCGGTGTACTATCCCTTTTAGTCTCAACTCTGGTGCTGTTGAAACAACACAACAAACTCCTGCGTGATAACCTGATATAATGTTCTGTGAGCAAATCTAGAAAAATGTTTTTATTCCAAAAGCTTTCAAAACTTATTGTACAATTATATAAAACACCCAACAAAATGAGTGCTCACCCAAAGGTGAACTGAATAATAATCAATGGGCTTTTATCCAAACAGTCTATACATGTGATCTACTAGTTAATCAGCCAAGTATAGTTGTTTTGGATCCTGGTTTGTGATGTGCATTTGCAAATATTTACATCCACAAACTTGCGGACACTTAAGTTAATTTACGCCCTGTAGATAAGGAGGTTTATAGAGGTCAGAGTTTCTGCAGGAATCGCAGCACCAGGTCTCTTAGAGCGGTGCGCAGCGGCTCGTTGTTGTCGCAGATGATGTGCGTGCCGTCCTCCTCCAGTTGAATGAGAACATCCTCGGCTTGCAGGTGAAGAATATGACCGTCTGCGGTCTCCTCCACCTTCACTTCCATGATGCCGTTCTACAAACAGAAAAACACGTCACTCATTCAGCACTTATTCTATTAATGGTTTCCATGATATCTGTAAGTTTGTTTCTTATGATTATCTGTTGGTTTGGTCTGTTTCAAATTCCATGGAAAATGACAAGTGCGGGTGTTCAGATGGATGTCTGGAAGCCTGTCAAGAACAGGTCATATAGGACCCTAAAATTTATATAAAAATATATTTTGAATAAAGAAAATGAAGCTTTTTTTTTTTAGCAAAATTAACCTCGTGAGACCGGAGTGTGAGTAGCCCCTAATAAATATATATATATATATATTTATTTTTTTTTACCAAATAGTTTTCCTAAAACTTTGTCCACAAATGTGAAATTTTAAATAATACCAAGCTATAGAAAGTCAGATTTTTTTTTTTAGCAAATTGTTTATGATGTTTCCAGGAGTGTTGATTATTCATGTTTATGAGATGTTACAGACATTACATCAGAAATTAGCATAAATAATTCAGATTCAAAGTACATGTCCAGCATGATCCAATCACAGTCAACCATGTTTAAATAAAATGACACATTATAAATGGTGAATCTATGTACTAATGATCATTGTCTCATGTGTGTCAAACATGTCGAGTGATCCAAACATCATCTGCAGCCTGAAACTCAACTTTTGATCAGATTTTAGGAGTGAACGCACTTAACTGTATAGAGAGATATAGGATGCTCTCTTGCTCCCTATTTAGTGCATGACTTAACCTCCTGTGTGCTCTGTCTTGACTGGTCTCAGAACAGTTTGAAATGCACCTTATTTTCATCCTAACTCCATATAAAGACTCTGAAAGCAACATTAATGTGAAGAACCCATTAATTCTCAATATGATAATGCACAGTGAATATTGGATATTTTAAATGAAACTGAGCATGCAGTCCATGAATGTGGTCATTGTGTTTAACAGCGTGCCGTTTCATGATAAATGACTCAAATGTTTAAAAATGTCATATCGGATGAAACTAGAGACTCTAAAATCTTTTGATTCAAACAGGTTTCAATATAAAAACATAATTAGATGTAGTTTTGTTGGCAATTAATCCAAACACAAACTCCTCTGTGATCGCCGCCCTGATGTTGTTTTGTCACATGTAATTAAAGTACCGATATTATATATTATACTCATATTGACTGAATTAATCAAAACAATTAAAATCAATATTTTTTACTTCTTAAAATATTAAAATTGTCATTGTGCTATACAATAGGCTTAATTTTCTTTTTGCAAAATACAATTTTGTTTTGATTTCAGGGTGAAATATGACCTGAACATGTTTCTGACGGGATACATTTTTCATGTTACGTGTGAAATTAATCTGGGAATTTATTTGTTTTAATCGGCCCATTCTTGTAAATTGGAGGAGGAGTATTTTGAAAAATAATACACATTTATATGAACTTTACATGTCAACATGTACTGTAGTAGAGGTTCTCAAAAAAAAAAAATCATTACCAAATTAGTAAAAAAAAAATTTGAAATAAATTCCCATTACTGAAACAAACTAACCAAATTCACATATTGTATTTTTTTATTTTATATATATATATATATATATATATATATTTTATTATTATTTATTTATTTTTCCCTCAAATGAATCATTTAATAAATTAACCTAATAAATTAATTAAAATGTCTTAAAAGACAAAAATCTTCATTCAAAATATAACTACATTTTTCTCTCTCGATTTGAGAGTGAAATATGACCTTTATAAATTCAAGGCAACTTGATGTGCCAGTCAAAATAAATCTGGGAATTAATTTGCTTAAATTGGCGCATTCCTGTTAATCCCTGAGGGTCATTTGAGATTTCAATAATCTGTTAAAAAGCATCAGGCCCATTGTCTAACAGCTCACTGCAGTCAGGTTAATGGTTAATGGAGGGAGATGTGGGACACTTTACTGAGGCATGAGAACAGCTGCGGTCAAACAAACATGCTCTCAGCGGTTCATTCAGCTTCATCTGTAGCAGTGTCACGACTCTGTGGTTACTGAAAGTGTACTTTCACGACTGGTTCTGAGATTACACTGGACTGACACCATAATACATCAAACCTTTATTTTGATATTCAGAGTTTGAGGCACTTAGTAGCAAGTAAACTAGATATCCACAAGCAGAAAGTATATATATGTTTGTGTTTGTGTGTATGTATATATATATACTGTATATATTAGTGTATATACAACAGGGCCTTGTGAAGATGCTGGGGGAAACAGGTAGACGAGTATATATATCCACAGTAAAACGAGCCCTATATCGATAAGACGAGTCAAATGTATTTTTGTTGTAATCAACATTATGCCACAAATGCAGTTGGTTAAGCTCCATTTGCATTGAACCCACAATATTATTTTAAGACCCATTCAAAAAATGACTTTTAACCTTCTAGTCAGTTTTTCTCTTTCAGGTTTACTGTCATGGCTGAGCAACTGTTTGAAGAGAATCTCAACATGTTTGTAGCTTGCTCCCTGAATAATATCACATTCGGTTTAATGACACAGACAGGAAGGTAACTCGCCTCTGAGTACTGAGGTTTGATTCTGCCACACTAACACACGTTAAGTATTGCAATGTGCTGGCCGAGCATGTGTGTACTTGCATTAAGTGTCTTGCTGGTCTAGAATACAGAATAATTGTCTCTCGTACCTTGTGCAGTGTAGCGAGGAACGGCTCCAGAGGAACAGCTCCACTGAGCAGAGGTTTAGGGGTCAGAACTTCAGGAGGTTCCTCCATCACCCTCTTCCTCTTCTTACTGGGCGGCACTGGTGCAGGTTTTGGAACCGGCTATGAGCGTAACACAATGTCAGTTCTAAGAGGTGACATACATAAGTCAACTTATAATGTTTGGAAAGTCCATGTTTGGTAACCATTTTCCACCGTCTATGAGAAGCACAGCCGGCTTGTTTTCCAGAAACCAATATCTAGCAAAATAGCATAAATAAAGAGATCCCATAGGAAACACGATTTCTGAGTTTTTGCGATTTATTTGCTATAAATGTTCTGGTTGTGCTGGGGAGGGAGTTTTTAAACTCTTATGTCAAAAGAGCAAGAAAAATCATGTTTTCCATTATATACACTCACCTAAAGGATTATTAGGAACACCTGTTCAATTTCTCATTAATGCAATTATCTAATCAACCAATCACATGGCAGTTGCTTCAATGCATTTAGGGGTGTGGTCCTGGTCAAGACAATCTCCTGAACTCCAAACTGAATGTCAGAATGGGAAAGAAAGGTGATTTAAGCAATTTTGAGCGTGGCATGGTTGTTGGTGCCAGACGGGCCGGTCTGAGTATTTCACAATCTGCTCAGTTACTGGGATTTTCACGCACAACCATTTCTAGGGTTTACAAAGAATGGTGTGAAAAGGGAAAAACATCCAGTATGCGGCAGTCCTGTGGGCGAAAATGCCTTGTTGATGCTAGAGGTCAGAGGAGAATGGGCCGACTGATTCAAGCTGATAGAAGAGCAACTTTGACTGAAATAACCACTCGTTACAACCGAGGTATGCAGCAAAGCATTTGTGAAGCCACAACACACACAACCTTGAGGCGGATGGGCTACAACAGCAGAAGACCCCACCGGGTACCACTCATCTCCTCTACAAATAGGAAAAAGAGGCTACAATTTGCAAGAGCTCACCAAAATTGGACAGTTGAAGACTGGAAAAATGTTGCCTGGTCTGATGAGTCTCGATTTCTGTTGAGACATTCAGATGGTAGAGTCAGAATTTGGCGTAAACAGAATGAGAACATGGATCCATCATGCCTTGTTACCACTGTGCAGGCTGGTGGTGGTGGTGTAATGGTGTGGGGATGTTTTCTTGGCACACTTTAGGCCCCTTAGTGCCAATTGGGCATCGTTTAAATGCCACGGCCTACCTGAGCATTGTTTCTGACCATGTCCATCCCTTTATGGCCACCATGTACCCATCCTCTGATGGCTACTTCCAGCAGGATAATGCACCATGTCACAAAGCTCTAATCATTTCAAATTGGTTTCTTGAACATGACAATGAGTTCACTGTACTAAAATGGCCCCCACAGTCACCAGATCTCAACCCAATAGAGCATCTTTGGGATGTGGTGGAACGGGAGCTTCGTGCCCTGGAAGTGCATCCCACAAATCTCCATCAACTGCAAGATGCTATCCTATCAATATGGGCCAACATTTCTAAAGAATGCTTTCAGCACCTTGTTGAATCAATGCCACGTAGAATTAATGCAGTTCTGAAGGCGAAAGGGGGTCAAACACAGTATTAGTATGGTGTTCCTAATAATCCTTTAGGTGAGTGTATATGACCCTTTTTTATAATGATCAATTATTGCATTATAAATATCAGTGCAAATGTTTGGAAATATTCATTTTGTGCTAATATTCCCCTAGAGTATGCCTGTGTCTTTCATCATGGATGACTAAATTGACTGTGATTAAGTGAACTGAATATGCTTAAGACAATGTTTACAGCAATGTACATTAATGCATGACACAAGGCAGAGGGTGTCAGGATATTATACTGAACAAAATGGCTTGTTCACACTCACTAACCTGCAATACATGCTTGTTGTCTTTGGACTGTAGGACTGCTGATAATGTAGCGACAGAAACACCGGGCTTTATCTCAGAGGGCACCAGAGATTTGGCGAGCTGCAGAATTACCAAGAGAAAACAAATATCAGCCACCTTAGTTCCCGGAAATATATTTAATAAAATCCTTCATAAAAGAGTTGTAAACCATGACCCAAACCAACGAGCTCCGAGGTGAATCGCAACATTATAAACTTTAGAATTTAATGCAAAAAAGTATTTGAAGAGCTCTTTTGGTGCGCTTTGTTCAAAGGTGCCTGTAATTGTTCCTGGCAGGCAGCAGGTGCCCTAACCCCGCCCCCATCTTTAATTCTAACCATATGGGGCCTGTAAGGCTGAGTAGCCTGTAGGGGTGGGTAAAAGTATAGATTTTCTGATTCAAAGACATTGAATAATGTCTCTTTTAAAACCCTTTCTGTTCTTTACAGTCAGTCGTTGATCAAACAATAAAAAAAGCATTTAATTCTAATCACGCGTAGGACAGATGAGATAAATCCATTTGAGTCTCTCTCATTAACAAGCGCTAATTTACAGACGCTGTTTACAGAAATGCTGAATTTCTTAAAGAGACACTACCGGTTTTTAACACATGTTCAACAAATCAATGTAAACAGTACAAATCATGTCATTAAACAATAAACATGTAATAAAAAAATGATATATGCAATATACGATCATATTTATTGACATGGATTTCTTCATTTTTAAAAGCTAAAATGTGACAATTGATGAAAAAACGAATAAAATACTCTAATTAGTCAAATTAATATTTTCGTATTGTACCTAGTTAGAAGTTCCCCTGTATAAATAACAGCATTAGCTGGGAGAGGATTTATTTCATATGTAAGCAAATGGGACATTATATCTGAAATCTACTCCTATGAATGAATCAATATCGAAATAGAATTGACAGCTTATTGGAATCAAATCGGGAATTCTGTATCAATACCCAGCCCTAGTAACCTGCCAGGAACAACTCGAGGCACCTTTCGCCCATGCGTGCTTTGTTTGCTACAATTCTCTCATTGGTGGATATCTCTGCAGGATCATGGGTAGTGTAGTTCATCAGCAGGAATTCCACTAATAAACAATCTTAATGTTTTAAAAAGTTGAATATAGACTGATGTCATCCACATACCATCGATGCACAACCTTGGAGCTCACGGTAGGTCTGTTTTTAAAGATTTAGAAGTTATCGTTAAATAATCGATAATAGTTCGGATTGAATGAGTTGTGTTTAAAATGGTTGAACAATGCTGATAAACACACACCTGCAACATTGCTTGGCAACTACAGACAGGATACAGTTAGGATAATGAACTATATTACTATGCAATATGGCAAACCACATGTGGCAGGTTACATTTCTCTTAATTCTGGGGGTTTTGAATTATGTGATAAAGAAATCACTATAACACACAACTGTCTACAGTGACTTATCGCTGTAATATTCTCTAGATAAGCTATTTTTTCAGAGGGGCTCTGACCTCAGGCAGTAGGTGAATACGTTCATATCGCCGCCTGAAGGGAAGCCTGAGGACGGAGCAGCGGCGGTAGGCCATGGGCGGAGGCTGCAGCTCCAGCATCAGGTCTGTGCGGTGAGGTTGAGATGGAGGAGGCTGTGAGTACTGCTCCGGACACACCACATGAAGAGGCTGCACACATGCCAATTCAATCAAACAATAACATCAGTTTGGAAAATAAGGTCATTTGACTTCTGCATTGGTTACTTAGCCAATAAAGTCAACTAGAGATTTTTTGATCAGTACAAGGACTTTTATCCCATCCCCTTTTCATTCTAATATATGTTTTTTTTATATTACGTTTATATAAAGTTAACAACAACCTTAGCCTCTGTCAATATGTAAGGCAAAACAATTCATGCAATACTTTAGTACAGACAGTTAGACCACAACCCTTAACCCACAAACCTATATAAAGTGACAAACTTGAAGAGTTGAGCAATTTAATAATCAGTGGCAACACAAAACTTCAACATCAGCATGCATAGTCAAAAAGCAGCTTAAAATAAGCCTATAACTCTTGTCATGTTGCAATGCATGCTGGAAACTCACAAATCAGCAACATTGTTCGATATGAAATTATTCATTCAGACTAGTGTTAGGCTAGTTGGGACAAAGTTAAGGGGCGGCTGTGGCTCAGGTGGTTGAGCAGGTCGGCCACTAATCGCAGGGTTGGCAGTTTGATTCCCGGCCCACATGCCAAAATGACCCCAAGTTGCTCCCAATGGCAGGTTAGCGCCTTGCATGGCAGCTCTGCCGTCATTGGTGTGTGAATGGGACACAGTTTAAAGTATTTTGGTAACCGCTAATGTTAAAAAAGGCGCTATATAAGTGCAGACCATTTCCCATTTTGGTGGAAAACTGTTGGTCTAACATATCTTTTTATGTAGATGCAAAGAAATTCACATATTGTAGTATCTGTGACAAAAAAAAGCCATATACTGAATAAAATGCAATTGCATGTCTATATAATGTGTTTAACCCTCCAAGTGCTTTTTTAAGATTTCCTGTTTCAGTGGCAAACCCAAAATTAAAGGCTAACAAAAAAAAACCTTCACATTTTTTCCTGAGACTCTCCACCTAAGAAACTGCTGAAAAAACCCCCCATAAAAATATACTTTTTTCTTTTGTGACATCATATATCTCAAGATTGTAAATGAGGTAGCTCCTAAAAACTGCTTTTGTTTTGTTACCAATCATATCAACTGTAACTGAGTAACATTTTGTGTTGATACAACAAAGCAATCAAAAGTTATAGCTTTAAAACAAAATTATTTATCAGAGTGTCCAAAAATGTCTCCAATTGTCCAAAAGCCTCTCCAGACAAATAAAACATAATAATTATACAGTAAATAACAACTAATTACACATGCAACAATGACAAAAGGTATGCTCTCTCTCCAAAGCATGCAGGCATGAGAAATGAGATCTCATTCAGTTCCATCCTGTGTCATTTGAGCCATCATTGAGTCTGTGTCATGTACTTGGCGCCATCTAGTGGTGGACGAATTTGTTATTAACTGTGAATGATCCTCTCTGCCAATATTTGGATGACTTCCACCTCTGAATCGTTATACGATCGGTTTAGTGTTCCATGTCTCTGGACAATGTACTACATAATTTCCAATGAAGTCATGTGATCCAGGAAAGCTAACGTGTTTTTAGCCAGATTTTAGCACATTATTTGCTGTGTGCACATTGCGTTTCGTGTGGATTTTTTCTAATGATCTTTGCATCTGATTACATTGTGTGTGGGGACGTTTTATAGATAATCACCTCTTCTAAGTAATGCTATGTGATATTTTATGTTACGTTTATTTTTTTGTGAAGTTATAAGCAAAGATGCAGCATATAAGCACACCTGTTTACATATAACATGTATGTCAAAGACATATACTTAGCTATTATTCGCTATACTTTTGCCTGTGAGTAAAAACAATAGGCTGCTTGGATTCTACTCTTTGAGAGCTTTCCAATGGCACATGGCTATTTGCTAAGTTTGATATTTTTACTGATTAGTAAAATCAGTGAGTGGTGTTGGCGTAGTGGGCTAAAGCACTGAACTGGTAATCAGAAGGTTGCTGGTTCGATCCCCACAGCCACCACCGTGTCCTTGAGCAAGGCACTTAACTCCAGGTTGCTCCGGGGGGATTGTCCCAGTAATAAGTGCACTGTAAGTCACTTTGGGTAAAAGCGTCTGCCAAATGTATAAATGTAAATGTAGTATAATATGTGAACAAATTATCATAATGGAACACTTCTGATCTGTCCTGCAAATTTCAAAGCACTTGTTTAGTTTTGGTCATAATGCCTACATGCATTTTAAGTATGATACCTGTTTTGTGTTGGTCAAGACTGTAGTCATTAATATTTTGATAATCATTTTTTTTCTCGGCCCATTCGAGCTTAAAGTGTTAAAATGCCACAAACCAAATTTCTTAATGACAGAACAGTTTTGTTTTGTTTTTTTACTGAATAGGCTCAATTGTTTGAAGATGTTTGCTATGCTTTTATGAAAGTTCATATTTTGGGTGAATTTAATCATTTTCAATCAGTAAACATGCTGGGAATTACCAACACTTAAAATGTATGCACATTTCTTCCTGCCCAAACTGTTGCTGTGATACAGTTGTGATTATAGCAGCTATTGTTTATCTGTAGTTTTACCAATATTTAATGAAAATGTGATTATTTTAGCGCACTGTAAATTAATGCAGTGACTCTTTTAACTTTTAATGTAACTGTGCTCAGAAAAAAACAGACTGTACCTGTATCTCCTTCAGCAGTTTGGACACCTGGTGAAAGTTCAGTCGGGTGTCGATGGGACAGTAAACACACTTCATGGCCAGCGGCTGATACGGTGCCAAAGCGTCCAGATAAGAGAAGTCTGGTTCTGAAAGAGACAGATTAAACTATGTGAGATTCGGGGCCTAAATACACACAACTATTTGAAAGCAATTTTCCATCTGATTCATCCAACCCTAGTTTCTATGGCAACTGCATGTGTAACTCACTTGATTTTCTAGTATTTCTTCTAGTGGGACTTTTTCATCATTATAAAATCATTATCAATAATGATTTGTTTACACAAGGATGGTTATATTCACAATGGAATACTGTGTAAATTACAATGATGAAAGTTACATTACATGCATTCATTGTGGGATCAAATTTACTATAATTTTTTTGTGAGCACACAAATTACAATAATATATATATATATATATTGAGGGAATTTCACAAAACAATGTTCAAGTTGTATTTTGCATATTAGAATTCCCAGTTTCTGTTGAATGAATGATATAAAAACCAAATGTTCAGAAACGAATAGTCCATTCAGCTGTATTATTGTGACATGAGTTTCATCTCACCAGTGAAAATGATGGTATTGAGGCTGGATTTGCCCCACAGCTCCATGAAGTGCACCACATCACCAAACCTCAGCGATGGATGTCCCGTAAACACGACACACGGCTGCCGGAACTCACTGCTGAAGTCTCCATGAACACTGGGGTAATGCTTCAGTTTATTCGTCTGAATCAGCTAGACAACAACACAAGACAAACACTGAATGTCAAAACCGATTCTCTCAACCTGTATGTGATGTTGCAATTCTTTAAACCGGTTTTAAGGTTCTGGTTTTGTTTTACCTCTGCATGAGGAAAGGGCGGTTCAGGCAGATACACTTTCGACTGCTTGTTCTGACATAACCTTAACAAATAAAAACCAACAACACAGATAAGAGAACATGTTATAAACGGAGCCGTTCCAAGCCATTCCGTTGAAATATGGCAGTAATAAGGACCCTTTGATGAAAATGTACAAAAGTATCAATTAAATGTAATATTACTATTATATTAACTTGCTTTATGACAACAACAAAAAAATATCTCGCTGAATAAATATTTTAGGACAAAACATAACTGGAAAAACAGAGTTTATGGCTAAAAAAATAAATATATCGAAAAAAGATAGACCAGTGCTCACTACACAACGTCAATAACAGATTGTCAGCATGCTAAAAATATTAAATCAATAACAAATACAGATAAAATCATGAGTTGACCTCACTTGTCATAGTTCCTGCAGTCTGGATACTTTTGTGATTATTAATCACAAATTAATAATTTTAAAGTGATTTCTGGGGCGTAAATCAGGTTCCGATCTTTGAAATTATAAAATGTAATATACTGTGTGTAATAATATCTAAATTACATTTAGAGTGCAAATATCATATTATATTATTTGTATTTTTTTCTCCCCAATTTGGAATGCCCAGTGCGCTCTAAGTCCTCGTGGTGGCATAGTGACTTGCCTCAATCCGGGAGAGCAGAGGACACTTCTTATCACATGGCTTGTTTTGTGTGTTACCGTGGAGACGTAGTGCGTGTGGAGGCTTCACACTATTCTCCACGGCATCCACGCACAACTCACCTCATGCCCCACCGAGAGCGAACCACATTATAGCGACCATGAGGAGGTTTACCCAACGTGACTCTACCCACCCTAGTAACTGGGCCAATTGGTTGCTTAGGAGACCTGACCGGAGTCACTCAGCACACCCTGGATTCAAACTCATGAACTCCAGGGATGATAGTCAGCATCTTTACTCACTGAGCTACCCAAACCCCCCATATTATATTATATTAATTTATTACAATAAAAACAATAATATCTAAGCAATTCAATATTTTAGAGCAGAACAGAAAAAACCCATAATGTAGAAGGAAAATGCATAATCATATTAAAGCTACAGAAATAACAAGATTAATGAGACCTCACTAGACGACATCAATAACAGCATGTCAGCATGCAAAACATATTAAACCTAAAAAGAATATATACATATGCACTTTTTAAATAGAAATCTATAATAGTAAAGGTTTTACTTTTATTAAAGTAAATGTTTTGTGATTAATAACCAGAAATAATTAATAATAATTTTAAGGTGATTTCTGTGGTGTAAATCACTTAATATACTGTGTGTGTATTAATATGCTATAATACATATACTGTGTGTGTATTAATATGCTATAAAACATATACTGTGTGTGTATTAATATGCTATAAAACATATACTGTGTGTGTATTAATATGCTATAAAACATATACTGTGTGTGTATTAATATGCTATAAAACATATACTGTGTGTGTATTAATATGCTATAATACATATACTGTGTGTGTATTAATATGCTATAAAACATATACTGTGTGTGTATTAATATGCTATAAAACATATACTGTGTGTGTATTAATATGCTATAAAACATATACTGTGTGTGTATTAATATGCTATAATACATATACTGTGTGTGTATTAATATGCTATAATACATATACTGTGTGTGTATTAATATGCTATAATACATATACTGTGTGTGTATTAATATGCTATAAAACATATACTGTGTGTGTATTAATATGCTATAAAACATATACTGTGTGTGTATTAATATGCTATAAAACATATACTGTGTGTGTATTAATATGCTATAAAACAAATGAATCATTTTTAAGTGATTTCTGGGTGTAATTCAGGTGTCAAACCTTGATATTATTAGATTCGATATATGTGTGTGTATTAATATGCTATATCAAATATATGTGTATACATTATATTATAACAGATTTCATTATATTAAGACAAATATATTCAATATTTTAGAGCAGACAAAAAACAACGGATATTGTGGATAAAGTCATTAGAATGTTAAATCTAAAAAAAAAAAAGAAATCAAGATAAACTGTTAATCAATTAACTCTTAAAATTAATTGACCTCACGGACCAACTAGTTGGTTGTTGGACGACTAGTTGTCCATCCTGACCCATCTGTAATATTGTTCTATTTTTATTTTAAATCAATGACTTTTCTACAATGGATTCGTTTGACAATTCGTACCATTCTGCGAAGATCTGTGAGAACTCCAGTGAGCTGTTGGCCACGGGGGAGATGAAATAAAATGGTGCGTTTCCGAGGTTTGCCGAGTCCATGAACTGATACAGACACTCCAGCAAGTCATAAATGACTCCAGAGGAATAACACGGAACCAACACGTTCCCTCCGGCACGGATCGTCATGGCTGACAGACAGAAACACACAGGTAACAGATAAAAGTTGAGCGATCTGAATTACAAACTCTCATACACAAGATGTTCGGTCATATTCGGAGTCAGACGCACACTGAATCACACTGGTTTGATACTCACACAGGTTGCTGCAGAATTCTCCCAGCATGCCGTCTGGGTTGGCAGTGGGGATTTGAGTCAGACCTGTCAGGATGAGCACATCACTGTTCTTTAGAGAGCTCTGGTCCATCGGCTGAAGAACACAAAAAACAAGACTCAAATCAGAAACCGAATGGCACAATGTATTCTCTAGATTCAGAAACTAGAGACAACCAACTGGAGTCAACAAAGAGTATAAGATAAACAGCCTTCATGCCAAGAGCGTTCCTTTAATGCCTTAAAATGCTGTCTAGATAGGCAGCTTACTAGGTTTTGCAACAGAGCCGTATGTGTCTGCTGTACTGTAAGTGTGTTTGTGTCACCTGCGGATGTGTGGTAAGCAGAGAAGAGCCAGAGATATAAGAAATTTTCTCATAATGAGACTGAATGATCCAGTTTGAGCTGCCCAGAGAATATCCTGAACTCAACGGAGTGACCTGAACCGCTCCAAACAACTCCTGACAGACAGAGAGAGTTCATATTGACAGTGAAAAAAAACGATATATTGTGTGTATATTTATTTACATTTATGCAATTGGCAGATGCTTTTACCCAAAGTGACTTACAGTGCACTTATTACAGGGACAATCCCCCCGGAGCAACCTGGAGTTAAGTGCCTTACTCAAGGACACAATGGTGGTGGCTGTGGGGATCGAACCAGCAACCTTCTGATTACCAGTTATGTGCTTTAGCCCACTACGCCACCACCATTCCAAGCCATAAAAAGAGCCAGTGTTATTATTATTAACAAATACTATGATATAATGTATATACTACTATACATTATACACTACCGTTCAAAAGTTTGGGGTCACTTACTCATTCTTTATTTATTTATTTATTTCACATTTTAGAATAATAGTAGTCAGCAAAACTATGGAATAATAGAAATGGAAATATGGGAATTATTTTGTGACCAAAAAATCCAAAATAAATCCAAAACTATGTAATATTTTAGCATCTTTAAAGTAGTCACCCTTTGCCTAGATTTTGCAGACATGTACTCGTGACATTTTCTCAACCAACTTCTTGAGGAATCACCCCGGGATGCTTTTTAAACAGTATTGAAGGAGTTCCCATCTATGTTGGGCACTTATTGGCTTCTTTTCTTCATATTTTGATCCAAGTCATCCATTTCAAAAACTTTTTTTTTTTTTAGGAAATTTTAGATATGTAATTAAATAAATGTATATGTTTTGGCAGAATAATATTTTGTCTACAAAGTTAATTTCAAACTTTTAAGCATACACCTTCAGATCAAAAGATTTTTAAGATCATGAGAAACATTTCAGACAAGTGACCCCAAACTTTTGAACGGTAGTGTATATATATATTATATGGACATTTTTGTTAAGTGAAATAAAAATAAAATGGTTTTGAGTAAATTTAAAAACTTTTTTCATAATTCCAAAGTAACTAAAATAAAAATGACATCAAATTAATAAAAAGTTATTAAAAAAAAAAAGCAAAAAAAAGCCAGAGATTTGTTATCGTTAACAAAAATTATTACAAAAACACTGTCATAAACTGAAATAAAAATAAATACTCACATGGTTGGAAAAAATGCAAATAAATTATACGAATTTTTCATTATTTCAAAACTAACTTGAATTAAATACAAATGAGCTCAAATGTATTAAAAGTTATTAAAATGGGCAGGTTTTATTATTTAACATTATTTACCATTAACTAAAATGAAAACGAAATGAAAATATTTGTGTTAACTGAAACAAATAAAAAATTAACATGGTTGTAAAAAACTACAAATAAATTATCATTCTTTTGAATAATTCCGAAAAATGACCTCAATTAATAAAAAGCTTTGAAAAAGAGCCAGTTTTATTATCATTTACGAAAACTGAAATACTGTATATACTACTATAATATATTATAATATGGGCATTTTCATTATGTGAAATAAATAAAGTATATATATATATATCATGGTTGGAAAAAAATATAAATAAATTATAAGTTTTCATAATTATAAAAACTTAAAAAAAAAAAATAATGACCTAAAATTAATAAAAGCACCAGTTTTATTATTTTAACAAAAACTAAAATGAAAACTAAAAAAAAAATTTCATTAACTGTAATAAAAATAAAAACAAACATGTTTGAAAAAGTATTTTATATTTTTTAAGTCCTAAAGTTCTAAACTAACATAGAATGAATGAAAATGACATAAATGAATATAAATATATGAAAAATAGCCCATTTTTTTATTGTTAATGAAAACATTTTTGTTAACTGATGTAAAAATAAAAACTAACATGGTTGGAACAAAAGACAATTAATTATCATAGTTTTAGTATAATTGAATGAAATACAAATGACCTAAAATTAATAAAAAACTATTCAAATGGGCAAGTTTTATTTTCATTAATGAAAAAATTAACATGGTTGTAAAAAAAACTACAAATAAATTATCATTATTTTTCATAATTCCCAAAATAACTTCAAATAAATGAAAAAGACCTCAATTTATAAAAAAGCTATGAAAAAGTGCCAGTTTTGATTTTTAAAAAAAACTATGATATACTGTATATACTATTTATAATATATTAATATGAACATTTTCGGTAAGTGAAATAAAAATAAAACTACAAATAAATTATAATACTTTTTCATAATTCCAAAACTAACTTGAAACAACAACAAAAAATGACCTAAAATTAATGAAGTAAAAAACACTTTTGCATTTTTAGATACACAGTACATTATAAAAACATTCAACTTTACCAGCCTGCCTTCATTAAACATGAAAACACCACTAGATAGCGCTGAAATTTAACACTGTTAAACATCCGTTCATGCATTAACTTTAGTAGCCATAAAATACTCAAATTAAAAGAAAAATGAACCTGAAACCAGCAAACACTGTATTGTACTTGTGTTCTTTGTTTAATTGCAATTCACAGGGCAAGAACAAGGTGAAAATCAATCAATCAATCAATCAAAAAAAAAAGAAACTACCTAAAATTTTCTAAACAAACCAAAAAAGATAAAAACACTAAACGATTAATCTCCCTCCAGGAACATGTACATCTACATAACATTCCCTGACCTGCATTGCCTAGAGTAATGACTTGTAATTGAGAAAACATGTTAAATAAATGCTAAATAAATAATTCAAACCTCTAACAATCCTGATACAGAAAATCAAAACTCACCACTTTCTGTGAATATCCCACCAGCTGAACTTTACTAAGAGCAGAATTCACTTCCTGCAAGCCGTAACACTTTCTCCAACTCCAAACATCCAAAGCGTCCTTCAGAGGCCCCGGGAGCAACCTGACACCAAACACACATACACAAACACACATACACACAAACACACACACACAAACACACACGCACACAAACACACATGCACACATACACACACACACATACACACAAACACACATACACAAACACACATGCACACATACACACATACACACAAACACACATACACACAAACACACATACACAAACACACAAACACACATGCACACATACACACACACACATACACACAAACACACATACAAACACAAACACACACACACATACACACAAACACACATACACATTATCTTCATATTTTCTCACCTTTACATTAACAAAGCAAACAAAACAATCATATTAAAGTCAGCATCTCTTTCTCTCAGCGACTGTAGTCTCAGATTGTTGGCCAGTGTACAATCCATATCGCATAATAATCAGTACCTACAGGTTTGAGACAGACAGAGATTCTGATCACAGAGTCTACACACAATTTCTTGCATTATTTTAATGAGTTATTACTTTAATGTATGTCAGTCTAGAATTGTGCTACCACAGATTTCAGGTGTATTTGGTAACACCGGGTGTAACCAGGACTCGATTAAGGGTTTCGCACCTTTGTATCTCTTTGTTCTTCCAGTAGGTGGCAGTATGAGCCTTTGGAACTCTTTCCATGAACGTCACCAATTCCTCCATCAGGAGTCTGAACCAAGAGATGCAAAATCACACGTTACAAAACTGCAGCGGCGTGAGATCTTAAAACAATGCTCAAAAAGCCGTAATATAATGGTTGAACATACTTGGGTTTTTTTAAAGCATACCTGCCGATCTGTAACGTGGGTTCTGTGGCGTACACCGTTCCAGTAAAACCCGTGTGTTCTGTGATATACGGCAGCGCCATCATACAGTGATAGTTTGATATCAGAATCACGTCTATGGTGGAGAGATCTAGCAGCTCTTTCTGTGCAAACATCATCATCATCATCATCATTTCTTTATCACATATTGTTCTCAATGCACATGTGTTTATAAGTTTTATTAGGGATGCACCGATGCCACTTTTTCTCTTTCGATCCGATTCCGATATCGGAAATCTCAGTATCGGCCGATACCGTTCCGATAGTGTTGTTTTTTGTAGAATATCTTTACATCATTGTGTGGAACTAATTGGGAAAACCCTTTAATATGTAAAGAAACACGAACCTCAAACTACACATTATTTCAATATAAATGTATCGATTATTAAGAAACACTTTATTATTAATTAGTTTACTGGATAATGGAGCAGCAAAATTAACAGTAATTCCAGAATAATCTTCGGTAGAAAAGAAACCAGTGTTTTATTTTTGCCTTTTTTTTTTTTTCTAAAAATGTTTCAACTTTCATCTGGACTTCAGGATCTCTTTTTTGTTCAATTTATTTCATTCAGTTATTTTTTGGAACCCATTCAACTTAAATATTGTTATAAAATGTAAACAAATACTAATGATGACAATAATAATAATAATAAATTATTATAAATGTTATTATTATTATTGACTTTTAATTTGAAATACAACAGTAATATATTTAATTGTGCACTTTTTAAACCCTCCCGCTTTTATTTTGACATTCTGAACTCTCCGGGACGTCCTGTATGTGTCTGTTTGTGGGCTAGTTCACAGTAGTTTAATTCGCTGCTTATTCAAATTCTGGTAAAATGCTCCTCCGGTGCCTTTCTAGATGCATATTATAAGTGAACTGAACTATTGAGCATCTACATCGGAGATGTTGTTCTTGAGTAGCGCTCAAATATTGCGCACCGCGTGAAGGATAAAAATAGCCGCGAGCACATCACCAGCCTGTGCGTGAGTTTGCGTAAACATTCACTAATGCGCTGGCGCTGCGTATACTATATATTTACTTATTAAACAGCGTTTTGTGATTCACAGAGCTATCGCACGTCTTCAAGTGGCTTTGAATAAAATGCACGAGTCATATGAACGGCTCTGATGGTGTTTTAATGGATATTCTGTCATTTTTGGAGCTTGACCGTAACGAGCATGACTCAGAGTATCAGATTTGGATCGGGCTCATCGCACCGATACCCGATCCATCTAAAAGCTTCAGTATCAGAGCCGATACCGATCCAGGTATCGGATCAGTGCATCCCTAATTTTTATGATATTTATTTACTTCAGGGAGACAAAATTCCGGCTGTGAGTCCACAAACACACGTCCAGAACATTCCTTCAACTCCTACAACACAAATAGAACATGTGTAAATAATCCATACTTCTTGGGAATTAAAACAAGTTTCAATTAAAGTATATTTCTTATAATGAACACTGGGATTATTCCGGTGTTTAACAGTCACTCACTTTTTCCAGGTTTATGGCTCCATCTTTGGAAACCCATCCTGGGAGTTTGGACAATCGTGGACTGTAAATCAGCAGAACAAAATGTTGCAGCATGTTAAGAAAATGATATTCGCACACCTTACATCACACTAGATGTATCCTAGTCCGGACGTTGTTCTCTGTCCATTACAGCATTTCAATTCTCAAGGCCCTGAATGTCTAGTAAAGTTCATCGAAAATCAACTCAACACAAGTGCAATAGTGTTAAAATGTTGGGTACATGCATTTAGCATAGAGACAGAATTTATACACATTTTAACACACTAAATAAATAAAAATGTAATGTAAAATGTGTATACATTTTACAAAAACAACATATATCGAACCTAAATATGACAAAATGCAATCACTGAAATATTTATTTATATAATTAAAAAAAAATATATATTTTTTTTGGCCAACCATAACGTTAGAAAATAAATATATTTTACTCAGGAGGGTACATAGTGTGGCGAGAAAAAGTAAGTGAACCCTTTGGAATTAGCTGGTTTTCTGCATTAATTGGTCATTAAATGTGATCACATCTTCATCAAAGTCACACGTTTAGACAAACACAATGTGCTTAAGCTAATGACACACAAACAATTATAATCTTTAACGTCTTTATTGAACACATCCCATTAAACAGTCACAGTGCTGTGGAAAAAGTAAGTGAACCCTTGGATTTAGAAACTGGACACGTGATTTCATGTTGGTATGTGCGTTGCCCTATATACGCCACATGTAGTGCTGAATGCTCTTCCCAAACAATTCAACCTTAGTTTCATCAGTCCACAAAATATTTCCAGTACCACTGTGGAGTGTCAAACTTCAGGCACACAGCAATGCTTTTGTTGGAAAGCAACAGCTTCCTTCATGATGTCCTGCCATGGACACCATACCTGTTTAATGTTTTCCATATAGTAGACTCATGAACAGAGATGTTAACCAGTTCCAATGATTCCTTCAAGTCTTTATCTGTCACTCTAGGGTTATTTTTGACCTCACTGAGCATCTGTGGTGTACCCCTTGAGTCATCTTGGCTGGACGACCACTTCTAGTGAGAGTACCTATAGTACTAAATCATCTCCATTTATAGACAAATAGCTCTAATCCACACCTCCAATCTCACTTAAATAATTGAATGCCAGGTGCTGTGTATTTTTATAGTATACATACAGTCTTCTTATTTTGTGTATACTGTATATTGTATATTATTAGGTGTATATTGTGTTGTGTAACAGATGTGGAAATTGTTTTATGTGTAAATGCGATGTTTATTGTTATTATCATGAATGTTGCTTGGAAACGCACCCAAGACTTTCACCACTGTTGCACTTGTGTATATGATTGAGTGACAATAAAGGGATTTGATTTGATTCCTGACTTTAATTTGATTTTGTTGATGTCATTAGCCTAGAGTTTCACATACTTTTTCCAGCCTACACTGTGAATGTTTGAATGATGTATTCAATGTGCAAGAACAATACAACAATTTGTGTTTTTAGTTAAAAAATATTGTGTTTGTTCATTATTGTAACTTAGATGAAGATCAAACCAAAAAATAAACGCAGGTAATTCCAAAGGGTTCACATATAAACCATGTAAACGCCGACAGGGTCATCAATATTATGATATTTTGATACATACCATTGCACTGAATAATTAGCAGCATATTTATGTAATACTTTAAATAATAATATGGCAAAACAGTGTAACTGACCTGTGCACCAGAGGCAATGGCAGGTAATACAGAGCTGCTGTGGTGTCCAGACCACAATCCAACATGATGGTGGTGGATTTAAACTTGAGCACATTACAGGGCAGCGTCGGGTGACCCGACAGACAGTACTGAAACATGAACACACATACGGTATAACAAATTATACCAATATTACAGTTTCATCAGCTTATGATATAGCAACAGTAATATAATACGTCGTATCCATGTATTGCCAAAAACACACGATTACACCCACCAGTTTCATGTCTTAGTTAAATAAACTCGATTATTTCTTTTGATTTGATGTCTTCTGTGGCTCTACACGTTATTATTTAGAACCGATGATCTTTTCTTCTACTGTTTCTACGAGTGTAAGTCAGCTCATGACAAATGCATGTGCGCCCCCTGTTGGCGGAAGACATTGCATTACAACTACCGGTAAGTGAATGTAATGTTTATGAATAATATAATGTGTAACATACATTATATCTAGTGGCGTAGATTCCTCCAATAATCAAAACAAGCAAGTATATATATATATATATATATATATATATATATATATATATATATATATATATATATATATATGAACTTAAATGTGTCCCGGAAATCTCTAAAAAAAAAATAAAAAAAAAAATCCTCATCAGGCATGACTCAAGTATAATCAATTATTATTCCATCATGTCCAGCGCTGAGTAAAGTAACAGGTACCACGTGATATCGTCTTCACACTCATACGCAGTGTTGCCAGATGTACGATAATTATCGTATTTGTACGATAATTTTGACCTCTGTACGATGTACGATCAATAATGAAAAAAAATCCCATAATGTACGATAATTTCAGAGTTTTCAGTCGTTCGTCCAAACACACATCCTACCGCTTCTCTCTCGGACCCCGAATCATTTCGCAGGCTCGCCTTCACGCAAGCACGTACACACACACACACACACACACACACACACACACACACACACACACACACACACACACACACACACACACAGAGACAGAGCACAAGTGGATGTGGCATCCGATGATGACAGCGACTTAGAGATCGAATTTGAATCTTTTTTGTGTTAATTGTGCACTTTTTTTCTTTTTTGTGCACTTTTTTTCGGCATATCTTTTGCACGTTGAAAAAAAAAAAAGTTATTCAGACTTCCTCCAGTTAATGTGAGCGTATTATACAGCTTGTTCAAATTGGCTGTAAAATTATTTGGAAAATAAAATTGTTGGAAAATAACTATATTTTATGCGTTTGGTTTGTGTACGATAATTGTTTTTAAAAAACGATAATTTTGAGGTTTTGGTACGATACTTCGACATTTCTAATCTGGCAACACTGCTCATACGGATCCTTCCCACTTTTTTTCCATTCAAAAATCAATTGCTGTTGTTTGTTATAAATATGTGTAGCAAAAAGGCGTCATAATTAGGTTTTTAAAGTGCACTTTATTCTCAGGTTGAAGGAATATTCCGGGTTCAACACACCTTAATCGACAGCGTTTGTGGCAAAAAGTTCATAACCACACATAATTAATTTGGACTCATCTTTCCTTTTCTGTAACAAAACAAACAAACAAGCAAACATCTGGGAAACAGTGAGGCACTTAGAGTGAAAGTGAATGGGGCCAAACCGTGAATATTGCAAAAGTATAAACACAAGACATAAACAATATGCGTGTTAACATGATTTTAGTGTGATAAAATCACTTACTAACCTTTCCTGTGTAAAGTTATAAACATTTATACAACTCCGTTGCCATGACGACTTAACCGTGAACCCTTGACAGCTAAAATAATACACGAGTTTTAACAGAGGAATTAATACACATCCGTATTTATACAATTATAAGCTCCACTTAATGCCTTTAAATATATATATATATATATATATATCAAAAGTAACAGTCAGTATCTGGTGTGGCACCAGCTGCATTAAGTACTGCAGTGCATCTCCTCCTCATGGACTGCACCAGATTTGCCGGTTCTTGCTGTGAGATGTTACACCACTTCTGGGGGGAATGGCCCTAGAACCGATGGATAAGTACATCAGAGTCTCTAGTTTGAGAAATAGACGCCTCACATGTCCTCCGCTGACAGCTTCATTGAATTCTACCCGCTCAACACCAGTTTCATGTACAACAGTAAAGAGAAGACTCAGGGGTGCAGGACTTATGGGAAGAATTGCAAAGAAAAAGGAACTTTTGTAACAGAAAAAACTAAAATAAAAGGTTCGCGTGGGCAAAGAAACACAGACATTGGACAACAGATAATTGGAAAAGAGTGTTACGGATCTAAACCCCATTGAGCTTTTGTGGGATCAGCTAGACTGTAAGGTGCGTGAGAAGTGCCCGACAAGACCGACACATCTATGGCAAGTGCTACAGGAAGTGTGGGGTGAAAGGTCAAGTGCTGCAGGAAGTGTGGGGTGAAAGGTCAAGTGCTGCAGGAAGTGTGGGGTGAAAGGTCAAGTGCTGCAGGAAGTGTGGGGTGAAAGGTCAAGTGCTACAGGAAGTGTGGGGTGAAAGGTCACCTGAATATCTGGACAAACTGACCGCTAGTATAACAAGGATCTGCAAAGCTGTCATTGCTGCACGTGGAGGATTTTTTGATGAGAACTCTTTGAAGTAGTTTAAGAATTAAAAAAAATATATCTTTCAAATTGTAATAGTAATTTTTCACGTTATTAATGTCCTGACTATACATTGTGATCAGTTGAATGCCACTTTGGTGAATAAAAGTACCAATTACTTTCCATAAGAGCAAAATCTGTACATTATTCCAAACTTTTGGCCACCAGTGTGTGTGTGTGTGTGTGTGTGTGTGTGTGTGTGTGTATGTTTATATATATATATATATATATATATATATATATATATATATATATATATACATACACACTACCGTTCAAAAGTTTAGGGTCACTTACTCATTCTTTTTTTTTTTCACATTTTACAATAATAGTAATGTCATCAAAACTATAGAATAATGGAAATGGAAATTTGGGAATTATGCTGTGAAAAAAATTAAATAAAATAACTAAACACTATATTATATTTTAGCGTCTTCAAAGTGGCCACACTTTGCCTAGATTTTACAGAAATGTACTCTTGGCATTTACTCAACCAGCTTCTTGAGGAATCACCCTGGGATGCTTTTTAAACAGTATTGAAGGAGTTCCCATCTATATGTTGGGCACATAGTGGCTGCTTTTAATTATTCGGTCCAAGTCATCCATTTTTCCAAAAACATTTTTTTTTTTAAATAACATTTTATTTTTTGTAATTAAATTAATATGTTGGCACAATTATGTTTTTGTCTACAAAAAGAATTTCAAACATTTAAGCGTACGCCTTCAGATCAAAAGGTTTTTAAGATAATGAGAAACATTTCAGGCAAGTGACCCCAAACTTTTGAACGGTAGTGTATAAACATACACACACACACACACACACACACACACACACACACACACACACACACACACACACACACACACACACACACACACACACACTGGTGGCCAAAAGTAATATATAAATATATATATATAATATATATATATATATATATATTAGTCCAAAAATAAGGCGAAGAAACTGTTAAGAATGAAACCAAACTCTCTTGATCATCAATATACCTTTATTCTCCAGAAGATAAAGTATTAAAATAAACACAAGTTTTAAAAAATGTCATTTTAAACAAAGAAACTGTACAAAAATGTTCATATATACTATAGTAGAACTACAGAACTGTCTACTGTCCAAAAAAGGCACTAAATCCTTACATGGGAGATACAGATGATTCAAAACAGAAGTCTTCGAAATCAATAGAATTATTTGATTCAAATTATCTTTAAATTCATACTTACTGTATTATATCCATTTATACAGTCGCTTTTATAAGCCAAGAGATTTTCGCGTATAGACATAAGAAAATGCACCCCGAAAACAAAATAGAAAGCACCCCCTTTAAGATACACAAGTTCACGGAATAAAAACATCCATTGGTCTGGATACAAATACTTAAGACAAGGTAACGAGTCAATGTTGGTATATTATGCCACTTGGTATATATCACTTGAAGTGATACTGTGTTTGGCACATGCTATCTAGTAGAGAGGCAAGAAAATACAACTCATTTCCTTTCTTGCGTCCTTGTTTTCCACTTTATTTTGAACAAACTGATTCTTGTTCATGCAGAAATGTAAATACACTCGTTAGGATGCCGCATCATACAATATAAACCCCGTTCAAGTCATATAAAGGTGAACTCTATCCCTTTTAGAGGCTCTGATAAAGTAGTGTTTAGAAATTCGTTTCTTGAGAGAAGGGGGTGCTTCATTTTCACAAAATGCATTTGAATCGGACAGGCATCAGGAGACTGCTCTGAACAAAATCAGTAAAACGATCATAAATATCAATTGAGTTTTTGTACACAGGAAAATAGAGGAAGGACACATCAAATTCGTCTCCTAGAACCTTTTCCCAATAAAACAAGCTACATTTTGGAAACAAGCTTATGTAAGATGAGAGTTCAGATGCCTCTTTAACTACTAACACTGCACAATTATGATGATGTTTTTCACAATAATAATAATAATAATAATAAAACAAGACCATGTTTATTCTTTGCGTCATCATTTTGACCACTGCAGTCTGGAGCCAAAATCTCTGATGATATCTCGCTTTGATTTCACAGTTCTTACATTTCTAAAACAACTATTTGACGAGAACAGGTGCTTTTGTCTTGACTGAGATTTTGCAAGCATATATCTGGAAACACAACGTAAAAAGCTAAATAAATAGAAACATAAGAATAACGTTTATGTCATTTCACTTTGGGTAACTGTTTTTTTTATTTATTATTTAAATAAAAAGGAAACTAGCTACCTATGTATTGGAAGTATCTTGTAACAGGTCATTTAGTGTCCGTGAGACTTTAGCTTTTGGGAAGGATCATTTACATGCTTTGGCTATTATAATCCCACGTCTTTCAAGATTTACATTAGAAATTATGATTCAGTTTCCCACTTTGTACATCAACAGTATACTTTAATTGAGTGAATCATGAAAACACATTTCCGAGTCATATTTCACCCCAAAATAAAAAATGAATGAATGAACGTTACATTTATATAGCGCTTTTCTGATACTACAATCAAAGCGCTTTACACAGTGAACGGGACTCTCCTCAAGCACCACCAGTGTGCAGCATCCACCTGGATTGTGTGACGGCAGCCATAGTGCACCAGTACACTCACCACACACCAGCTAATGGTGGAGAGGAGAGCTAGAGAGCCAATTCAGGTGTGGGGATTATTAGGAGACCATGATTGATTAGGGCCAATGGGTGGAATTTGGCCAGGACACCACGGTTTCACCCCTACTCTTTACGAGAAGTGTCCTGGGATTTTTAATGACCACAGAGAGTCAGGACCTTGGTTTAACGTCTCATCCGAAGGACGGTGCTTTTTTACAGTATAGTGTCCCCATTACTATATTGGGGCATTAGGATCCACACAGACCGCAGGGTGAGCACCCCCTGCTGGCCTCCCTAATACCTCTTCCAGCAGCAATCTTAGTTTTCCACATGACGTCTCCCATCCAGGTACTGGCCTGACTCAACCCTGCTTAGCTTCAGAAGGCAACCATATATGCATCCCAAAATTGCATTGCCTGTTTTATATTATTGCAATTATTTTTTTTTGCTTTGTGGCATTATTTTCCTCCCATATTCTCATTACCGTAATGTAATAAAGTTTTGAGGTTTCTCAATTCGCTGAAATACAGAAACTTGTATTACACACAGCAATACAATATAATACAATGATTTTTATTACAATTAAAATCAAATTAAAGGCAGTGCAAGTACTACCATGGTGTATAAACACGTAATGAAAGTTTTGAAAATTACAGTAAGAATTTGTTGGGGGGGGGGGGGGGGGGGGAAATGTGCTTAAAGTTGCACTCAGTAACTTTTGTCTTTGTGTCATCTTGGACTTACACTGACACCTAGTGGCTTGGAATCAAACATCATTTAAAATCAATAGTTTTCAGTTTCAGATGTCATTGTAGAAATTAAGTATTCACAGTCAGCCATGATTACTTTAATCAATGAGTAAAAGTGTCAAATAACAGGACGGTTACTGAGATTAAGCGAGTAGTATTCGGCTGGTCATGTGATTCTAACATGGCCGCCCCCATGTGTGGACCCTCTCCATGTAGAATAAAACAGCTTTTATAAGATTACTGATATGACTGGATTCTTCATTTTAATTTGAGTGATCATGATTTCCTACATATGTCACCAAATAGCAATTAAACTTTTTTTAAAATAATTAGTGCACCTTTAATCGTCAGAAAAGTTATGTTGTATGGTAAAAATATTTTTATGGTCCTAAAAATAGGCTTCGCTTTCTTTATGCAAAATATAATTTCTAGTGCTGTCGTTTTTTTTTAATTCAGTGTGATTAAATATATAAATAATAACCTGTTAATAGAATTAACGCAATTAATCATGTCCCCGGACCGTAACATGGAATATTCCTATTTGCCAACCATCGGAGCAATTCAATATTGAAGTACTACCTGTTTTCAGCAGGGGGCAGTAATCGAAACTCAACAACGCAGCTGTACAGAGAACAAACCACACTCGGGCTTGCTAAACAGTAGCGTCAGCACAAGATGAGAACGCGTTCTTTTGAGACTTTATGATGTGACGCAACCAAAGTGAGACGCTCCATAAGCGCCCATCTGACGCAGGTGTACACCGACGCATTCTTAGACAAGCCCTTACAATAAATCTATTTCGGAAAGATTCATTAAATCAATTGCAAAATGGACTGTGACTGTAGACCAATGACTGGCTTATGTCCAATCAAATGGAAATAAACAATATACTGCCTATGAAAGCCACCTTCATTCACGTCTTCATCGATGCTTTACTCGTCTGTCACAATAACGTAGTGTATTTTAATTATATGAAATATTATATTACATCTTCATAATTTTTTATTTTTTATTTATATCTCTGCAAATATTGATATTTGATAAATTGCTACTAATTTGATAAATGAATTGCCATATGATGTAATTGATTTGCAGCCCTAAAATTAAAATTACCTGTCTAATATTGTGTAGGTCCCCCTCGTGCCGCCAAACAGCGCCAACCCGCATCTCAGAGATTATATTATTCTCACTACAATTGTACAAAGAGGTTATCAGAGTTACTGTAGACCTTGTCAGTTTGAACCAGTCTCGCCATTCTCCGATGACCTCCCTCATCAACAAGGCCATCCACAGAACTGCCGCTCACTGGATGTTTTTTAGTTTTTGGCACCATTCAGAGTAAATTCTAGAGACTGTTGTGTGTGAAAATCCCAGTAGATCAGCAGTTACAGAAATACTCAAACAAGCCTAAGTCTACGATAACTCAGATAACTGCTCTGTACAATTGTGATGAGAAGAATATCATTAACCATTAACACTCTTTTATACACCCATCTTTGCAGTTGTACCAGTGTCATCATAAAATGCAATACAAGGAAGATATCGGCGCATATTATAGCCATGTTTTAGCTCAATAGCTATTGATTTTGTGGGAAAATGTGACTCAGTCCTGTTCTTAACAGGTTTCATAAGATTCACCCAAAAATTGCAGTTTGATTAAGAGAAAATGGAAACTTCAAACCAGACGACTGAGGACATTTGTAGAGGAAATTAAAAGTTTTAAAACCTGTCGCTCCATCATGGATTCCAGAGCAAGAAACTACAACTTTAACGTCTCGATATCTGCCTCACCTCCAGCTACAGCCTGAGAACAATGAATATGTTTACTGATGCACACAGACAGGAAGCACACAAAACATTATACTAGTTACTGGACTGGAATGAGTTACGAGGTTCGGGTCAGCATCTGAGTTCTGCAAGGGTTCCGGAAAGACTTAAAGATGGGCCCAAAATTGTGGACAGACCTTCAACTTGTTAGTGTTCTTGTAGAGAGCATGTATCATTTAAATCTGTCTTTTATGTTTAGTGGTTCAGCAGGAGTGTAGGTTGCAGGTGATATTCAATTCTAAAAGCTTGAGACAGAGCGTTGTTTTGGTCATAGCATTAGCAGACCTCGGGCCCATACACACCGCTGCAAACACACTCACACACCTCTATCCTCTTCATCTTTATCAGTCATCATCCAATGCTTCTGTTTTGATTTCACTGGCCACACCTCCTGGGTGGGACAGGGCGAGGATGCTGTGATTAACAGCTGCCATCTCTACGGCGAGAGAGATTGGGTCTTGGTGGTCTACGTGATTGGCACCGTCATCCTTGAAGGGAAACAGATTGCGCAGATTAGAATTTAGAGGGATAGTTCACCATCAATGGTGCATCCACGTCATTTTGGAATTACAGTAATTACGAGTTTCCAAATAATAATAGTATCCATTTATTTGGATATAGAAGACTTTGAATTCTCCCACTTGACCACTGTCAAAATGGTTGCGACGTCAACCGTTAAAGGTATTTAAGTAGCTATCGCTACACATTTTACCATTTTATGTACGTTTATTATGGTGCACTTTCTTTGTTATTCAACATTTTTTGCAGAAGATTTAAGAATATAAAGGTAATTTCATGTAGTGACACATTATTCTGCTTTAGTCTCCAACAAAGCCGCATTTTGGTGTTAATTTCAGAGTCAGAGAGTCGAATTTCTGCGCTGACGTCACAATTATGGTAATTCCAGCCAGATGAGAATTCAACAGTGTGAGTCTTACAGACTAAAGTTTTAGTTCACCCCAAAATATAAATCCTCTCATGGTTTACTTACCTTTAATCCATCCAAGATGTGTATGACCTTCCTTCTTCAGCAGGCTATTTGACGGTCCAAAAGTCATATCTAGGCAGCATAAAATTAATCCACACGAATTGTTAATTGAAACTTTATTAATTTTATAAAGTCACTTTCTGCCTTCAGTTACGTAAGTGCGCAATGCCGTGTTCATGCAAGAAGTCGGAAGAGCGCACTTTGTATACAACAAAGAAACGAACGTCACACAAGAGTTTCAAACAGTAATCCAGCGCTGAGACGAAGCACCAATTTAAAGTAAAAACATTTTAATTATCTATTTATTCTTACTCCAATCTATCGGTTTAATTCAGAAGACATTAATTGATCGACTTGAGTCTTGTGGATTGCTTTTATGCTGCCTAAATATGCCTTTTGGACTGTCAAATAGCCAACAGACTGATGACACCTGTTTATATGCATAAAAGAGCTGAAATGTGCTTATAAAAATCTTCACTTCGGTTCTGCTGAAGAAGGAAAGTAAATCATGTGAGGATTTTCATTTTTAGGTGAACTATCACTTTAAAGGAATACTTAAGTTCAATTGGCACAATTTGGGGCATTATGTTGATAAATACAAAAAAATATTTTGACTGTAAAAAGAAGAAAAAAAGTGAGGCACTTACAATGGAAGTGAATATTAAAATTCTCACTCTTTCAAAAGTATAGCCACAAGACGTAAACAATATGCATGATTTTAGTGTGATAAAATCGCTTACTAACCTTTTCTGTGAAATGTTATTTCCAACATTACAACTTCGTTGCCATGACGACGCATGCTGGTAAATCATGCAAGCGATTTTATTCCATTAAAATTGTGTAAAACAGAGATTTTTAAAATCACACTTCAATGACATTAACATGTATATTGTTAACATCTTGTGGCTATCATTTTTAAACTGTGAATTGTAACGTTTATGGGCTGTACCCGTTCGCTTAGCTGTGATTTTTACATAAACGAGATGAGTCGAAATTATTTTCTGTGGTAATGAAATTTATGACACAAATGCTTTTGATTTGGGGGCCTGGGTTGCTCAGCAAGTAAACACGCTGACTACCACCCCTGGAGTCATGAGTTTGAATCCGGGGCGTGCTGAGTGACTCCATCCAAGTCTCCTAAGCAACCAAATTGACCCGGTTGCTAGGGAGACTAGAGTCACATGCGGTAACCTCCTCGTGGTCGCTATAATATGGTTCTCGCTCTCGGTGGGGCGCGTGGTGAGTTCTGCGTGGATGCCGCGGAGAATAGCGTGAGGCCTCCACACGTGCTACATCTCCATGGTAATGCGCTCAACAAGCCACGTGATAAGATGCGCGGACTGACGGGCTCAGATGCAGCGGCAACTACGCCACCACGAAGACTTAAAGAGTGGATTGTGAATTGGGCATTCCAAATTGGGGAGAAAAGACGAGAAAATGCTTTTGATTGAGCTTAACTTGTATTGAACCCGAAACAATCCTTTCATCTAAATGAATTTTTCTTGTGTATACCTGTGTTGGTGAGGTGGGCTCCAGTCGGTAGTAACCAAAGGGTCTGTTCACGCCTCTCTTTTCAAAATAGGAAACATCACAACCCTGTTATAGAGATTAGATGAGCTATATCAGAAGAGTCTGTAGAGAATCTGATCCAAATGTAATCTTTAATTCACTGAAAGGCCTATTCACACTATGTGTTTTATATTAGCAATCCTTGACTACTATGAACTTAAGCATTTGATACAATGTACTTATTATGCTAGATTTCATAATATTTTTCATTAAGGATAACTTTGATGCCTCTGTCACATCGCTCTTGGTGTGAATAGATCTTAAGACCAATAAATAATGAGTGCAACTTTCTCGATACTTCCTGGATCATTTTCTATTTTATTAATAGTTCACAAATGATGCATATTTTATTACCTGCTCATTGTAGTCATTAGCGTCGATGTCATCACTGTTGGAGTGTCCTCCAGGACTCTGCACGTCTATTCCGTGATTCTCCAAGATTGTGGCTTCTTGGAAAAAAGACCCTGTCATGAAACATCTGAAGCTCTTTAAAACCCACTACCACACCGAACCAACATGCTTAAACTATTTAAACTGCCAGTAAATCCCTCACTGAAGTTTGTGGATAAAATAAATATAAATGTGTCTTAATATGCATCACAGTACTAAAAGAGGAGTGACTGAAACGCAGTACCAATATTGGCTCTCCTCTTGATCTCTTTGCGTCGGTTGGCAAACCAGTTGTACACTTTTAAGGACGTGACTCTCTCCAAGTCAGACAACTTCTTTCCTAGAAAAGACAAACAAGACTAGAAGCTCAGAATAATTACAAAATTGCTAATTTCCAGATTTAGTTACACCAGCAATTTCTACCTGGTTTTTGAATAACAGCATTGCAGGCATTGGCGATCTCCTCTCGTTTGGCTTCGTCCGGATACTGATTATCACTGAAATAACTGAGGGGGAAAAAAAAAACATTTTAGTTGCAAAATGGATATGATAATATTTCTTTTTCCAGCACTAAAATCTGATTTGGTGAGCCCTGTTTAAAGCAATTGTCATACGGGTTTGACTGTTTTGCCTCTCTCCTGTTTTTCTCTACTTTACTCGTCTCTCTCTCTGTCTGACCTCTCCATCACAGCGAGACATTCCTTCCTCCAGGTGAATCGACTGCCTCTACGCAGGCGGAAGCTGCCGGGGGTGGAGCATATAGGGGGCGGGGTTTGACGCCACTCCATCTCATCCACAGATATAGGGGCGGCCCGCATGTTGAGTGTGGCACCTGAAAATAAAAACAGCAAACATAATAAAAACATTATAATCATTTATGCTGTGTAATATGATGCAAAATGATTGGTCAATGAAGATCTGCTGACCTGCGGAAATTCTAAATAAGCACATCAACACTGTAATTTTCGTTCTGTTTCTCACACATAGCTATCATATGGCTTCAGAAGACTTGAAATAATGTGCGGAAGTCGTATTAATCACTTTTACAATAGATTTATGGCACTCTTCTTGTCATTTTGGAGCTTGACAGTGATCGTCCCACACATTTTATATGGAAAAGAACGGCCAGGGCATTCTTCAAAAACTACGGTGCCCCAGGGCGGAAATTTGTTTTTTGAAATAGTTTGCGTTCCCTCTCAATATGTTTTGCGTTCCCTCTCAATTAGTTTTGTGTTCCCTCTCGATAAGTTTTGTGTTCCCTCTCAATATGTTTTGTGTTCCCTCTCAATTAGTTTTGTGTTCCCTCTCGATAAGTTTTGCGTTCCCTCTCAATATGTTTTGTGTTCCCTCTCAATTAGTTTTGTGTTCCCTCTCGATAAGTTTTGTGTTCCCTCTCAATATGTTTTGTGTTCCCTCTCAATATGTTTTGTGTTCCCTCTCAATTAGTTTTGTGTTCCCTCTCAATATGTTTTGTGTTCCCTCTCAATTAGTTTTGTGTTCCCTCTCGATAAGTTTTGTGTTCCCTCTCGATAAGTTTTGCGTTCCCTCTCAATATGTTTTGTGTTCCCTCTCAATTAGTTTTGTGTTCCCTCTCGATAAGTTTTGTGTTCCCTCTCAATATGTTTTGTGTTCCCTCTCAATTAGTTTTGTGTTCCCTCTCGATAAGTTTTGTGTTCCCTCTCGATAAGTTTTGCGTTCCCTCACAATATGTTTTGCGTTCCCTCTCAATACGTTTTGTGTTCACTCGCGATACGTTTTGTGTTCCCTCTCGATACGTTTTGTGTTCACTCGCAATAAGTTTTGCGTTCACTCGCAATACGTTTTGCGTTCCCTCACAATACGTTTTGCGTTCCCTCACAATACGTTTTGCGTTCCCTCACAATACGTTTTGCGTTCCCTCTCAATACGTTTTGTGTTCACTCGCGATACGTTTTGTGTTCCCTCTCGATACGTTTTGTGTTCACTCGCAATAAGTTTTGCGTTCACTCGCAATACGTTTTGCGTTCCCTCACAATACGTTTTGCGTTCCCTCACAATACGTTTTGCGTTCCCTCTCAATAAGTTTTGTGTTCACTCGCAATAAGTTTTGTGTTCCCTCTCGATACGTTTTGTGTTTCCTCATAATAGTTTGTGTTGGAATGACATGAGGGTGAGTAAATGATGATAGATTTTTTTTAACTGTTCCTTTAAGTAAATACTTGTTTCCCTTCTACAATGATTTAACTTAATCTGACTTTTCAGCTGAAGCAGACACATGTGACTGGAGATTTATTTTCAAAGATTTGTGCTTTGATGTCAAACTCAGTTACCAAAATCAAATGCCTTTACTCTCCATTTAAAACACAAACATGAAGATAAACGTGTTTGATACCAGGCGTTGTCTTCTCGAGCTGATACCAGCGGTAGAAAGCTCGTTTCTTCTGTTCACTGAGATCCGAGCCCTGCTGTAGAAGCCAGTGAGAGATTCGGCTCTGACTGATGCCTGAGAGAGAGAGAGAGAACAAATTTAATTTATGAAAAGATGTATAAAAGAAGTATTAATTCTTCTGCACATTAGTGGGTTATTTGAGCAGTAAAGTTGTTTAAATCCTCCTTTTAGAGATGGAAATACTATTCAAGAATAATTAGAATAAAATTGTGAATATTTTTGAACCTTTGTTTTAATGCATCTGCCCCACATAAACGCACTTTTCGGATGTGTCATGAACATTATATTGATTCATATGGGTGTTATAATGTCCATTGAGCTTACACATGAAATAAATTCTCTCTCAGCTAATGCTGTCAATTATACAGGGGACCTTCTAACTAGGTACAGTATGAAAATATACATTTTATAAATTATATATCAATTGTTTTTTTTATCATTTTGTTCAGATTTTGGCTTTTTAAAAACGCACAAACCCATGTATTACATCAATAAATATGATACTGTATTGCATATATATATATATATTATTTTTTACATGTTTAAAACAAAATGTATACTATTTACAAGTATTTACATTGATTTGTAAAGCTCATGCTAAAAATCCGTACTATCTCTTTAAAAAATGTGTCTGTAAATGAGCGCATAGTAACAAGAGAGGACTTAAATGGCTTATTTACCTCATCCGTGCAATTCGTGACTAGAAATCATTGGGGTTTTTTTTGTTGTTTTTGATCAAAAACTGACAGAAAGTATATTAAAAAAGATATTATTCAATGACAAATGGATTGTGTGGATCTCATTTTTGGACACACATTACACAGAACAAATCAAACGTACTCATAACACGCAATAAAAAGATGCTGAACAACTTTTCTTCTATACTACTCAATCACTGAAAACATCTGAACATTTACCAGCCGGTGGATAATCACAAAAAGTTTCAGTTGCATAGCACAAAATTTGTTCTCATATTGTATTGAGATTTACTCGCATATAGTAAAAGATCGATCTTGGGATATAAGTATCCATATTGAGATGTTTCAAAGGAAAATCACGATGCATTGGAAAATCTATATTTTTACCCAGTCCTAAAAGGTACCATGTTAACATACTTTTGTTGATGACAGGAGTTGAACTATTGGAATTAACTTTGCACACACAAGTTATAGTATGCTATCAACTTTATAAAACTAGTCTCAAGTTAACACATATAATGTTTTGAAAGATTTGTAACTTTGGAAACTACATTTTTGAACATTTATGCCCTAATTTCCCCACACACTTCCATTGTAAATATATTACTGTAAATGAAAATGTTTCTATGATATTTGATGGCAGGTCACAAATGCTGTCCATACTATAGATCTTAACTTATATTGAACATTCTTTTAAGCTATAATGTTATTCTAGATGGATAGATTGGAAGACTAGAAATACAAAAAACACTGGAATTGACCCTTTTCACCTTTCCGGGTTTGGAATGCAGGAGTAAACTAGTGCGTTAAACTTCTATTGTGATGAATGGGAAACAAATAAACACGACTTTCAAAAAGAGGAAAAAATAGAGAGAGATGGATTATGTCAGTCAGATGAGAGAAACGCCAAATTTACTTTTACTGTCACTTACTCAGCAACTATAGATGACATCCCATCACAGCAGTGGTGACTAGTATGTTACATTAATAGAAGGGTAAAATAACAAAGTATAGCAATATACACCAATGAGCCAAATCATTATGACCACTAACAGGTGAAGAGAATAATTTTGATCATCTCCTAACAAGGTAACATGTCAAGGTCTGGGTAGATTAGATGGTGAGCAAACAATCAGTTCTCGTAGTCAACGTGTTGAATGCAGGAGAAGTGGGCAGGAGTGAAGACCTGAGTAACTTTGACAAGGGCCAAATTGTTATGGTCAGACGACTGGGTCAGAACAACTATGAAACGGCAAGGCTTGTGGGGTGCTCCCGGTCAGCAGTGGTGAGTACCTACCAAAGTGGTCCAAGGAGGGACAAACCACAAACCGGCGACAAGGTGTTCAGCACCCAAGGCTCATCGATGCACTAGGGCAATGAAGGCTAGCCCATCTGGTCCGAACCGACAGAAGGTCTACTGTGGCACAACTCACAGAATAGTTTATGATTGTTACGGGTGGAAAGTGTCACAACATACAGTGCATCGCACCCTGCTGTGTATGGGACAGCGTAGCCATAGACTCGTCAGGGTGCCCATGATGACCCCTGTGTACCATCGAGAGCACCTACAATGGGCATGCAAGCATCGAAACTGAACTTTCGAGCAGTGGAAGAAGGTCGCCTGGTCTGATGAGTCACGTGGATGGCCGTTTACGTGTGTGCCATTTACCTGGGGAAGTGATGGCACCAGGATGCATAATGGGAGGACGACAAGCTGCTGGTGTGAGTGTGATGCTCTGGGGAATGTTCTGCTGGGACACCCTGGCCATTCATGTGGATGCCAATTTGACACATGCTACCTACCTAAACATCATTGCAGACCAGGTACACCCCATCATGGCAATGGTATTCCTTGATGGCACTGGTCTCTTTCAGCAGAATACTGCACCATGCCACACAGCACACATTGTTCAGGAATGGTTTGAGGAACATGATGAAGAGTTCAAGGTGTTGCCCTGGCCTCCTCAATCGGATTGAGCATCTGTGGGATAAGGTGGACCAACAAGTCCGATCCACGGCAGCCCCACCTCGCAATTTACAGGACTTGAAGGATCTGCTGCTAATGTCTTGGTGCCAGATACTACAGGACACCTTAAGGGGTCTTGAAAAGTCCATGCCTCGGCGGGTCGGCGCTGTTTTGGTGGCATGCGGAGGACCAACAGCATATTAGGCAGGTGGTCATAATGTTTTGGCTCATCAGAGTTTACAGGTATATTTAAATCATTTATACATTTATAATAAACTGAAAGATTTATGCTGTTACATTTAGGTAAAAACTCGTCACAAGACCGCTATCATCAGAGTGAGATGTATGAAGGTTATGGCAGACTGACCTGTGACCTGAGCCACCACGGCCTGTGAGATGCGTCTGTTGCCCAGGAAAGCTTTGATTTCCTCCTTCACCAGAGTGCTGTCCCGCCTGCACACATAACAGGGTGCAAACATGACAGCTGCAAATCAATACGACAACATCATAACATATGTGAGCATTCAGTTATTCGCCTTATGGGACAATGAGTCTTGTAAAGCTACATTGATGCATCAAGTCCCATTGTGACAGGTTTGACATCAATGACACCAATCGCCATTGGTTCTTGTCAATTTGAATATGTAGAAATGCAGAAGAGATTTGAGAGCTTTGGCGATTTTCAATTAATAATGACTTCAATTCTGGTCTATTCCTCACACAAAGCTATCGTATAGTTTGACATTTTGAAATATAGCGCACAAGCTGTATGGACTACAGCTATGGTGCTTTATTTGTCTCCTCGATTTTGCCGATACCGATAACTAAGGTGGTGGAAAGGCTGATAACTGATTAATTAGCCAAAAGTTTTTACATTTCTATTTAAAGAATGTTAAAAAAAAGGTCTTTCCTATGGATGCTCGATATACCGGTGGCCAATACATATTATTGACCAATAAGAGGGAAAATTAAAATATTATTATCGTGCCAATAATGGAATTACCACCAATATTTTTGCCGATCATTTTTTTATGGTATATTTGCTTTTGGTTTATGGCTCTGATAAAACTAAACTAAAATAAAAATCATCTTAAAAATGTGTTTTTGTTGCGATATGTTTATTAAACCTCTAAACACGTTATAGCTCTCCAGAGATATATGCAGCTGGATATTATTGCCTCTCCATGAATTACCTGAACATGAAGATGCCACTAGGTGGCGATAGCACTAACAGATGGCCTATTGACCTCATATATTAGCAAAAGACATTTTGATTTTGATATTCAGATTATGACACATCGGCTAACAAGTGACAGAATTTGGTGGTTTTTGGCAGCAATGTATGTGGCTGTAACTGGTAAGGGATGGGCAAGGAGGAAGTGGGAACTGGCAGAAAAGTCAACCTAAACTTTAATGACATAATTTCAATTTAAAACAACATAAACACACACAAAGCGGCTGTGTGTGTCTTTCTCTTGAACTGGCATCTCCGGCTCCCCTCTCCCGCTGATTAGTTGACCCTCACGGCCTGGCCACGCCTTCCTCCTCATCACAGTGGCACATTTATAAAAGGAAAAAATCCATCAAATTTAAAGGTACACTTACAAACAACACATAAAGAAGTCTATAAACAGTTCCTGGAGTTAGTATAGAAAGAGTGACGGCAGACACCACAAGTAGCGCTGGGCTACGTCACACATAAGAAGTCTGATACATGCTCAACTGACTCCCTAGAATACCACAAATGTGAGACGGCCCTGTTACAGATGTTCATCGACACAGGCATTTCTACCCAGCTCTGCCAGTCTGCATCATTTCGGCTGTTCAATTCAACACTTGACCCAAAATTCAAAACACCTGGTGCAGCCAGGGTGAACAGTCTTATTCATGCAAAAATGGATAAAGTTCAACAAAAGCTCGAGGACATTGTAAACGAAGCACGGAAACTAATATTGTGCATTGATGGTTAGAGCAAGAAGGGTTTAACTGCCTCAATTTTAGGCATTTCAGTATGCTTTTTCATCCGACCCACAGACCAAGAGCATCATAATTTATTACATTTGCATCGGGTAGAGCACCCTCATACTGGGGGGATGATTGCCCAGTGCATAAATGACACAATGACTAAATGGTAAATGGTCTGCACTTACATAGCACTTTTTTAACTTTAGAGGTTTTCAAAGCGCTTTACACTGTGACTCATTCACACACACACTCACACACACACACACACTTACACACTCACACACTCACACACACCAATGATGGCAGAGCTGCCATGCAAGCCACTAGCCGGCCATTGGGAGCAACTTGGGTTTCAGTGTCTTGCCCAAGGACACTTTGGCATGTGGAGTCATGTGGGCCAAGAATCGAACCACCAACCCTGCGATTAGTGGCCGACCCGCTCTACCACCTGAGCCACAGCCGCCCCACAAATGAAGTATAGAGGACAAAAAAGTGATGCTCGTTGTCACAGACAATGGGTCTAACATGGTCAAATCCATTAAGCTGCTTGAAGAAAACAGAGAGAACCATGAACCGGTCACACCGGGCTCAAACTACATGGACTCATATAATGTTGATTCAGAGTACACCAACACAGATACTGACGAGGATGAGGGTAAGGTTTATATAAACCATTATCTCTAATTAATCTAATACTGATGAGATCTATTCTTGCTAGTTTTATTAAATTACTAAGCAAAAAAATAAAGGTCAACATAGCTCAAAATATGTCAAATTGTCAAGGTCATATCCAGTATTATATGTGTGTACATGATTAATCAAATTGCATGTTTTTAGTATTGGTGGTTATATACAAATTAAGCTCTGTTAACAGCATGTGTGATTGACATAATTCCTGTTAATATACAGTACTGTGCAAAAGTTTTAGGCACTTGTGAAAAATGTTGCATAGTGAGGATGTCTTCATAAATAACGCCATAAATAGCTTTAATTTATCACTTAACATCATACAAAGTCCAGTAAACATAAAAAAAGCTAAATCAATTTTTGGTGTGACCACCTTTGCCTATAAAACAGCCCCAATTCGCCAACCAAATTCCAGTGGATGGCCTGCCTAGCCCACACACTTCTGCTAACTGTAAAAGATGCCATGAAGCACCCAAGTGCCAACACAACAATCACCATGGCAAGAAAACTGGTTCAGGTTGTTCGCAAAACTTCAGTGGCAAATTAAGGGCTGATTAAAAGGTGTGGCAAATCGCTTATAAGTGACTGTAGCACAAGGCTCATTTGACATGATGCAGAGGCTACTTGAAATCAGATATGAACTGAAGGAAGTACTTGAACACCTCAGCAAAGACACACTGTTTACAAGTGACTAGATGAGGTTGGAGCAACTTGTTAAGCAACTGGAACCACTTGCAATTCATACAGATCAATTGCACACAGACAGCCAGTGATGCCTTAATGATCTGCATGCTTCCCTTATTCTTCAGTCTCTAGAATTAGAGCCACTGAGCAGGGCAGCTGAATCATTTGTAATTGGATAAACGAGGATAACCAGGCCATGAGTCGTTATCAGGAAAATTCAGCAGATTTTGGCATCCAATACAAACTCCCCCTACCTCTGCCGATGTTCTGCAGGAAACAGTACCGTTTCCTTGCATCTCGCTTGAAGACAAACATCTCACGCCAAACATACGGAGATGAAAGATCAACAGGAGAATTGAGAGAATACCTGAAAGAGGTCATGCAAGAAATATCTGTACAGTCACCACTGCAATTCTGGAGAGAGAGAGAGAGAGAGAGAGAGAGAGAGAGAAGCTTTGTATCCAAAGCTCGTCGCTGTGGCACAGGATCTAGGTGAGCTCCCACTTCACAATCTTTTATGGAGCACATTTTTTCCATATGTGGACAGTTAACATCGAGATTAAGAAACCGGGCAATTACATCCCTGGAGCAGAGAGTGTTTCTCAAGATCACTTTTGATCATTGATTCAGATGATGATTCAAAATGGTAAAGCAACCTGTATTGGACCACTTGAGATGGACTGACCCTCCATATCAAGAATTTCCTTGTTGTAACAGGCACAGTCATGGAGGCTGTGATTAAGATCATCTTTCCACCACAATCCCAATAATAACCAGAAAAAAATAAAGATTTGCTCCATAATGTTCGAACACAGAAGGGGCTCTTAATTTGAAATGACGAAGACTTGGCTCCATTACACAGCTCTATTTTTACCAAATTAAGCTTTTATAGCATATATATTTATTGCATGCCCTCTCTTCAATTTAGATTACTTGCTTACCTAATCAAAATAGCGCCAGCCACAGAGGAACATGGAGGATTAATAAAAAATAAAAATAGCATAGATTTTTGCCAATAACTGTATGTAAAAGAGCAGCATGAATACTCAAAATATATTCAACATTTGCACTTGTGCTCCACGAAAGACAAAATTAAAATTTAAATATGAAAGAAACCTTTATGAAGAGAACAACTTCAGTGAACATCAGTTTGAATAATAAAAGACTTTAACCTTTGACCCACACTGACCTCATAAGCTCCTCCACTTTGTCGTCAACATCCAGATCATCCTCTGAACCCTCCAGTCCATACGACCTCACGGCCGCCGCGCTGTTCATTGGGTAGCGATTTGGAGACAGCTTCCCGTTGGGCGTTGCTGCCAAAGTGTCGCGCCCATTCTGCGCCATGGCCACCAGCGTGACCGGCGAGGGTAAAACTGTGGGCGGGGAAGTGGCGTAACTGTTGCTAGGAGATGGCGATAAGTTACCGTGGAACTGCGTCTGCGTCGCCGTAGTGGCTTTGTTAGTGTTATTTGAGGTGGGTGTAGTGCCAGAGGTGGTACTGTTGGTTGTGCTAGAGTCCAACGGGCCGTGCCGGCCGAATTTGTCACCGTGCTCACGGTCGAGGCGCTCCAGGGTGTCCAGGGCGTGCAGGATCTCGGGTTTGGTCATACTTGTACGCCGCAGTCTCTGGAGAAGATCGATCTGCTCGATGGTGAAACGAGGCTCATCGGTGTAGTGAGACATTCTGATGGGAAAAACAAATAACAATTATTGAGCATGTGATCATTTGCAGCCAAAAACACAAACCCATGCGCAGAGTAGCATCAATTACTTTTTAATGAGCGCTTTCTTAGAAAAAAGTGACAATGAAGCTACAACCAGAAATAGAGTGCAACAGTACCCGCCCACTTTTTCAGAAGTCTTGGTCCCAGATGTGTTTTTACCATTTATTTTTGCCATTAACCAAACCAACCAGCTCAGAGGTGAATCACGACATTATAAACTTTGATCTGAAGCAAAGAAAGTATTTGAAAATCAGACAAAATGAGATTACATGAGATTTTAAATCATCAGATTATTCTATGATTTTAATGTCAAAACGGCATTTAATCAGCGGTGAAACACTTTCTTATGATGCGTTACATTCATATGAGCAGACAGAGAAGTACGGCTGAAGTAAGTTTGGAGCAGAAGAAATAGAAATAAACCTTGTGTAAATTGTCAGTTTTACGCTAAGCTAAAATGCTATTTATAGCCATTTTACATGCACATGTGACCAGACACGATCATATTTTTTTTTTATAGAGAAAATTCACGTTAGATCATAATTTCTATTTTTCTAGGAAGATCTTTGATATTAGGGCAAAAATCACATACTTGATAACAATTTTTGTATTGTTTTCCTGTAAAAATGTCAAAAAATCATGTCAAGAACATTTTGATTTATCTTGTTTTTAAACAACACTGCATGAGATATGTGGGTTTTTAAGAGAATATATTTTTAACATGTGTATTTTGTCTTACTGAGTTTTTATTGTCAAAACAAGTGAAAAAAAAAATCTGCCAGTGCTAAAGAAGTAATCCAAAGTATTTAGATTACATTACTGACCTTGAGTAATCGAACGGAATACATTACAAATTACATTTTCAGCATGTATTCTGTAATCTGTAGTGGAATACATTTTTAAAGTAACCCTCCCAACCCTGTACATACGGCATGCTATTTTCTTGCAAGAATAGTATCTAGTATGTAATTCTGAAAATACAGAGAATTCATATCACTTCTTAGCACTTAGTGCATTTGAAAATATAATGAAATATATCTTAACTACACCACCATCTCATGGCAAAAGCGTCAAGTAACGATGATAAAAGCATATTTCCTTTCATCTGGCCTACTTAAAATTCTGTTTATCCAAGACGGCTTTCTTCAACAAGGCGAGAGCAATTACTTTCACTGTTGTCAAGGAAACCATACTACCCCTATGACAGATGAGGTTGTAGTTTATATAAATCCAGAAATGCACAGAATTCAAATATGGAGCATGTTTTGTTTAACCTCCTAATCGAGTGCACGTGGTTTTACGTTAAGCGAATGGTTACACACAACTAGGCAACATTTGAATCAAGTGCATATGAGTTATAAAGCAGCATTTATACCTCACATTGTTATTAAAAAATAAAAAAAAGACTAAAACAGGCTTAAAGACAACTAAATTAAATGACAAAAGTTTAAGATTACACGTGTTAACATGACTTTAGTGTGATCAGATTAAGTTATATCCAATACTGCGATTACAAGGTTTCGTTGTCATGAAAACAAAGTTAAACTATTGGATTTATCTTTACGCAGATAAGATTAGTAAGTGATCTTATCACACAAAATCATGTTTACATGTATAATGTTTACAGTGGCAAGAAAATATATGTGAACTGCATTTATGTATAAATTTGTCTTTGATCTTCATCTAAGTTACAATAATTAAAAAACTCAATCTGTTTTATTTTTCTTGTACATATTGAATATATCATTCAAACATTCACAGTGCAGGTTGGAAAAAGTATGTGAACCCCTAGGCTAAAGCCATCAACTGGCATCCAATTAATGAAAGTAGATTGAAGGTGTGGGTTAGAGCTACTTTGACTTATAAAAAGCACTCAAACATTTTGAGTTTGCTATTCACAGGAAGCATCTGCTGACGCAAAAAAGTGATCGCCGAAGACCTACTATCAACAAACGTTGCTTTGCATGAAGCTGGAAAGGGTTACAAAGTTATCTCGAAGAGCTTAGCTATTCAACAGTCCGTAGTTAGACAAATTGTCTATAAATGGAGATGGTTTAGTACTATAGATACTCTCACTAGAAGTGGCCGTTAGATATTCATCTGTACACAGTTAGACAAACTGTCTATAAATGGAGATGATTTAGTACTATAGGTACTCTCTCTAGAAGTGGCCGTCCACTCAAGATGACTCAAAGGACACACCACAGAATGCTCAATGTGGTAAAAATGAACCCTAGAGTGACAGATAAAGACTTGAAGGAATCATTGGAACTGGTTAACATCTCTGTTCATGAGTCTACTATATGGAAAACATTAAACAGGTATGGTGTCCATGGCAGGACATCATGAAGGAAGTGGCAGCTTTCCAACATAAACATTGCTGCGTGCCAGAAGTTTCCCCAAAGACAAGCTTGACACTCCACAACGCTACTGGGAATATGTTTTGTTGACTGATGAAACTAAGGTTCAGTTGGTTGGGAAGCACTTCCAGCACTACTTATGGTGTGAAAAGTGCACCAACATGAAACATCATCCCAGTGGTGAAGTACGGCGGAGGGAGCATCATGATTTGGTATCCTATAATGTCAGGGTGGCATTGCGCCAGCTGAAGCTCAGTATAAGTTTGATGATGCAGCAGGAAAATTTCCCAAAACATAGAAATAAATCCACTACAGAATGACTCTCCACCCATACACTACAGAATGGGATAAAATCCACCCTTTGGAGTGTCCCAATCAGAGCCCAGACATTAACCCAATAGAGATGCTGTGGAATGACCTCAAGAGAGCCGTTCACACCAGACATCCAAAGAATATGGCTGAGCTGAAGCAGATCTGTGAGGAAGAAAGGTCCAAAATTTCTCCTGAAACTTTAGCAGGTCTAATCCACAGTTACCGGAAACACTTGGTTGAGGTTGTTGCTGCCAAAGGAGGATTGGCTAGTTATAAATGATTCAAAGGTTCACTTACTTTTTCCACATCACTGTAAATGTTTAATGTGATGTGTTCAATAAAGACATGGAAGATAATAACTGTTTGTGTGTTGTTATATTAATCACATTGTGTTTGTCTATACGTGTGACTTTGATAAAGACGAGATCACATTTTATGACCAATTAATGTAGATAACTAGCTAAATCCAAAGGGTTCACATACTTTTCCTTGCCACTGTACATCGTGTGGCTATACTTTAGAAATGGTGTGTAATTTAGCGTTTAACTTGTATTGAACCTGTAACATTCATCATTCGTGTCTTGGCTCAAACGGGATTAATACTTAAGGGTAAGAGCTTTGTTCAAATCCTTAACCTTAAGTAAGAGCAATGGTACCCTATTAGTGATTCTTCTCTTAGCAAACAGCACTAAATAAAACTGTATGTTACAGTTCCCAAAAGTATATGTTAAAAAGGTGAAAGAAAAAGCCACTTAATAACAGACTACTGACCCAGAGGCTGTGACAACTAAGTAACTCCTGTAAATAAACCATCCCAGCACTGCTGTTAGTTTGCTGTAACTATTCCCTACTGGTACGGGCAAGCAATGGATTTTCCATTATCCGTGCCATATATTTACAATGGTTAACCGTTAACCATACACCACGGGAATAAAAACATTCAGCACTCAAAAAAGGCTCAGTTGGCCCTTCAGATGTCAGATAATCTATATGAAAGTCTGTGATAGGAACATGGCAGCCACTGCGGGACTTCTAAAAATACATTACAGTAGCGCTACGACAGAAGCATAAATTGATAGTGAAGTGAGTGTGTGCAAAGACAATAATAAAAGCACTCATGTCATGCATTTCAAATCTGGCGAGTGCAATACTTCATCTCTTTCTGTCTATAATTATAACTAAAACAGCCCCTTATAACTACCAATAAGCCTTGCTGCATTCTTGCTTATGTGATGCTTTTAAACGCATAAAAACCAGCAATTAAATACTGCAGGCGCTCACTGCAGGGGCACAGCTGCAGAGACACTGCAAGTCAAGGGTGCAGTTTGCTGCGACATGCACACGTGCATCAGCTCAAATTAATGAAATTTCACTATGATAACATTATCTTGCATGCAGGAGAAATAGGTTCAGCAACAGCTGATGTTACCTTTACACATGACCAATGCAATGTAGCATTATAGAACATATATTACATATATTATTATACATACACACCAATATAAAATGGTATATATGACCAATATTGTAATGTTTATTACATCTGTATTCGTATTTGTGTCTGATAAAGCTCTGATTGAGAATTTTGCATGCTTAAAGAAGCACCTAAACGTTGCAATATATAGATGATAACTGTTTAGTACTTTTGATATGGGGGGGAAAAATTGTTTTTTGGTAATTTTGGAGAAAAAAAAATATTTTTTTTCGTGCACCCTACTATTGGTCTTTATGAACCAACTTTTTTTTATAAAGATTTATAGTTTTGAACAGGTATTATCTCCATTAGTCTCTGCTTAAAGTGTGCATTCAACCCTGTACACACCATGCAATGTATGTGTACAGGGTGTACAACATCCACAACATCAACATCGCAACGTTTAAGTGCAAAAGGCAACTATCCATCAATGCATTTTAATAGCTTCCTTGATTATTTATTCATATAGGCATTACTACAACTTCCAGAGTTGAAATGAGATTCTATTCATAACTGTAATGTGCAATACAGTATGTGACATTGTAGTAAGGAAATCTTTATTTATCTGTGCATGACACACTTTAGGTAAAGATTCTGCAAATTCAAGTTATGAATGCAGATAAGACAAACCACCTCTATATACTTAAGCAAACTCATGAGCAAACACTTTCAAAAAGGCACTACATGTAAAGAGTCAATTCAAATGATAGTGATATATGCACAGACCAACGCACATCATGCATGCAAAATAATAATCTGCACATCCAGCATTAGAAGCCACACACATCATGCATAAGAAATCTAAAGATATGAAATGACATGTTCATTCACGATACTTGAGACTTTAAGCCCATATAAACTAGTTTTGCATGACTTATGTGTCATGACATCTGCAAACGGCAACCAAAAGACTTTTAAATAACAGAATACATGCATATAAAAGCCCTCAAGCATAACTCACATGCTTACTTATGAATATTCCTACATAAATATTAATGCATATATAAAAACATGAGTTCAGCACTTTAATACAGGGCTCAAAAAGTGCATATATTAACCTATGCACTATCGGGACAGGTGAACAAGCCAATTTGGATTTAAACTAGTTGAATATGTCGATTGATATTAAGCCGTGAAGAGCGTTTTATACAGATGAACAAAAAATGAACTGAATTATCCAGGCGGCTAGTTAGCTTAGCACGAGCTTACACAAACTGACACTCCTCGGGAATAAAATTATATTTCTTACCTGGAATGAGGAAAATACACAATATCTGAGCGCAGCCAATCATTTAATGCGCTCTGTGAGGCGATAAAGATGATATTTTGTGTGATGTTGTTAGGAAGACTCGCCCTGACTGACTGACTGACTGTCTTTGTCTGACTGACAGCAGCCGCGCTGACGTCATGCCGCACGCACCACAGACTCATGGGAAATGTAGTTCAACGGGAAATTTAGCAACGTGTCGCTATGTGTACATTGAGGGTTTGCAAAAAATGTACAGTTCTGTTTCCACTTCATTTTATGTGCATTAGGGGCACAGACTGACTTATTTTGGTAGATGGGAGGCCGCTGCTACGCTCCCCAAACACCCCCCTGAAAAGGGGAGCCAATATGGATCTCGCCTAGGGCACCAGAATGGTCTGAAATGGCCCTGCGGCTTTGTGGGGGGTTTGTGTATCACTATTTTTTTAGATGGGCATGGAATTTAATGTTTTTTTTTTTAATTATTATTATTATTAGTGGGTACAGTCCTAATTCTGCTCTGCATGCATTATTAGGTGTTTTTCATTGTACTTGCAGTATATTTTGCAGAATTCTGCCTGCAGGGTCTCTATAGGATCTTTGCCCCCATTTGGTCAACACTTGGTTTGTGAGTGGCCCCCAGACTTCACATCCAAAGAGTGCGATGGGTTCTATAACCGATTGAATTATTTTTAGCCAGATTCTGATTGGGATGTAAATTTTTATATTTTTTTCAATAGCATAAAAAGCTCTTAATGTCTTGTCTCTCGGTACTTCACAGCCTTGTTGAAGTTTCCTGTGTTGCTATTGTTCATTCCAAGGTTTTTGTAGTTCTGAGTGCGTTCTAAGGTCATGTCTAATTTGAAGTTATGGTGTTTTTCTTGGCGACTGGGTCTTTTTCTGAATATCGTTATTTTTGTCTACCTGACAGGGCCCATGTTTGGCAGAAATTGTGCAGAAGGTCTTTTGTAGGTGACAGCAGCACTAGATCATCTGCAATCAGGAAGCATTTGGCTTCAGTGTCTAGTAGAGTAAGACCGGGTTTTGGAGTCTGTTCTAGAGCTCTCATCAGTTCATTGATGTATACTGAATAGCATAGGGCTCAGACTACAGCCCTGTCTCACTCCACATCTCCTGGAGAAAATCGGTGTGTTTGTTGCCAATTTTGACAGCAAGTTTGTTGTTAGTGTACATTGATTTGATGATGTTGCAGTTTTTCCTAACATTTTGTATGCCGCACTGGATCGATGAAACAAAAGCCCCTCATGCTAAATTGAGTCAAAAGCTTGCTTGAAGTCAACAAAGCATGAGAAGATTTTTCTTTTGTTTTGGTTGATTTGCTTGTCAATTAGAGTATGTTGAGTGTAAATATGGTCAGATGTGCCATTTTGGCATTTGTCCAGGACATTTCTGTCTGTGAGAAAGTGGAGGAGTCTGTTATTTAGGATGTTGCAGAATAGTTTACGTAAGTTGCTGTTTACACATATTCTGCGGTAGTTATTAGGGTCAAATCTGTCTCCACTTTTACGAATAGGGGTTATGAGGTGTGGAATTGTGGAAGTGGGTTTGTTTCTATGCCTCTTGGTCAGTTTTTGATCCACTAAGGTAAAGGGATATGTTATTGTGGTCTGACAATGGTGTTAATGGGCTGACTGTTGGTTAAGGCCTGTAAGAAAGTAGTCTACCCAATGTTGAGCTATAGGTGTACCTACCATAAGTATCTCCTCGCAATCTGCCATTGAATATGTCCCAGTGTGCAACACAGATGGAGAAGATGTGTTCCATTTTTGTTTGTTGTTTTATCATAATTGAGTCTTGGTGTGTATGTAGGATGTCACCTCCTGGTAGGTGTTTGCTCCCCTGAGAGTGAAGTGTGTCCAGTTCTTCACCTGTTCTTCACACCTCCAAGATGTAGGCCAGGTTGTCAGGCAAGCAGGTAAGCACTGGTAGCTCTATTGTCTATTTTAAGCAATACAACTTCTCTCTTTTTTAAGTTTGTGGCTTTTAAAGCACTCACTTGGAGAGAATGATTTGGAGGGTACTCACTTGGGTAACTGGTAATAGATAGATATATTTGGGTTGTTTCTAGTGCAGGGTTTTCTAAGTTGATGTCTTTTTCCAGATAGATTATTTAATATATATATATATATATATATATATATATTAATCAAGTGGTAGCGATGTCGATGAGTGTTATAATGTTGTAAATAAATATATAAAATATGTAATAAAAATCGAAAAAATACAGCAACTTTAAAGTTCTATTGAAAACAATCATACCGCCGTACCACTAGGTGGCGACAGCGAGGAGAAACATGATGAAAATGAAGAGGAGAAGTCCAGTTTGATAGCCAGCTGAAATTTGACAAACATATTAGTGCTGTCATAGGTTCCAGTTTCTTTCAGCTACGTCTACTCTCTAAAGATAAACCCTTTTTGTCTGAGAAAACGTTGGAGATAGCAGTTCATGCTTTCATCACTTCTCGTCTGGACTACTGTAATGCTCTCTATTGTGCAATTTCCAAATCTCTTATTGCTCGACTTCAGATAGTTCAAAATGTAGCAGCAAAATTTCAAAAAAGAGGTCGGGATACGATCATTTAAAATCACTTCACTGGCTGCGTTCAAGCTAGAATTGATTTTAAAATTTGATTGTTTGTTTACAAGTCATTACACAACCAAGCTCATAGTTACTTATCAGACTTACTACATCCTAACAATCCACGTAGAAGTCTGAGATCCAGTGATCAATATCTCCTCAATGCCCAACGCTCAACGCTTTAAGCATAGAGGAGGGAGAGCCTTTTCGGTTGTGGGTCCTATTTCATGGATAAGTCTGCCTATAAGATTGTCACCTTTATTGTCGCTTTTTAAACCTTCTCTTAAAACTCATCTCTTTTCACTGCTTTTAATAGCATGTAATGTCCTGGTCTTAAATTGCTGTGTTTTTATATCTTTATATTTATAATTTTGTATTGTACAGCACTTTGGTCAACCTTGATGCTGTTTTTTAAATGTGCTGTATAAATAAAAAGAACTTGAAGTTGAACTTGAGAAGCTGTACCACTGTGTTGCAAGCATGCTAATCAACTAGCGGTATGCTAAGCCAATAGGCTAACCGTTAGCGTGTAGGCTCACTGGAGAAAACTGAAAAAAGGAATGTTTCATTTCACCATTTATAGCTTCGATTTAATAATATGAGATGTGACATAATTGAAAAGTTATTAGTTGTAATATTAATACAGTTAGGACAACATGAATCATACAGCGATTACATAGGATTTTAATAGTTTTTTAGCTATAAAAACCGTCTTGAGATCCAAGGGTTGTGGATTGGGTGTTCCTTATCGTCCGAGCACCCATGGAAAAACACGAGATATTCCCCATTCATTTTCTCCATAGGTGTTATATATATATATATATATATATATATATATATATATATATATATATATATACACACACACACACTGACCTAAAGGATTATTAGGAACACCATACTAATACTGTGTTTGACCCCCTTTCGCCTTCAGAACTGCCTTAATTCTAGTGCTGAAAGCATTCTTTAGAAATGTTGGCCCATATTGATAGGATAGCATCTTGCAGTTGATGGAGATTTGTGGGATGCACATCCAGGGCATGAAGCTCCCGTTCCACCACATCCCAAAGATGCTCTATTGGGTTGAGATCTGGTGACTGTGGGGGCCATTTTAGTACAGTGAACTCATTGTCATGTTCAAGAAACCAATTTGAAATGATTCGAGCTTTGTGACATGGTGCATTATCCTGCTGGAAGTAGCCATCAGAGGATGGGTACATGGTGGCCATAAAGGGATGGACATGGTCTGAAACAATGCTCAGGTAGGCCGTGGCATTTAAACGATGCCCAATTGGCACTAAGGGGCCTAAAGTGTGCCAAGAAAACATCCCCCACACCATTACACCACCACCACCAGCCAAATTGAACAGGTGTTCCTAATAATCCTTTAGGTGAGTGTATATATATATATATACACACATACAGAGGTGTCACTAGACCCCTTTTACTGCTGTGCCCCAGTAAAATCTCAAGTTTGAGTTTTAACAGTTTACTTTATTTGTTTACTTTATTTGTCAGTATCTGAATGCAACGCAGTAACCCACCCAATCAACGCTTGTAAAAGTAATGCAGTTTAACCGAAAACACAATTAGACGCATGCGCTCAGATATCCATGTCCGTGCGGCGCGCGCCTGTGCTCTTGCTATAAAAGCTGCAGCGCGCACGGCCACACACACAAGTCCAGGGGCCAGTTGCACCAGCTATACGTACGTTAGCCTAGTTGTGGCGTAAATGGGCACTAAGTCACAATTTACACACTACTAAATATTTGAGCGTTGCTGTATAAACGAAATATTTACGTAAGCCTCCGACCAGGAATAATGGTTGGAAAAAAAAGCAGACTAATTTAATGGCATCAATGTGCTCATGTTTTGTGTGAAAGTCGTCAATCATTTCGACATATATGTCTTGGCAATTACAAGAGTGAAAAAAACACTATAAGCGGCTCTTGAAACCGGCATGAACCCGTTCAAAAAGTGCGTCAAGTGTCAACATACGAAATATATAAGATAATAAAATGAATAAATGTCTATTTTTCCAGCCTGTTGTATAAACATTTATGTATCACCCCTTATTTATTTTAGATACAGTTCATATTGTTATTTACACAGGGCAAATATACTATTTATTAAATCTATTTAAAATTATTACGCATAATATTTTAATGGGGATAATTATTACAGCAGACAGTTACACGAGCAGACAAGGTTTGAAACATAACGTAGCGAGATAAATAGCGAAATTCACGGCTTTTCAACACTTCTGTGTACAAATTTGAAGGCTGTGTATTGAATAAATACGGGTAAACCTCGTATTATGTAACTACGCATTACTTTATGGAGATTTTACGACATATTAGTTAAGTCTTGCCTTAAGAACAGGAGGTTCAACCAAATTAAGCACCGACTTAGTTACAAACTAACTAGTAAGCCCTTAGTGTGAACTAATGTCCTAATTTACGTGAGAACTGAATGAATTTGAATGAAGCAGGGACAGGAAAGTTGAAAGGAGAGATTAGTTTGTGAGAGGAAAGACTTGATAAACAACATTCTCAATCGTCAGAGTCGGGTTTCAGACATCAGATGTAAAAGCATCAAGTCTCAGGAAAACCCCTGTCAAGTATAACATGGAATTGCAGACAAAATAAACAAATTTTTGTGCTCTGTAGTACTGTCATTGATTGTGTATGATAACAATGAATCAAACTATTGGATATGAAATTAATCATTTAATTCGCTAATGCTAGTTTAGGACACTACATAAACGGTCGGCAGTAACTATGGCTGCTGTATGCTAATTACCTAGCGTCTATAAAGGAATATAGTTTGGCTTGTTGTGAGTTGTTGTTGCGAGTAAACTTAATGAGTTTCAAACGTCAGTTTAAACTTACACCAATTATGTTAGCTAGCTAGTTATTCATTTATAGAAACAACACTTCTGCTTTTATAAAGGTACAGGTAGCTCAGCTAGTTTCACAAGCTAGCAACCAAACTCAGCTAGTTTAGCTACCAACTCTGCATAGCAACCAACGCTTACCTAGCAACCAAATCTCTGCTCATTCTGAGACCTTTTTGTCTAAAGCCATCTTGTCTATGCAATTCCATAGACTTACTTGACAGAGGTTTTAAAGATGTTTAATGTGTAATATAGATGAGTGCAAATGTGCAAGAAAGTTTTCTTCAGTTTTTTTATTTGCATATACAGTGTATGCATTTTATGCCATAATACATGTTGAGAATGTTCATGTACAGTATGTTGAAGATACTTAAATATTTTCATAAAGATTAATTTCTCTACATGTTTACCTTTCCCAGTACTTGTTGCCGTGTAGGAATAGTGGGTTAAACAAGGGAAGTTTGTAGTGCATTGTGTTTTGCTTTCAAGAAAGAAAAAGAAAGCGATGTGAGTAATGGGGAGTATATATATATATATATATATATATATATATATATATATATATATATATATATATATATATATATATATATATCAGCCTTGACCCAAACCAGAAAGCTCTATTATTAATAAAAAACATTAAATATTTGATTTGAACCAAATAATAATATATATATATTTTTTTTAATAAAAAACAATTGGCTGTATATCTAGGCCCAGAGGGATTTTACAAGACACAACTGCAGATTGAACTCTTTAATAATTAATTAATCAAGCAGACCGCCTCATGGAGAAAATGTTTTATTACTTTGTAATTGAGCAGGCTGAGCATGCACAATTTTATATTTCTTGTAAATATATTAGGCTATATTATATTATATTCCTTATATTCCCACTAAAATATTTAGTGACGCTAGCTGACCGCAGCATTCCTTTACAAAATAAAAACAAACAAGAGAGACTGTTATAAACATTTAACATGCATATAGTATTTCATAACCCAGAATAGCACTGCATTCCTCTATTTAGTTTGTACAGCTGCCAGTAGAGGGTAGTGTAGCCTACAAACTCTTTGATCAATCCCTTAAAAGTATATATACCCTTTAAGTGTACAACGTACAAAAAAAGTACAATACAGCACAGTAGAAATGCATTTTTACCAGTGATCTTTTACGTCATATAAGAATAACGCCATCCAGAGCTCATATATGATAGATAGACAGACAGACATGCCTAACTTAAATAAAGAGAGTGTCACATTGGGTAAAATTCTCAGTGTAGGTGGCAGGGGCGGACTGGCCATAGGGAGAACCGTGACTTTTCACATGGGCCTCAACTGGTTGAAGAGGGTCGAAAAACAGCGCCACAATATAAAGAAAAGGGGACAGTGACACCCCCGAGCTCAACAACTTTTGGGCCGGTTTCTATGTGAAATCCAGTGCCGGTTTCTCTTTCCAGTCCACCCCTGGTTGGAGGTTCAGATTCTTTGAATCGACATTGAAACAATGTTTTTCAGCTGTGCTCTGTTTCTGTATTGAATGAATAATCGGCTCCATTCCTGTACATTAATCTGCATGTATTAATACTCTCTCAAGTGAAATAGCATGCAGGAATGCTTCAGTGCCTCCCACAAGTCTTGGCCGAAAATGACGTTGCAAACTACACTAGCATTCCTCTTTCAACAAGTGTTACTGTTTATGCTTGTATAAACAGTAACAGAGCATATGTGACCAAGATTTACCGATTTCTGTGGGTGTTGTCGAGCTTTGCTGTCATCTAGACATAATGAACCTGAAAACAACAAATGAAAATGTGCACAATGTTTCGCAGAATCAATTTTATTATAAATAGGTCTATTAGCATAGCATGGTACATTTTTATTAGTATACCAATCATTTGTTTTATTTGGATGATGGATGAGTTGTCTTTGGAGAATTTACGGTGATTTTAAAGGCATTAGATTGCAGCTCTCATTTCATGGCGTACTTGACTGCTAAAGTTGTTGCCAAACGTCTTTACAATGGAAACAGGACTGTAAACACAAGCCTGTTTAAAGGACTCCTTGAAATTTCTAACACACTTGTATCGGTGTTTGTCATGCTTGTGACACTTTTGCAAGACTTTGCCTAAAGAAATGCAATAGCTGTCTCCCAGGCAACAGTTTTGCATGTTTAACATTGTAAACAGTGTTTAAAAAAACATGTTGTTTGTATATCGCTAAATGGGTGAATGTCACAAAAACCCAAAATTGAAGAAAAAAAAGGATATACAATTCTATATAAATGTATATATATTTATATAAATGTATATAACTCCTTTTCTGATATAATTATTTTATAATTTTTATTATCGTTTAACTTAAATACGTTTTATTGTATTTTTTTTTAATTCTTTTAAATGTATTGCAATTTTCTCATTGCTAATTACTGTATTAAAAAAAAAAAAAAAAAAAAAAAGTTTTTGTAACAGTGGGTGAAAGTTTGGGGTGCGGTTCCAAGCAACATAGCAGTATGACAATTACAATAAACATCTGATTTACACATAACATAGTTTACACAACTGTGTTACACAACACAATATACACCTAATAATATACAACATACAGTATACACAAAATAAGAAGACTGTATACAATAAAAATACACTGTACCCCCCCTCCTCCTCCCCCCTGTAATCAGTGGAAATAAATATTCAGCTGTCGGTTAATAGTCAGTTGCCAGTGTGTTATTAAGAGAAGTATAAAATGTGAGTCCAGTCTGAGGCTATTAATACATTTAAATAATTTATAAAAATAAATAAAAATCACCTTATAGTAATGAGAATTTTTGCATTTAGAACTTAGAATTTAAAAATAGGCTTAATTCTATTTTAAGTATAGTAGAATTATGTATTTATTTATCATTAATAATAAGTAAATAATAACATAAATGTATTTTCTTTATTTATCATAATAAATTTTGGGTTGAAAAAAAAATGTATGCAAAGTTTTATTTATTTAGGTAATATATATGAACTGGAAATGTACTTTATGGATTTTTTGAGAGTCATTAGATTCTTATTACTGTAAGTTTTTACTGTATTACATTGAAATAATCCTGTAATATAATTTTTATGATTTTTTTTCTGTATATAATTATTTTTTATATATAATTATATTATAAATTGTTTAATTCTTATTATCGTTTAATGTAGTTTATTATTTCATTATGAAATAAGAATGTTTAAAATAAGCATTTTATTTTAAGTGTAATATATTTATTTAAATAATTCGTCAATTTTGGGTTGAAAAAAATATTTTAAGTAAAATAGTATTTCTCTATTTATTTATATATTTATTGGGCTGAAATATGACATGGACATGTTCTTTATGGGTTTTGTTTGAGTCTCATTAATATAAATTTTTTACTCTATTACATTAAAATAATCCAATAATTTTTATGATTTTAAAAACAGAATTTTTTTTTGTCTCATCGGCTAAATTGTTGAATCTACAAAAACCTTTACAGGACATATTAGTCCAAAAAAATCAAAAGGAAAAAAAATAAGTATATATCATTTTATAATTATATTATAATTTTTATAATTCTTATTATTGTTTACATTTTTAGGAGGTTTTTTATACTGTAAAGTTATTGCATTTTTCATATTGGTAATTTTACATGTAATTGGTATTATGTTAAAAAAAAAAACATTCCTATTTCATCCTGTATTATTATTATTATTATTTTATTTAAATGAGCAGAAATTAAAGGCAGTACAGTATTATAAATACTCCCATAATGTATAAATATGTATATAAAAAAAATAATATATAATTACTTTTTTGCATTAATGAGAATGATATTTTTTGGCTTTATGAAATTAGAATTTTTGGGGAAATGCGCATCATTTTTATTAAAATAATGTAAAAATAAAAAAAAATCGTAACGGACAGCTTCATCTTCTATCATTTCAAGCAAACTTTCTATCATTTTTTTTTAGGTGTAATGTAAGCTTGTTCTTGATGAGTTTTGTATGTAACATTTTCTCAAATATTAGTTTACTGCCCTACATGTTTCCCCCCATTACAGTCACTGTTCATTTGATTTACCTGCAACAGAAAGTTCATTTCTACCCCAGCAACTGCATGACTAGTTACGACAGACTTTTCCTCTTTTGGCAGAATACCGTAGTCCAGCTGTCAGCAGGATTCACAGACGTCTGTTTGAACCCCCTCAGCTGCTAAACACTACGACAGACTGAGCGCATGGGTTAAAATTAGCTCTTAGTCAACACACCACTTCACGGTCCAGAACATAAAGCCGTGCTGGGTCTCCTCAGGCCGGCCCAACTGTCTCTCTCCCATGTTTCTCACAACCTGAAGGTTGTAAAGAACTTACAGCAATCAGATCTGACCACCTCTACCTCCCTTCTTATTGGTCATGCTCTCTCCCACACTCTTTCTCTCTCTATCCTAAGTCATTCAGATTCCTCTGGCTTGGACAGCAGACAACAGAGTTCTCACAGACTGATAGTACTTGAACAGTCGCTGTGCTGATTGTAGGAACCAGCAAGGAGAAAGAAAGAGCTTCCTTGTGATGGTTTATCTCAGGAGCAGATGGGCTAAAGTGGACATTACGTATGTTAAAGACACCTTTTTAAAGACTTCACTGTCTTTGGCAAAGTCGGCATTTTTGAACTGTTACCTGTAATTTGGGACCTCTTGAAAAGGTACGTCTAACACTTCTGTAAACATAAGGTTTTTTGATCGTATATATAAACAGCTATCATTTTCACACTTTTTTGAAACGGTTTATTTCGTTTATATCTTTGTTTAGATTATCTAAACCTTAAAATGCAATGATTTGTATTTTTATGAGGGATTTTCACAATATTGAAAGTCTGGGACAAGTCTAAAACAGTCAAATCTATACATAAGATATAACTGAAAAGTACCAAAAATAAATGATGAACTACTGAAAACTTTCCAGTTTAAACCATTAGTTTAATCAAAAAGTGAAATCTGTTTGTTTTAATAAAATAATCAACTAGGACATAAAAGTGCATGAAGCTAAATACACACCCATATGTTTTTTATTATATTAATTGTATTTGTGATGGTTGTGCATTATATATATATGTAAGGAAACAAAAACATAACCAAAAAATGGGCAAACAAATCCCATTGACTTACATTGAAAAAGGGACCCTGGAATATCATAGAAAAATGGGGGTGACCTCTTTTGACTTAAGCCCACTCAAAACACCCTAACGACGCACTAGCCACCACACACAACACCCTCCAGAGTTTTGCACGAGCATGCACCACTCATATTTTCTTTGATGTTTAAGTAGATGGTTGATTTTAACATGTGAGAGGATTATTCAAGAGTTTAAAGCCTGACTTCATTATGAGTAAGGGCTACTTTTAGGAAACGCTTCGTCAGATTGCACTTGCACAAGAGGAGTTCCTTTACCATGGACTCTGGTGAACAGAAGATAAATCACCAATGCTTGGCAATGTTACAGCACTTTGATGTCCACTGTGACCTTGATTATTTCAAGATTTAAATCGGCCTGTTTGACATAATATGCTCCCTGATCTTTGATGAGAACTGTCTAAACATTTCAGTTTGAGGTGGACATGAAGTCTACTGCAGACATTTTACTCACATGTGAGAAACGAGAGAGGTAATAGAATAGTTAAAGTCCAGAATGCTTTGGACTCTGGAAGAACATTACAAATAATGTTGGAATTTGACTCAGTAAGTTATCATAATGTTTGACTGTACTACTTACAAAGTAGCTATGAAAGCATACAGTGACCATGGCAACTCCAAAAAGAACAATACAAGGCCATAAAAATAACAGTATCCATAACAGTAGTCCATATGACTCATGCACTACTGTATATCCCAAGTCTTCTGAAGACAAATGAAAACATTGTGTGAGGAACAGACAGAAAGTTAAGTCGTTATTCGCTTAAAATGTTCACCTCAAATCTCATTGGCTCTTTTGCATATTGAAATAACGATAGTGACAACCGAAAACAACACAGCTGCACACAAAACTGAGGACAGAACTTACTAAACATGTCTGAAGAGTTTGTAGTTGAAGAATCGATGCATTTCTATGCCCAGCCTTATTTTTGTGAACGTTTTTGTAGTTGAAGAATTGATGCATTTCTATGCCCAGCCTTATTTTTGTGAACGTTTTTGTAGTTGAAGAATTGATGCATTTCTATGCCCAGCCTTATTTTTGTGAATGTTTTTGTAGTTGAAGAATTGATGCATTTCTATGCCCAGCCTTATTTTTGTGAACGTTTTTGTAGTTGAAGAATTGATGCATTTCTATGCCCAGCCTTATTTTTGTGAACGTTTTTGTAGTTGAAGAATTGATGCATTTCTATGCCCAGCCTTATTTTTGTGAACGTTTTTGTAGTTGAAGAATTGATGCATTTCTATGCCCAGCCTTATTTTTGTGAACGTTTTTGTAGTTGAAGAATTGATGCATTTCTATGCCCAGCCTTATTTTTGTGAACGTTGTTGTAGTTGAAGAATTGATGCATTTCTATGCCCAGCCTTATTTTTGTGAACGTTTTTGTAGTTGAAGAATGGATGCATTTCTATGCCCAGCCTTATTTTTGTGAACGTTGTTGTAGTTGAAGAATTGATGCATTTCTATGCCCAGCCTTATTTTTGTGAACGTTTTTGTAGTTGAAGAATGGATGCATTTCTATGCCCAGCCTTATTTTTGTGAACGTTTTTGTAGTTGAAGAATGGATGCATTTCTATGCCCAGCCTTATTTTTGTGCACGTTTTTGTAGTTGAAGAATGGATGCATTTCTATGCCCAGCCTTATTTTTGTGAACGTTTTTGTAGTTGAAGAATTGATGCATTTCTATGCCCAGTCTTATTTTTGTGAACGTTTTTGGACCGGTGCCAGTTCACAGTGGATGGATTTACCTGCAGGTTGCCGAAAATTGAAAACAAGCAATCGATATAATGTACTGTTGCTCATCACGTCTGGTTGGGACAAAAACTCTGATTACCATAGAAAGTATACATTTTATCACGTGTCGTTTGCCATCACGTTTGGACACGTGTGACTGTGGCTGTCTGTAGGTCAACAGTTTCAATAAATAATACATTCGATTTCGGTTTGTTTCTCACCAAATCTTATCGTATGCCTTCATAACAATCATGAGTCTCATGGAATCATTTATTAGAGTTCTGAATTATACTTTTGTGTTCTTTTGAACCTTGAAGAGGTGATCACCATAAACTGCCATTGTATCACTGAGCACAAAAGGTTTTCACAATTACCCGTTTGTTAAGAAAAATAAAGGGTCATATAGGGTTATAACAACACAGGGGTGAGTAAACACTGACTGAATTTTCATTTTTGGGTGAACTATCCCTTTAAAGAACTAATTAAACAATAATGTTATCTGTATTATCATAGTATTTGGATATTTACACAAGTAACTGTTTTAGAACAAAAGTACACCGATATTTTTCTCTGTTGATATGGGCAGTGGAAATCAAACATTTCATGCCACCAAATATTCCTATTTAAAAACCATAAGAGGCATTTACTGTATGTCATTTTGAGCAAATGATTTATTAAAATCAGTTTAAAAGTTTGCTTTAACTTAGTTGCTGTTGTCCCCTTTGGTAAGTACTGCATTAAAAAATGTTCACTGCTTTCTAAAATGTGCTCAACTATCCACAGACTCAAACATCAACAATTAAATACTGTGGTCACTGGAGACTATTGAAAATAGTGTCTGATTTCTTACATGCCCCTCTCTCTCTTTCCCACTGGAATGATTAGCCAAATATTTCCCTTGAATCATCAGCCGCAGTTAGTGTCTGTGTCACTGCTCAGCTCACAGCTAGTGATAAGACACGACCCATGACATCAGCTCTAATTCAGCACCGCAGTGTGAGAAACAACAACATCTACTTCAACCGTCGGTCCTCACCATCGTTATGCCAACAAAACAAATAATGTTTGTTTAGTTCATTTAGTTAATTTATGTGTTTTGCTTATTTTAACTTAAAAAGCACATAGGACTGAGATATGAAACCCAATGCATCGCTATTGGTAGAATTTATTAAAACATACACTTACAAAAAAGTACCATGGAATTCTTTCAAGAACCGGAGAATTCCATGATATTTGAATTTGCTAATAATTCAGTACCATGGAATTTCCATGTGTTTGGGAAACATGTCTTGATAAATGTATAAAATAACATGGTATTACTTTGGTTTTTGGACATGGACCATGGTATAAATTAAATTATTATTATATTACCCTATTTGTCACGATTCACTGTTGTCTGCCCTGTGTTCTCCCCTGTCATCTGTTCCCCATGGACTACATTTCCCATCATCCCTTGCTCTGATCACCTCCAGCTGTTTCCCATTGTTCCTCACCTGTGTTTCATTTAATCATTACCCTTTGTGTATTTAAACCCTGTTGTTTGGTCAGTTGTTCTGTAATGAGGCAGACGAGGAGAGAGGATCTAAATGCAGCTTTAATGACAAAAAAACCAACAACAACAAAAAAAATAAAATAAATCAACAAAAACACAGGAAACCATAAACAGGGCTTGGGACATGAATACATCTAACAACTGACAACGAATGATCGAACAACAGGGTTTAAATACACAAAGGGTAATGATTAAATGAAACACAGGTGAGGAACAATGGGAAACAGCTGGAGGTGATCAGAGCAAGGGATGATGGGAAGTGTAGTCCATGGGGAACAGATGACAGGGGAGAACACAGGGCAGACAACAGCGAATCGTGACACTAGTTTTCAGGCAGGTACTATGGTATAAATAAAAAGTATCATGATATCACCATAGGTTTTGAACATGTACCACAGTATTACCATGGTTTTGGGACATGTAATTTGGTAGATGTAAAAGTACTATGGTATTTGGTCTTGTAATATGATATAAATAAAAAGTATTATGATATTACTGAGGTTTCTGGACATGTACCATGGCATATTTAAAAAGTACCTTGCTATTACCATAGTATTTAGACACATACCATGGTATTACCCTGGTTTTTAGGCAGGTACCATGGTATATGTAAAACGCACCATTATATTACCATGATTTTTGAATATGTACCATGATATTACCATGGTTTTGGGACATGTACTTTGATAACTGAATAAAGTACCATGGTATTACCATAGTATTTGGACATGTATCATGAAATTACCAATGTTTCTGAATACATACCTTGGTATTAATTAAAAAGTATCATGGTATTACCATTGTTTTGGGACACTTACTATGGGACAAAAATTTGGGGACATAATCATCATATTACCATACTTTTTGGACATTTACCATGTTATAAATAATGGTATTACCATTCTTTGAAGTATCTTGGAGTACCAAATGTGTTACTGTCAGATACCGTCACAACACCATGGTATAAACATATTTTTGTGACAGTAGTTATTTTATTTTATCGTTATACAACAGCTTTTTTTCCTATTTGAAGGCAAATTTAAAGTATCTATGAATTGGAATGTGTTTTTTGATCATAGCATGTATAAATCTGCATATACACCACTATAAACACACAAAGTAAGGTGTGTTCGTTTATTAGAGGAATTTTCAGTTGCGTTTCCACACATACATCAACAGAAACCTGAGTTCAGCCATGTGTGAAGTGTTAAGCTCTTCACCTGTTAGTACTTGAGGCTGTATAGCATCCGTCTGCACTCCTACAGGGAGGGTGTGTTTCTCTAAAAGTGACACAGCCGTGGGATGCAGAATTAACATTATATCATTACAGCCAAACTCTCGGGTGAAGTCATCTCTGTACTGCAGCCCACACCTATTGTCAGAGAAGACTTCGGCAGTGGGCCAAACGCATTACTGCAGACACCGAGAGATCTGGAGTCTCTGATGGCTTCACGCTTTTCCTCTAGAAGCAGAACATTTTCTGATGGATTCCTTTTGACATCCTTCTAATTTGGACAGTTGCTCACAGGTTGTTTAACGAAAGCTCAGGAGACATAATGAAGTCCTCACGAGACCACTGAGGACATACACGTCTCTTGGAGAAAAGCATGTGAGATTACAGCAGTCTTTTTTCCCCCAGAAGAACCATCTGAGGTGCAGGAGACTTAAGCAAATGTCTCCTTTCACTTGCCATTTAATCACGTTGCAGTCTTAGAGAAACAATTAAAATGTTAGAGTCTTTACTTTGTCCTACTTTTACAGTACGAGAGCAATGACATCATCTTCCTCCCATCAGAAAGGCATGTGTTCATCTGGTCTGAGGTCATGCGTCCACTCCAGAGCAGAACCATGTGGCGATAATAAAATATGCTTTTCAGTTACATTTATTCAATCACAACCAGGCAGCACCAAAGAGAAGGCAGTTATATAACTGACTCTCAAAGTGCGTATGAAAGTAACACTGAGGTTATTACAAATCATATTTCTCATTCTAGGTCAGCAGATGTGAAGGAGCCATTTGAGCAATGGAAAATATGTTCTAGATAGCAAAGTTGTTCCTCAGAAAAGCCACAATCACACCGATACAGTCTTTGCTGACTTCACCGCTTGCATCTATCAAAGAAAATTGCATATTGGATTTTTACATTTTCAGAAGAAAATCTGAGACGTTATTGCCGCCGTGAGGGTGTTGTGGGTGGTTGCTTTGGAGTTCGGAGTGGTTGTTAGCACATTGCTATCCGATTGCTAGGGATTTCTGAATGGTTGCTTGGTGGTTACTTCTACTGGCCCAAGTCAGAAAAGCCCATCCGCAAGTCTCTGGTTCTAACTCTCTGATTGTTTGTTTTTGTCGTTTTCGCATTCTCCAGGTTAAAATTGTACATCAGATCACATCTCCTCAACAAGCCGCATGATTTTAGGTAACATTCTTGTCGATAGCATAAACCATGTGGTTTATTTATGCAACAGACTTTAATACTTATGGGTTTGTAGAAAGCCCTAATGCTATTTATAAGCAATGGCTTGCTTAAAAAACATCACTGTTAAGTTAATATCGCACTTTTGAACAATGCGGATTCTGGGTCATGGACAAACAAGATTGTATGAGGTGCTAAATATGAAAAATCTTTTAAAAACCTAGTTTAAAGCACACGTGCCAAGTTAATTTAAAGGGGCAGTTCACCCAAAAATGAAAATTCTCTCATCATTTACTCACCCTCATACCATCCATGATGTGCATGACTTTCTCTCTTCAACTAAACACAAAGATGTTCATGATTTGTAGAAGAATATCTCAGCTCCATACAATGCAAGTGAGTTTTGCGTGATTGGCGATTATGATTTCAAGCTTGAATTCAATTCCTTGCGCCATCTAGCCTCTGCACATGCGTCAAGCACTAGGAAGTGTAATCAAGCTTGAAATCATGATTGTGCCTAGAGACTGCAATGGCAAGGTATTCAGTGAAACATTTGTTACATTTTGGTCTGTACTTATCCAAAAACGATTGGCTTGCTTCAGAAGACATGGATTAAACCACTGACGTCGTATGGATGACTTTTATGCTGCCTTTTTGTGCTATTTGGAGCTTTAACGATTTAGTCACCATTCACTGCTACTACTATTGAACTACAGAGGTGAGATATTCTTCTAAAAATCTTTGTTTGTGTTCAGCTGAAGAAAGAATGTCACACATATCTGGTATGGCATGAGGGTGAGTAAATGATGAGGTCATTTTCATTTTTGGGTGAACTGCCCCTTTAAGCTAACTTGGCACATGTGATCGAGGGTGATACATCATATTTATCACCCAGAATCCACATCCAAAATTTAACAAGAGTCTGGTTCATCCTTGGGAGCAATTTACAAACGCCTGAAGATACCGCGTTTATCTGTACAAACAATAGTATGCAAGTATAAACACCATGGGACCACACAGCCATCATACAGCTCAGGAAGGAGATGCTCCTAGACCTAGAAATTAATGTAGTTTGGTGCGAAAAGTGCAAATCAATCCCAGAACAACATCAAAGAACCTTGTGAAGATGCTGGAGGAAACAGAAAGACAAGTATCTATATCCACAGTAAAACAAGTCTTATATCGATATAACCTGAAAGGCTGCTCAGTGAGGACGAAGACACTGCTCCAAAACCACCATAAAAAAGCCAGACTACAGTTTGCAAGTGCATATGGGGACAAAGATCTTATTATTTGGAGAAATGGCCTCTGTCTAATGAGACAAAAATGTAACTCTTTGGCCATAATGGTCATCGTTATATTTGGAGGAAAAAAGGTGAGGCTTGCAAGCCGAAGATCACCATCCCAACTGTGAAACATGGGGGTGGCAGCATCATGTTGTGGGGGTGCTTTGCTGCAAGAGGGACTGGTGCACTTCACAAAATAGATTTCATCATGAGGAAGGACAATTATGTGGATATATTGAAGCAACATCTCAAGACATCAGCCAGGAAGTTAAAGCTCGGTCAGAAATGGGACTTCCAAATGGACAATGACCCCAAGCATACCTCCAAAGTTGTGGAAGAATGGCTTAAGGACAACAAAGTCAAGGTATTGGAGTGGCCATCACAAATTTTTGGGCAGAATTGAAAAAGCTTGTGCAAGAAAGGAAACGTACAAACCTGACTCAGTTACACCAGTTCTGTCTGGAGGAATGGGACAAAATTCCAGCAACTTATTGTGAGAAGCTTGTGGAAGAATCCCAAAACATTTGACCCAAGTTAAACAATATAAAGTCAATGCTACCAAACACTAACAAAGTGTATGTAAACTTCTGACCCACTGGGAATGTGATGAAAGAAATAAAAGATGAAATATATAATTCTCTACTTTTATTCTGACATTTCACATTCTTAAAATAAAATAGTGATCCCGACTGACCTAAGACAGGGAATGTTTTCTATGATTAAATGTCAGGAATTGTGAAAAACTGAGTTTAAATGTATTTGGCTAAGGTATATGTATGTAAACTTCTGACTTCAACTGTAATACAATATTATTTAGCAGTTTGACCAAAAAATGATTAGCACACGTAATTATTTTGGCCTCTTCCTGTTTTGACTTTGCACGTAAATTTATAAGTCTTAACGCCTTATTCAATGTGTGCAAGTGTTGTGCTCATAGCTGTTTACATTTCGACGTCAAACGTTGCTGTCCTTTTCTGCATATCGCGGCACTGTTTTGTGGTCTGTTCTGCTTAACACGGCGGCTCATTTTAGCTTATCACGGCCCATTCGGCACGTTTCGCGGATGCACCAGTTCTCCCACTGGCCAGTCCGTCCATGATCAGCCCCAAAGTGCATTTGCTCACCGTGATAATGCCCGTTATGCCAGATTGGCAGTCCACCTCTGGCCAGAGGGAACAGTGAAACACACTGCCACAACCCCACCAGCACAAAATATGAGTGTCATGTCATCGACCCTTGTAAACCAAGAAAGATCAGCCATTATCTATTGTTAAAGATATAGTTCACCCAAAAATGAAAAACTTGCATTGTATGGACCTTCAGAGCTGAGATATTCTTCTAAAAATCTTCATTTGTGTTCAGCAGAACAAAGAAAGCCATACACATCTGGGATAACATGAGGGGGAGTGAATAATGAGAGACTTTTCATTTTTGGGTGAACTATCCCTTTAAGGTCTCTGTCCCAATTGAAGTACTTAGTTATGTAATTAAAACTGTATAGAAAAGAGGTGAATTTAAAGGCAGTGGTATTGTGTGACCACTGCACTGTTGTGTACAGTAAGAGAGACTCTCGCCTAAAACGTCTCTCCAGTTTTTCATCAGGTGCCATTTTAAACTAGGCTGTAGTTTATGATTCCTATTTTTATGTGCACTCTACAACCTCTCTACAGTGTGTCCTCTCTCTACCTCTCTCTCTCTTGCACGCTCTCGCTCTTTCCCATTTAGGGGGGACACATTTATTAGATTAAGGGTGTAGACCTTCAACAGAAAAGCATTGTAATGGTAGCACTGGGCTACTACTCAGAATCGAAATGCTTGTTGAATGACAAAACGTTGGAATTCTGTATGAATTTGGGTACTTCCTCTCCAATATGATACATAGACAGACAGACAGATGTTAATTAAACCCATTAATAAGCGAGGTAAATCCCTGTGGAATGAAAACTTAAATTATATCAAACAAACTCAGTCAGATATGTGACTTGTATAATGTTTCTTCTTGTCTCGTCTATCTCTCTGGGAGTACAGATGTCTTCCCAGATATACAAATAGTTCTTATGTGTTGAAATTATTGCCGCATGATGAGTTTAATTTTGGCATTCACATTATCAACACTAATGCAATGCTTCAGTGTCTGCCAGATAGCATCCCTTAATGTGAGTTTCTCTGCCCTTATTTAGTCAAAATTTTGTTTTATTCGCATGATGGGGGAAAATAGAGTGAAAAGTCAATTTCACACTTTTAAGAGCCCTCCAAAAATTTGGCACTGGTAAATAGTGTATCTACTGTACTATAATATATCAGAATATCTCCAATTTTTATGTTGATAAATGTTGATATGTTGATTTTATTTTATATCAGAATACATTCCTATGTTTTAGTTACATCATATTACCAGCAGTGGCTAACTGGATCTTGTAATATTAATTACATTCAATTTAATTGGGGTTGTGGGCATGTGAAAATGTCCAGTTTTCTTAACAAGATAAGAACATTGTAAAGGGTTTAGACGGGCAAGGAGGCGGCGAGAACCGGCTTGTCAAAATACATAATGTATTAATAATAAGATTAAAACAAAGGACAAACACACACATGACGGACATGTCCGTAAATGATCTCTCTCTCCTCGCACCACCATCTGCCATCGGCCTTTATCCCTCTCGGAGGCTTCATTAGCCTGATACGGGACTGGGTGTGTAGCATCACGACCCGGCCCTGCCCTCCGCCCTGCCACAAACGTTATTTCATTGACGCTCTTACAATGTTTTCCAAACTGTACACTGTGGTTGTGGGGAATATGAAAATGTCCAGTATTCTTAATATAAATTGAACGTTATTTAAAGGTTTGCATGGAGCATTCATGAAAATGTGAAAACTTTCCAAAAAGTTTTCCAAAAGTATTATTTTAAAGAATGCAAAACGAACTTAATGGTCTTTAAAATGGGCTTCATCTACTATATGAAAAATAGAAAATAGTATAATTTTTTTCTTAATATTGTGGTTTGAAAGTTAAGGTGACAATGCTTGGTTTGGCATGTGCCAGCTTTTGTGATCCCAAATTAGCCGTACAGTTATGCCAATGTGCCAGTATTTGAGCATGTGCCTGTGTGTGTGTGTGTGTGTTTGTCAAGCTGTTGCAGTATCCACCGCTAAAAATAAACAAAGTGCTAACGATGCTCACCATCCTCCGCTGAAAATACCCCAAGAATCTGAGGAATTAACTATCACTGCAAGTTACTGCCATTCATTTACAGCAATTCGTCAATCTTAATTTCTCTCGAGACTTACATGTAACAGAACCTGTAGCTGTGAATTTAAACAACCTTTGGCATGTGCCGAGACCTGATTGACCAGATAAAGTTTTCCTGGTGTCCCCGGTGCACATGTGTGGACTTCTCTATAAATACCATTCAATTTCAGCACTGAGCAGCTGTGTGGAGCGCACAGGGAGCTCTTGAGAAGTGAGGTAGATATTCTCGGTTTATGTTGAAGATAAACCTTCATTTATATGCACCCAGCTGCCTCCGCCACTAATAATAACCAAGCTAAGGTCACCCAAAAACTGTCAGGCATTATCATGTTCCTATAAATGCACGCTTTCTCAAATTAGAGCACTGCGGTTTGTGAAAAACAGAATAAAAGCTTCAACTTGGATGTTGGATGAACAGTGCCGCTGTGTCAACAGTTACGGTCTTACTTTAGATTTTGTTATAGCTGACAGGATGACTGTCACTTTGTGTGTGTATACATGTTTTTTTGCTATTTTGGGCTGTGATTAAATGTCATAACAGAGGAGAATGGCTTGCACAGTAAATCAAAGTCACAATCAAAATGAAAACAAGTCCATGGCATTAACGATGCAATGCTTTGCTATTTATAACGTAAGCACTAAAGATCAGCTGCCAGGGTTTTCCCAGCTTTGGTTAAATACTGGTTTCATCATATTTACAAGATTGAAAAGCATCTGGATAACACCGTGACCCCTTTCCAAGGGCCTGAGACTATGGCAAGTATCACTATTGCAATATTATTTCTCATACTTCAAGTTAGGGATTTGAACTATCCCTAAACCCAAATAGTATACTTGGGAACGTAACTTGCACCGCTTACAGACATGCATGATACTTCCATTCATGTGGCTTGTTGACATAAGGTGTGATGTTACTTTTCTAAGCCATCGGATATAAGATTTTTGCCTGGTGGATGATAAAATAGGTGACCTGACTCATATCAAACGATCAAAATAGAGACTTGAGAGTGGGCTCCTTGCAGCCACCAAGAACAAGGTAACAACCACTTAGCAACAACCTAGCAATCACCCAGAACACCCAAGCAAGCACATATTAATGTGCTAAAAACCTCTCAGAACACCAGCAGCAGTTTGATGGCTTCAGAGTTAAGAGACGTGTACTAAAAGCCACAAAAGTCCAGTTTTGGTCTTTAAAAAACACATACCAAAGGCTCTTTTTTCGAGAGTGCACAACGTCTTATCCAGTGTTCGTGAGAGCACTAATTGTAAGTGCAATGTCTGTGCCAGCACTTGTGGTTGTGGCCATTTCTGTGGGTGTATGTGCGCAAACTGTGGGTGTATGTGCGCTATCTGTGGGTGATAGCGCACCCCCCGCGGCTGCTCCGTTGGGGTGGACGGTAGTGTTGAGAACTCTACTACGGCGTATCCCTCCTCCTTCCCGGGTTTCGGCACCAGTGTAACGCAGTTCAGTGGAAAGGAGGAGGCAAGAACCGGTGTATGTGCGCTATCTGTGGGTGTATGTGCGCAAACTGTGGGTGTATGTGCGTGTAACACAGTTCAATGGAAAGGAGGAGGCAAGAACCGGCTTGACGATATAATAATATTTTAATGAAAAACTTAAAAGACACAAACACACACATGACGGACATGCCCATAAACGATCTCTCTCTCTCCCGCACCACCTTCCGCAATCAGCCTTTATCCCTTAATTTATAAATTTATAATTTGTAATTCCTGTAACAGTGTAGTACCCCCCCCCCCCCAAAAAAAAACACAAAAATTTAAACGAGAGGGAAAAGGACAAGGCAGAGCGGCAGTGAGAGAGAGAGAGGAGAGAGAGAGAGATGGAAAAAAAAATACGCTGTAGCTTGGTCCACGGCCACTCCTCAACCCTCAAACGGACGACAACCGTGCCTCCCCGGGCGGATCAGAGGCAGTCCTCCAGCCCCTGGCGGACGGAACGCCCCGCCACGTTCTTGGGGAACAAAAGGGTTCTCCCCCGCCCCTGGCAGCGGTTCTCCCGCTCCAAGCGATCGGCAGTGAGCCCCTCCCCGCTCGTGGACGGCAGTCACAGTCCCCGCCGCGTTTCAGCGGCTGGTATGGACTCCTCCGTCCCTGGTCGCTCCAGGCGGTCGGTTAGGAGCCCCTTCTCCCCCCACGGCTGCTCCGTTGGGGCGGACGGTAGTGGCGAGAACTCTACTAGTGCGTTCACACTGCCAGCGGCACGCGACATCTCATTCATATTCAATGAGAGCTGGCGACTTCCGGCGACACGAGCCAAAGCGACCATTGGTGACCGGATGTGGGCGTGTCCAGTGATGCAACAAAGTTGAGAAATGTTTAACTTTATGCAAATGAAGAGCGACTTTCGGGAGCGACAGCCAATATGAGAGAAGATGGTAGAGCTCACGTGATCCTGATATTTTAATAATAATATTAATTGTAAAGAACAGTGCTGTTTAGACTCTCCATACACACCACTAGCGACCTATCCGACACCCACTGGCAACATGCAACGACAACGTAGCTGGCAGTGTGAACGCAGCTTAAGTGTTCACGTCATAATTGAAACTTTAATGGTTCTTTTCACAACCTAAATTCAACCTTATCCAGTAAAATTTTGATTTTGAGGGCCGTGTGTTTTACAGCTGTGTGAGATTTGTTCTATTTAACCGTTCTCGTGTCCTAGTGCAAAATTCAACATATTAAGCAACATATTGTTTTAATTATAAGTTATGACGAATGCACTGGTTTTTAAACATTAACTTCCTTGTTTCGTATAAAGTTTAAAGTTATGATGAGAATATGGACCTTGTGAGATGTGTGGGTAATGAGAGATCATCCTCTGACAACAGATGTGACTGTAACGGGTCAGACAGGTTCAATGTGAGATAATTCGGGAGGCAGTTCATACACTGTTTATCAAAAATCTGTTGTCATAGATGAGCTCAGGAATTACATAAAGATCTCTCTCTCTCTCTATATATATATATCTATCTCGCTCTCTCTCTCTCAGGGAAATCCCCTTCTTAAAATCTGCGTGGGAACATGAGAAACAAGGCAATCGCAGATTAGCTACAAGGACAAACTAGATATTCAACCATTACTCATAGCTCAAGATGGTACACCTTTGTATTAGCCTCTTTGCATTTATATTAACAATTTGTATTATATAGATTTTTAAAAATCACTGTATGACAGACAGATGTGTCATTCATATTGTTGTAAAAGCACAAAATAGTTCACCCAAAAATGAAAATTTCCTCATACACAAAACAACACTCAACAGAACACAAACAAAGATTATTAGAAGAATATCTCAGCTCTGTTGGTCCATACAATGCAAGTGAATGGTGGATGTAACGCACATAAATGCAGCATACAAGTAATCCATTTGACTCCAGTGGTTAAATCCATGTCTTCAGAAGTGATATGATAGGTGTGAGTGTGAATCACATCAATATTTAAGTTCTTTTTCACTATAAATCTCCACTTTCACTTTCACATTCTTCTTTTCTTTTTGGTGATTCTTCATGTATATCACCACCTACTGAGCAGAGAAAAATTGATAGTAAAAAAGGAGTTCAATATTGTTTCTCACCCACATCTATCATCACACCATAACTTCAGAAGACATGGATTAAACCACTGGAGTCATGTGGATTGCTTATATGCTTCCTTTATATGCATTTGGAGCTTCAAAGTTCTGGCCAATATTCATTGCATTGTATGGTCCTACAGAGTTGAGATATTCTATATGTTCAGCGGAAGAAAGAAAGTCATACACATTTGGGATGGCATGAAAATGAGTACATGACGAGATACATTTATTTTTTAGGTGAACGATCCCTTAAGCTGCGTTATTGTATGACCTAAAGTTGAGTCCATTCAGTTAAAATTAAGGAGAAACAACATCATTCAAGTGTAGTTGCATCTAGTTACCTTAACTTAAATAGTTAAGTTTATTCTATAATGATCACCAAGTTATCACCAAATTTTTCCCCCAATTTGGAATGCCCAATTCCCAATGCGCTCTAAGTCCTCGTGGTGGCGTAGTGATTTGCCTCAATCCGGGTGGCGGAGGTTGAATCTCAGACCGTCAATCCGTGCATCTTATCACGTGGCTTGTTGAGCGCTCTACCAAGGAGACCTAGGGCGTGTGGAGGCTTCACGCTATTCTCCACGGCATCTGAACCACATTAGAGCGACCACGAGGAGGTTACCCCATGTGACTCTACCCTCCCTAGCAACCGGGCCAATGTGGTTGCTTAGGAGACCCGGCTGGAGTCACTCAGCACGCCCTGGATTCAAACTCGCAACTCAAGGGGTGATAGTCAGCGTCAATACTCACTGAGCTACCCAGGCCCCTCTAAAAATATAATTATTATGTTTCTGCTCCAATCCATTATTGAGATGTAATCATTTAAATGCAAAGTGATTAAAAATGATGGAGCAGGTCACATGTTATTGTCTTATAAAGCATGACACGTGCCTGATGTTGTCTCAGGTGTATCTGTAGGTGGCGCTCATCACACTCTTGTTTTCACATCCAGGTGAAGATGAGGTCCAGGACCAGCGATACGGAGGGGCCAGAGAACAGACCACTCAAACCGCTCACTAAAATCCACAACATAGAGAAGGAGGGAAGCATACAGGATCTGATGAAGAAGAAAAGCAAAGCTCAGAAGGAGAAAGAGACCAGTGAAGAGAAGCTTAATGTGTCAGGATCTTTGAAGAGTCACGAAATACAGCAGAGAATAGCTGGACTGATGGATCTGTCTAAAGAAGATCTCGTTCATCTGCTTGGGGTCATGGAGGGAGAAGTTCAGGTGAGACCTTCTACACATTGTCATTAATGTTGTGGTTTCTAGTGTCTGCCAAAATACCACAGTTTTAACTTTGTCAAATTAAATAAAGGGAGAAATGTGAAGCTTATAATTTATTCAAGCACTTACATTCATTCTTTTGTTAAAACGTGTGTATTATTTGAGCTGTGAAGTTGTTTAAATCTTCATTTTTCAGTTGTTTGTGCGTTTTAGGGTTTATTGACATTAAATCGTCATGGCAACATGTTGTAAAATTGGATATAAATGTTCACAGAAAAGGTTATTAATTGTAATTGATTTTATCACACTGAAATCATATTGTCATATTGTCATATTGTTTTTTAAAAGAAAAGGAGGAACGAGTCGTAGGTATTTTGTGGTAATCAACGTTATGCCACAAATGCTGTCGATTGAGTTTAACTTGTATTGAACCCAGAATAATCCTTTAATGTTAATTCATTAAAAGATCAAATATATACAATATGCAACTCCTTATTTGGAAAAAAAAGTATGTTGAAAACAAGATTAACTAAGATGCAAAAGTATTGTTAATCGTTAGTTCATGTAAATTATTGTAGTGTTACAAAATTAAGTTACACACACACACACACACACACACACACACAAACACTCACACACAAACACTCACACTGACAGACACACACACACTCGCTCACACACACAAACACTCACACTGACAGACACACACACACTCGCTCACACACACAAACACTCACACAGACACACTCAAACACTCACAGACACACACACACACACAGACACTCTCTCACAAACACACACACTCACACAAACACTCACACTGACAGACACACACACACTCGCTCACACACACACACAAACACTCACACTGACAGACACACACACACTCGCTCACACACACAAACACTCACACTGACAGACACACACACACACTCGCTCACACACACAAACACTCACACAGACACACTCAAACACTCACAGACACACACACACACACACAGACACTCTCTCACAAACACACACACTCACGCAAACACTCACATACACACACACACACACACACACACACACACACACTCATGCAAACACTCACTCACGCAAACACACTCAAACACTCACATACACACACACAAACTCACGCTCACACACAAACACTCATACACACACTCACACAGACACACTTACACACACACTCACGCAAACACTCACTCACGCAAACACACTCAAACACTCATACACACACTCACATATATATATATATATATATATATATATATATATATATATATATATATATATATATATATTAATACCACTGTTAATACTGCAAAACTGTGGTGACATTGTATTAGCCACCATTGTAATAATAATTTTTTTTTTTTTTTAATAATCACAAATTTTTAAAGCATCTTACACTGTTTAATCGGACATCCCACATGCATTTGTTTGGATTTTACAGTAGTAACCTTAATTGCCATTTTGGCAGAAACTGTGGCTTCCATATTAAATTCCTGCAAGCGTCCCACCATCATTAATGAATACCACCTTGATTTGCACAGTAAACACCACCTTGATATTCTCCTAACAAACTGATGACTCATTATTAACAAAATAAATAAATAAATATTTTAACATCTATATGAATATGCTTTCATTAGCTGTGTTCACAATAGCATATGACCATACTACTTATACTGGTTTTGCACTATGTATACTGTGACACACAGTATGCACATGTTCTGTATGCGTTGAATACTCAGATGACCTAATACATTAAACAAAATGTGCAGTATACTACAGAGCACACTAAGTACTGTAGTGCATGATGCAGTGCCCTTAACTTGACCTTTAATTTCTGGTGGACATCTGAACGAAATATATGAACCATAATGGATAAAATCTCATTATTGACTCATTATTTGAGCAGACAACCAAGAGTCAATGCATTTAATTTAATTAATTTGATCTTACACAGAAATAAAGTTAAAATGCAAAATAACTGTTTTTATTTCTGAGATTAGAACTGGACACCACTGAAGGCCATGATGTGACATCAACGTAGCACACTACTTTTTGAAATATGTCTTTACCAAAATGTTATACTATATTATATTATTATTATTATTTTAATTAGGTAGTATACAGTATATGAAATTCAGCAAGCTGTTGTACTCTGTCTAGTACATTCATTAGTGCATTAGTGTTCAGATTCAGAGGCTATTAAAGCATACAGCCCCCTCTAGTGGTGTAGAGTGAGAATGTTACCATCTCACCACCCATAAACCAATTTATAATCCCTGAAACCAAACTGGCAATTGACTCAATGAACAACAAATGCTCAAGGAGTTAAACATTTTTTGAAGGGTTGTCAAGCTGCATATAATTTGTAAATTATATTTATATTATATGCATTTGTATATTGTTTTAGGCGCGTGAAGACATTATCCACATGCTACAGTCTGAGAGAACCCGGCCTGAGGTTCTAGAAGCTCATTACGGTTCTGCAGCTCCAATCAAACCTCTTCAAGCTCTGCAGAGAGACAGTCTGATGAAAAGCAATGACATGATGAGAGATGACGTGTATGAGATACCCATGATTGAGGTGAGGAGCGGCAGGGATGGAACATTTCTCGAAAAAGAAAAGATTTGCCTCGAAAAAGTAATCAAAGAGTTGGACTCATGCTGTACAGTCATAAATTAACCAGTTAATATCATAAAAACAAGTTAAAAATTATTTTTAAGATATTTATTAGCCTAATTTTGTTTTAAAGGTCTCAAACAACAGATTTACATACATCCAATGTCAAAAAAACATTTTAATTTGCTCATAATTTAAATTGCAGCATTACCTTTTTTTCCCCAGAGTCAAAAACGACTCGTTCAATGATCCGTTCTAATGGTGCGTTCACATACAACATAAATCGAGCGTTTTGTGCGGCGCGATTACATACAAAAGCTGCGTTCACACTGCCAGCGACATCGCGCGAGACAGCGACGCCATCCCATTCATTTTCAATGAGAGCACAGCGACTTCCGGCGTCACGAGCTGTCGCGACCATTGGCGACTTGATGTGGGCGTGTCCAGTTGAGACAAGTTCAACTTTATTCAAATGAAGAGCGACTTACGGAAGCGACAGCCAATAGGAGAGAAGACAGGAGAGCTCACGTGATCCTTCTCTCTCTCTCAGCTCCTGCAGTAACGGAAAGCTAGATGAAAGGCTAATTCTTGCAGTTAGCAATTTTCCAGTGCTCTATGATATGGCTTTTCCCACGTACAAGGACATTTTTAAGAAAAATACTGCGTGGAAAGGTGTCTGACTCTGAGATTGAATGGTTTTGTGGACCCAGACAGACCGGCGTTTGCATTTTCGCCACAGATAGCCGCTATGGCAACGAGCAACGCCTTGTTTCCCGTTCATCTTTGATGTAAAGCATTTTATGTACTGATTCCATTTATATTTAGTCATTCCTCCAAAAAGGGTGAATACTCGTGGGTTTGCGTTACTCGAGCGGTCAAACTCGCCCGAGCAATGCGAGGCGAACATTTTCTTTGAGTAGTATGTGAACGCACCATAAATCGTTCATTCATAAACTCCTCCTTTCAGAGAGCCTACTCTGCTCTGATTGGTCAGATGTCACAATCTGTTGTGATTGGTCTACCGCTTAGTGTTGTGTTTGAGGGCGGGTCAAAGCTGTTCGTGAGCAGCCAATGAAGACCAGAGGCGGGGGTTTTGTTACCAAATTAAATAGGTTAGTACAGGAAGTAAGTCTGGAATAACTAACGACTCGTTTCAGGTGTTCAGAATCGGTTCTTTCTTTTGGGAGTTTAATACATCACTGTTTGGAAGGATGCGATGACATATTTTTAATCAAATTAATTACTGAATATTCAGATAAATTAATTGAGATAATCACAATTAATCACACATAACAGTATCAGCTGAAATAGGCCTCAAAATAAAGATAATTTTATTTGTAATGATCAAAATGTTTCACAAATTAAATAATATATGCTTTTTTTATTACAGTTATCCACATTTTGAAACCTTGCACAGAATCGTACCAGTTTTGCGATCAGTACAGTATTGTCATATGTTGTAGTAAGGTTTTGTTAAATTATAATAATGACTATAATCAATCTTTCTCTAAAGTTGGACCGTTTGGAGGAGAAACAGCGGGAGACATACAGACGCATGCTAGAACAGCTGCTGTTGGCAGAGAAATGCCACCGACGGACAGTTGCAGAACTGGAGAGTGAAAAACGCAAGCACGTCGACTTCATGAACAAAAGTGACGATTTCACCAACCTTCTGGAACAGGAACGAGAGAGGTGAGAAGAGGAGAAATGAATGTGTGAAATTGTGTGTGTGTCCTCATCGAATCACGTGACATCAGAGCCATGAATTGCACATTGCACATGATTCTATAGGTGACCATAGGCTGGTTTACATCACACAATAAGTCCTAGATGAAGGGATGGCAGCAAGAGCCCTTCATTAGTGTGGAGGTCTTCTAAGTAAAGCCCTCTGTAGACAAAAACAAACACAGTGAGGCCCTCTAGAACTCCAGTGATTAGACCTTCTGTGCTATAAATGGACATGAATAGGCTCAACTGAGCACAAATGACTTCATAGGGAGCTCCGCAGGTCAACAGTGTCTCAAAGTGTCCTCAAATGAAGGGGTGAGCTTTAATTCACGTGATTAATAGCCTATTAGGCCCATATATTTAATAAACATCATGATAAATTAAGTAAAAAATCTAATTTTCAATATATATATATAATATTGATAGCCTATAATATATTGTATCATATTATTTAAAGCATAAAGTATTCAATATTCAATATATTATAAAAAAAAATACATAGGGGATAGAATATCTAGTTTGTACAGTATAAATTGCTGCCATCTGCCACATGAAATGACCAGTAATTGGCTGCATAGATCCACCAATTCATACATGGTTGTAATATATGAATGTGTGTGTGTGTGTGTGTGTGTGTGAGTGCAAATGTTCTGGATTGTGGAAGTGTTACAGTCTCACCCCTATATTTGTGTGAGTGTTTGTTTTGCATTGTGGCTGATTTATGTCGTTTATTTGACACATTTAAAAAAAAAAATGCTCTGTGTTTTAGTCTCTCCCATTCATTTACTATGGCGGGTCAATAGTGACCCAGAACCCCACAAGCGTTACTATTTTTCACGTCCATAAACTCATTGAATTTGGTCCAATTTTGTTTGTGTGTGTGCAGTTGGCAAATGTAGTTAAAGTAATCAAACCTTGGCCCACTCGAGATGAACAATACTGTTTTTTTTAATTAAAGAAACAAAATTAAAATTGGTCAAAAATGACCCGAACACCACATGAGGGTTAGTTTATTGTACTGCATTTTTAAACCCAAGCTTATTTGTGTGATGAACCATCAGAATGTTTTTTTTATTATTATTATGTTATATGAAAAATTTTATTATAAATATGAAAACATGAGAAATGTGGAATATTCTTTACACTATATATTTTTGAAATGGCACCATTCAGAATCCCTTCCTTGCCGTTTTCATGATCATCTCCAGCACGTTTGTGTGCACATTCCTCCACGATTCTCTCATTTCAGAGATTCACAGCAGGCAAGGTCACGCCAGCATCACACCACCTGCAAATCAACCCTAAGCGACAGCAGGGAATCCCTCCAGGAATATAAAACTGCTGTATGTTCAGCTTCTAGGAGCATCAGTGTTTTGTTTAAAAAATGAGTATTTTTTATTGAAAGTAATGGTGGTTTGCAAGCAAGTGATTTAGCGAAACTAGATTTTGTTTACCTGTGCAAAAGTTGCCACCACAATGAGTTGGCCTGACAACTTTCCCACGTTTTCTTTCTTTCGAATCACAAACCCTAAGTATGCAATCATGATCCTTGCCTTAAAAAGCAGCACTAATTTAAAGTACATATGATATGACTGTTAAACTAGGTGGCACTGCTTGGATCTGGTAGTTAATTTTTATTCAGGCTGTAATTTGAATCAGGCACAGTAGCACTGACACTACTGTAGGTACCAAAAGATGATGTCGTTCTATCACCATTCGCATGATTTATGATTTACAAACTGTTCTTTCCACGTGCCACAGCAGATCTGATGAAAACACGAGACATTTTCAGAAGAATTTCCCAGCTGTTATCAAACTCTGATCATGCCAACCATATCAGTAATATACAATAATGAAATTATTTGGTCTATTTTAAAATATTTTTTATTTAATTAGCAGTACCCTATACTTTACCATCAGCCAAACAGTTTATACACGTTTTATTAAAGGGCATAATCTGTCTGTGTCCTCTTAAGTTTCTATATTTCCATTTATTTCTGTATTTTTTGTGCGATTTGCTTCCTCTGTACGTTTCTGAGTGACAGGACTAATAGCTTACCCAAGAGAGAGAGAGAGAGAGAGAGAGAGAGAGAGAGAGAGAGAGAGAGAGAGAGAGAGACTATGACATTGTTCTCACAAAACAAAACTTCTCCCTCGCATTGTTGTCCGTTACCATGGTAACACTGGATTGCAAGTGAGAAAGGAAGTAATTGGGTCATTTTGGACACTTTAATTATGTGAAATGGAAAGACGACCCTTGAAATGATACTTGCCATTTAGTAAATTGGCCAGTAGTCCAATTGACTGTTTCCTAAAACAATGTCTTGAATTCAGTCTCTGAAAAGAAAAGGAGAGGAAAGCTGAGAAAGAGTGTATGAAAAGCTCCCTTTTGGCTCCTCCTTTTTTGCTCAAACAAGGGCAGAACAGTTTTGTGTTGGAGGATGATATCAGTAGTAAGTGGGGCGGTACTGTTTCACACCACATTCATCTTTCACTGGTGACTGGATGATATGTTTGGAATGTGATGGCTAATCCAGGTAAACTTTCAGTGATGCTGTGAGCATCTCTGCAGACTAACTTAAGCTGTGCACTTCAAACCACGTCAGGCATGGACCTACCTGGACTGTTTCCCAGCTAGTTGGTGAGTTTGAAAACAGTTTGAAGTGAATGCAAATGGGGAAAGGTTAACCGACAGACTCATTCTTGATTGTGCTGCAAGAAACTTGCATTTGCAATAGTGTGTAAGTTCTGTAAAATTTCTCAACTGTGCATGGTTAAAATTGTAAGGAAATGAGATAATGGAATTTAAACTCTTTGCAGAGTCTGGCTCATATTTTGCAAAGGACGTGTTGCTTTGAGCACAGGATCTCCCACAGATCTTGATCAGTGTAAGCATTCACCAGCATCATTGGCTTTTCTTCAAGTGTCCTTTTTTGGCACAAATTCAACTCTTAGTGGACTTTTTGCCATGTGGGAACTTTTCCCTGTTGACGTGCCAAGCTGCTTGTAAGCTATTAAAACGCTCTGCTCATGCAGGCGTGAAATGCGCCGTAACTACTGTCAGAGAAAATCACAGAAGCGTCCAGGCACTGTTGCGACCCCTTTGTTCTCCCAACTATCATGCTTGTCTTCTCATTTTATAATATGGTTATTCACATAACCATATAGTTCTCAATCTGAATCTTTTCATACTTTCCTGGGAGTTTCCCCATCACAACACTGAATTTGTCATCGTGTCAGAATGTAAATTTTTGTAATTTCTGCTCCAGTACAGCCACCTAATGAAATTGCAAAAATAAGCACTGTTTTTTTTTAAACAAGATTCCAGAAAAATCCCCCTTTCTTTCGTTGTTTTTTACAAACAGAGCCCCTCATTAAAGTCATATCATTGATTAATTCAATGTTGCTGTGTTGGGCTGGATAGTTTGCTCAAATAAAAAAACTAAATGTTTGGATAGTGCCACAGTGTTACACTTTTATGTGAAATCAACCTACAAATGGCTTACTTATTGTTAATTCTGCTCATTAATCTGGGATATAAGAAATAACTTTAACATTGAAAACATTACACACATCAGCATACAGAGTTATTTAATATAATATTTGAACATGGTTGATGTTGTTAGGATTTATTTTTATTGTTACCTATGAAGGAAATGTGTTGACCTTTATTGTGAATGAGAATAAACCAGCTTTAATCTCCAATCTTCTTTATTTTCACCAGACTCAAGAGACTGTTGGAACAAGAGAAGGCGTACCAGGCTCGTAAGGACAAGGATCACACCAAACGTCTTGAGAAAATTCACGAGGAGCTCGTCAACCTGAAATCATTTGCACTCATGCTGGTGGATGAAAGGCAGCTTCATAGTGAGCAGATTGACCAGCAGAAGCAGAAGATCCAGGGCCTCAACAAGAAGCTTCATGAAAGGGAACAACAGCTTGAGATTGCCAACAGCAAAGCTAAAGAAGACAGCCAGAATATCCAGAGGTTGGAGCTGGACCTAGAGCACAAGACCTCCAAATTTGTACAGGAACATGAGGAGATGACCGCCAAACTGGCCCAACAGGATTCTGAGAGCCGGCAGCTGCGTCTGAAGCTGGCAAGCCTGTCACGTAGGATTGAGGAGCTGGAGGAGACCAATCGTAAACAGCAGAAATGTGAGGAGGACCTGCAAGACCTTCGCGAAAAGATAAGCAGAGGGGAGTGTGGAAACTCCAGCGTTATGGCTGAGCTGGAGAATCTTCGGAAGAGAGTGCTGGAGATGGAGGGCAAAGACGAGGAGATCACGAAAACAGAGGCACAGTGCAGGGAGCTAAAGAGGAGACTTCAAGATGAGGAGAACCATAGTTGTGAGCTGAAACTGGAGGTGGAGAAACTGCAGAAGAGGATGATGAATCTAGAGAAACTGGAGGGAGCTTTTAATGTGAGCAAATCAGAGTGTGCTCAGCTTCACACCAACCTAGAGAGAGAAAGATCCTTGATGAAGAACTTAGTTTGCGAGCTAGAATCAGTTAAAAACCACATAAAAGAACTTGAGTGCTCGGAGACAAGACTGGAAAAGGCTGAGATGAGTGTAAAGGATGACTTGACAAAACTTAAGTCATTCACAGTGATCCTAATGGATGAGAGAAAGAACATGGCGGAACGAATCAAACAGGAGGAGCAGAAAAGTGAAGAAATAAACAATATGTTTAAAGCTGAGCAGTGCAAAGTCATGGTGGTGACGGAAAAGCTAATTGAGGAGAGTAAAAAGCTTCTTAAACTGAAGTCAGAGATGGAGATGAAAGTATCCACCCTAACCAAGGAAAAAGAGGACCTGAAGTCTAAACTTGCAAGTGAAGAAGAGAAAAGGAAGGATATGAGTGCAAAGATAGGTCAGATGCAAAGTAAAATGGACGAGAAAGTGGAGGCAGAATGTGAATCTTCTAGAAACAGTGTTTATATGGACAAGGTTGGATATCCTGATGAGGACAACAAGGTAAAGGAACTCGCACGGGAGATCGAGAGACTCCGGAACCGCCTGAAAAAGCTTGAGGTTGTGGAGGGTGATTTGTTGAAGACAGAGGATGAGTATGACCTGCTCGAGAAGAAGTTTAGAACGGAGCAAGACAAAGCCAATGCACTGTCACAACTTCTGGAAGAAATGAAGATGCAGATCACCAAGAACAAGGCCATAGAAAAAGGAGAGTTGGTAAGCCAAGAAGCTGAGATGAGACTACGTTGCAAGATAGAAGAGGCCAAAACAAGAGATCTTCAGGCCGATGTCCAAGCTCTAAAGGAGAAGATTCATGAGCTCATGAACAAGGAGGATCAGCTGTCACAGCTTCAAGTAGACTACACATTTCTCCAACAGAGGTTTTTTGAAGAGGAGGATAAAAATAAAAACATGAGTCAAGAAGTTCTCAAACTAACCACAGAGCTGGAATCCACTAAACGCTACAGCCGTGCCCTGAGACCCAGCATGAATGGAAGAAGACTTGTGGACGTTCCTGTGGCTTCTACTGCAGTCCAGACTGATGGAGATATCAGTCAGCACATGGAGTACGAGACTCCAGCAGTGTTCATCCAGAAGTCGGTTCTGGAGGAAAATCATATCATGAGCAATTTGAGACAAAAAGGTCTCAAGAAACCAACAGTGCTGGACCGTTATCCACCGGCAGCTGCAGAGTTGGGGATGAGAAAATCATGGAGCCCTTGGATGAAAAAGAAAGATGCCGTAACTATCACACAGGAACGTCTCTCAGACCAAACAAACCAACAGGTCAATGGAACAACAATGCCATCATCACCAGAACTATCCATGCCTCAGAAAACCGGTCAGCCACTCCATATTAAGGTGACTCCAAACTATCAAAACAGCACGGCTAGATTGGAGATCACCAGCCCATGTGCTGAGGACTTCTTCTCCAGCACCACTATCATACCAACTCTTGGACTCCAAAAACCCCGCATAACAATAGTTCCTTCTATGCTGCCAAAATCAAAGGCCAGTGAAGGGGCTACTGGACCTGAACGAGTGAAGTCTCCAGTCACTATCACGACCATCTCCAGAGCTAAATCTCCAGAAAAAGGCAAAGAACAACCTACCTCACCTCTGTCCATCATCACTGTTAGCGCCGTCCCAGTCTCCCAGGCGTGTGGGTCTCCAGAACCCCAAGAATTGTCCATGGGAAGGGCTGTGTTTAAGTTGACCCCTGAAAAGCAGACCGTTCCATTGCCCATCCGGAAATACAACTCCAATATTATCACCACAGAAGACAACAAGATCCATATCCATCTGGGATCACCTGGGTTCAAGAAACCTCAGGATGACAGAAGTGGAACAGTAACGGTTTGGCCTAAAGGTGTTAGTTCAGAGATGTCTACAGGAACAGTTGTGCGCTCTCTACGACAGGGTAACTCAACCCAGGGCAAAGTAACCAGCAGCATTACAATTACCCCTATCACCTCTGCCCCTTCAAGATCGACTCAATCTGTCGTGAGTACCAGGCATTATATTTTGCTTCCTGTCCCTCTGTTATGCATTTAGAAGTGTGTAATGCTGTGATAGAAACATTGTCTATAGAGAGTTTGGATGTATATTTTATTAGGGGCTGCTCAGACCAAACACATTTTTGTGCTAAACAAACTTATATGCAGCACAACAAATAAAAAACAAGTTTTTCATGAACTGACATGGCATCTGATAAACATGGCACTCGTATGCGTATGATGTTCAAGTCAAAGATGTCCATCTAGTGCATGTTTACTTATAATAAACTTATAATAAGACTTAAATGCGTTCGGTCTCAATGGCCCCTTAGACATTGACCAAAAATGGTAATTTTAACAATTAATACAATCAGATTGTTTTGTCACTAAAACTAAAAGGATCATATTCAATCTTCTATATTACAGTTGCTTCTGAAATGTTTCAAAATGATATCAGGGGGTGTCTGCTCCCTAGATAGCTCTCTTTCAAGGTATAGATGAATCTGATACATTCTCTACACTATTTATGATCGCCTTGACTATGTTCAGACTGCAGGCCAATCAGATATTTTCAGGCAGACTGTCCGCACTATTAATTACAAGTGATCAGATTTACGCATTCAGACATAACCAACCTATCTACATGGGTTGCTTTGTTAACGACGTAGGCGTATCCACGTGACGATGCTTTCAAAACAGATGCAGGAAAAATGGAGGTGCATCATCTCGCTCTCCAAATAAGCGCCCTGTCCAGTCCTGGTGCAGAACTCCTCCGTCGCACAAGAAAAACTCAGCGACGAAGGAGACGTGATGTTCCGTGCTGCAGTCACCGATTTTTGACATCATCGTTGTGTGTCATGTTAAGAGTGACGCAAAAGACCATCTGAAATCCTATTTGTGCAGCCAGAGCGTCCGGACTGAGACGCACCTGAAAAAATCAGATTCCAATCGCATTTTAAACCACCTCCCGATGTGGTTTGAATCAGATTGAATCAAATCTGGATATGCAAAAAAAATCAGATTTTTAGTGGCAGTCTGAACAAGGCCTAACTAACACTGGAATGTACTGACATGCAAATCTCACCCAAGAAAGCTTGTCAAGAAAATCCTTGAGATTGTGGCACCAACTGACACACCTCCCTTGTGTTTAACTGGTTAAGAAGTTGGCCTGAAATATCTACCCACCATTTAGAATTATGTGTGACCACACTTAACCTGACTATCCTTGCCTAGCAATACCTACTAAATTAAACACCAATCTTAAGACCCAGAGGAAGCAGTTACAGTTAAAGTGTTGTGTATGAGTTCATGCATGGCAGAATATCTTTTTAGACATTTTTGCTTATGAAGATACGAGAAGCTGTTAGCAAATTTTAAACAAAATATTGCACTTAATTAAAACTTGGGGTACATGGGGTACTTTCACTTAATTTAAAGGTGCACTCAGTAACTTTTGTGTCATATTGGACTTACAGTGACACCTAGTGGCTTGGAAGCTGCATTATTTAAAGCATCAATAGTTTTCAGTTTCAGGTGCCATTGTAGAAATGTAGTATTCACAGTCAGCCATGATTACTTTAATCAATGAGTGAAATTGTCAAATAATAGGACGGTTACTGAGATTAAGCGAGTAGTATTCGGCTGGTCATGTGATTCAAATATGGCAGCCTCGGGCTGGACTGGGAAGAGAAATCGGGCTGGGGGGGGGGGGGGGGGTTTGGGTGATCTAAAAGTTGTTGAGTGTTCGCTGTCCTTTTCTGCATATCGTGGCGCCGTTTTGTGGTCTGTTCAGCATAACGTTGCGGCTTATTTTAGCTTATCGCGGGCCATTTGGCCCATTTCTTTCGCGGCTGACCCACCGGCCTGCTCGGTTCTCCCGCTGGCCAGTCCACCCCTGATCGGCCCCAAAGTGCGTCGGCCAACCGGGAAAATGCCCGGTATGCCAGACTACCAGTCCAGCCCTGGTGGACCCTCTCCATGTAGAATAAAACTGCTTTTATAAGGTTACTGTTATGACTGGAGTCTTCATTTTAATGTGAGTCCTCAAGATTTCATACATACTGTATATTGCAAAGTTACAAATCATGTCTTTAGGAGTTCAACTTTTATAATGTGGAAATAATTACTGAGTGCACCTTTAATAAAAATAAATAGCAGAGTAAAGAGGATAAAATTATAAATATCCCAGATGGCCACACCTGTCCTGCGATATTTTATTTTATAAGATGGCCAAACCTGTCCCATTTTATTTTTGGTTTTATTATTTATTTAGAATATACTATAATATTTCACTTGTCTATTTCCAGCATGGAACGGATGTGCCATCACCTCGCTCAACGTCAACACGAATCCCCGTGTCAAAAGGTATGAAAACAGGGAAAGTGGTCTTAGGTCCATCCACGGCGTCGCGCTCTGAGAGCCAGTCTATGAAAATTGAACTGAGGAAAACTGCAGTTTGCAGCTCTACAGCTGGTGGAAAGAGCTGAGATCGACTCATTCATGTGGCTTTGGAATTAGTCTAGACACTACAGAACTGAATGAAATCTGAAATAATTTGCAATGCAAAACAAAGCAATTGTTTGTATTGAGGAACATTATTATACTGCATTTGTATTGTAAATACTGTATGTCAAATTATCCATATGTACAGATTTATGGTTCAAACTTACACAAATTGACATTTTCATGCATGTTTGTTTTTTGTTGTTTTTTTCTGCTACAGCACAATTTTACTAACCCTGTTTTTTCCATTCATATTTATTTTCCATTTACCATTTAACTAATGTTTTATTTGATAAAAATGCTTGTGGAGGTTTCATAGAGGCTACAAATATATTGTATCAAATGTCACAGAATGTCTCTTTTGTGATTCCACTAAATAAATATATATATTTTTCTGTCTTCAGAATCTGAAATATAATTTTTACATATTTTTTGGTATTTATAGATTTGTCAGATCAAGTGCACCACCTGCCAGGCTGCATCTCAGACACACAGAAATATTATTTATATATTCGCTGTACAATTATCTGGTTAGAAACACGGGAATTACAGTAGATCAGGAAACCTCCATAATGTGTGAATAACCATTTATAGCATATTGCTATAAGTAAAGCATGTTTATTGGATACAATCTGCCAGACCTGCATCATTAAACACTCATTGATTAACAGACTTTGACATGAATGTATAGACGACCCATTGTGGCAGGTCCTGACCATGAAGGAATTTGATATTATTCCTAAAATTATATGTGATATTCTGGATTCAATGCAAGTTAAGCTCATATAACATAGACTTACATTAAATTCCATTTTAAAGCTTGCTAATGACACCACTCATTAATGACATATAAAGCACAGATTCCCAGAAAACCATCATAAAATATTTTCACCATGCGTGATCTTGGCTGCTCGAAAGCACTTACAAGAATTTAAAACAGATTATTTCCATGAAGTCAGCCCCAGATCTCAAGAGATCATTTCTATGGTGTTTCGGTAGGAACTCATTTTCCCTGTTTTCATCCACAGAGAATGTTGGCTCCATGTGAATCGAGAGCCGTGCTGAGAATTTAATTCAGATGTGCTCCTGCTTCACTATAATCTACTTCCACACCTGAGGTGACAGTGAGCCCTGGAAACTATGACACGGACAGAATGGGTTGCAGATCTATCAAACTGGGTTAAAGAAGCACAAAGATCTGTAGTCTGGTGGAATATATGCACCACAGTCTATGATTAAAGACATTAAGACAGACTGGAGACTGTCGAACAAAGAAAAGTTATGATTTTGAGATGCAAATGAAAAGTTGCAGTATTTGAGACACCCTGATCTTTTTTTTTGTTTTTATGTATTTGATTGAAGTCAACATGAAATCAAAATGGGTCCTATTGATTAGGGTGAACTTGACCTTCAGTTTCCACGTCCAAAAAGCCTCCTCAAAAGTGTGTGCTGGCCTGGTACTGGTAATGTTTCAGTATTTGTAGTTCTCCATTAGGGATGAGCAGATTGATACTAAAGTTACAATATTTCCAATGCTTATGCTGTATCCAGATGATCAATAATCACACAAAATATTGATACTGAATATTTTTAATAAATGAGTAATTTCATAGGGGCGGCACGGTGGCGCAGCGGTTAGCACTGTCGCCTCACAGCAAGAAGGTCGTGGGTTCAAACCCCGGTTGCCCTGGCCTTTCTGTGTGGAGTTTGCATGTTCTCCCTGTGTCTGCATGGGTTCTCTCCGGGTGCTCCGGCTTCCTCCCACCATCCAAAGACATGCAGGCTAAGTTAATTGGTGTCTCCAAAAATTGCCCTAGGTGTGGATGTGAGTGTGAGTGTGTGTCTGTCTATGTGTGGCCCTGCGATGAACTGGCGACCTGTCCAGGGTGTACCCCGCCTTTCGCCCAATGTTAGCTGGGATAGGCTCCAGCCCCCCGCGACCCTGTACACAGGATAAGCGGTTGACGATGGATGGATGGATGGATGGAGTAATTTCATTATTTAATTACCAAAAAAAAAAAAAAAACACTATTGTGTTTAATAAGATTTATCCATCCATCCATCCTCAACCGCTTATCCGAAGTCGGGTCGCGGGGGGGCAGCAGCTCCAGCAGGGGGCCCCAAACTTCCCTATCCTGAGCCACATTAACCAGCTCTGACTGGGGGACCCCGAGGCGTTCCCAGGCCAGTGTGGAGATGTAATCTCTCCACCTAGTCCTGGGTCTTCCCCGAGGCCTCCTCCCAGCTGGACGTGCCTGAAACACCTCCCTAGGGAGGCGCCCACGGGGCATCCTTACCAGATGCCCAAACCACCTCAACTGGCTCCTTTCGACACAAAGGAGCAGCGGCTCTACTCCGAGCTCCTCGCGGATGACTGAGCTCCTCACCCTATCTCTAAGGGAGAAGCCCGCCACCCTTCTGAGGAAGCCCATTTCGGCCGCTTGTGCTCGTGACCTAGTTCTTTCGGTCATGACCCAACCTTCATGACCATAGGTGAGGGTAGGAACGAAAATTGACCGGTAGATCGAGAGCTTTGCCTTCCGGCTCGGCTCTCTTTTCGTGACAACGGTGCGATAGAGCGAGTGCAATATTGCCCCCGCTGCCCCGATTCTCCGGCCAACCTCCCACTCCATTGTCCCCTCACTTGTGAACAAGACCCCGAGGTACTTGAACTCCTTCACTTGGGGCAATACCTCCTTCTCTACCCGGAGTACGCACTCCATCGGTTTCCTGCTGAGAACAATGGCCTCAGATTTAGAGGTGCTAATCCTCATCCCAGCCACTTCACACTCGACTGCCAAGCGGTCCAGTGAGAGCTGAAGGTCACGGACCGATGATGACATGAAGACCACATCATCTGCAAAAAGCAGCGATGAGATCCCCAGCCCACTGAAATGCACACCTTCCCCACCCCGACTACACCACGATATCCTGTCCATGAATATCACAAACAGGTTTGGTAACAAGCCTTGGCGGAGACAAGCTCCCACATGGAACGAACTCGACTTCGTGCCGAGGACCCGGACACAGCTCTCGTTTTGGATGTACAGGGATTGGATCACCCTAAGAAGGGACCCCCCCCTACCCCGTACTTCCGCAGCACCTCCTACAGTCTCTCCCGGGGGACCCGGTCATACGCCTTCTCCAGATCCACAAAACACATGTAGACCGGATGGGCATACTCCCAGGCCCCCTCCAGGATCCTTGCGAGAGTAAAGATCTGGTCCGTCGTTCCACGGCCAGGACGGAACCCGCATTGTTCCTCTTCAATCTGAGGTTCGACAATCGGCCGAACCCTCCTCTCCAGCACCTTGGAGTAAACTTTACCAGGGAGGCTGAGAAGTGTGATACCCCTGTAGTTGGCACACACTCCCCTTTTTGAAGTGGGGAACCACCACCCCATTCTGCCACTCCTTAGGCACTGTCCCAGACTTCCACGCAATGTTGAAGAGGCGTGTCATCCATGACACCACCTCCACATCCAAAGCTTAATAAGATTCAAAGTGACAAAAAATGAACTACAGTAGATAAGCAAATGGGATGATTTGATCGATTTCTTCTTTGGCTCTTAATATAACCAGTACTGCTGAAACACACAAGTGCTCGTTTCTTATAAATGCATATTATAATTTGTTATAAAGCTAACAACAAACAACAATAAATGTCTGATAATTTACGATTTAGGCCTATGATAAAAAAAAAACATGGCTTTCAGAAATAGTCTAAAGTTAAATGGATAAAATTACCAATAGTATCTTCAGTAATGCAAAAAAAGTACTTGTATCGACCCTTTTTGGTACATGGTATCGCTCATTCATGTCCTCCACAAGCCACCGCAACCTCCAGTTCTGCCTCCATTATGGTACGCCCACTTTTCACAATCCAATCAGTTCCTGACAAATCAAATCAAATCCACTGTTTCATGTTGACTTCAAACGCTGGTGTAATATTAAATAAAGTGTTTGCTAAACGTTTCATGATCAGGGATCATTTATGAAGAATTCCTTTGCTAATGGCACTGATGTGTTACAATAAATATACAGCTTTAAAATGAATTACAATATTCTCAAAAAGGCTCATCTTTTGATAAAGTGCATGATACATTCAGTCAAGTATATGAATAACGCTAATAACCACACAGAAGAGTGAACTGCATAGGCCTTAACGAGAATCTGCACTTTAATTGAATTGTGCATATCATCTGATCTTTGTAAATGTGGTGTAATCTCTCACTTTAGAGAGTGTTTCTAGGTGTGTTATTATCTGTACCAAGCTATCACATTTCAGAGACAAATACATTTGTGTGAGAACATCAGTCTTATCATGCCGTGTTATATCTAAAGTGGTGCTTTGTACAAAACTGAAGCATTGAAAGCAAATTTAACTTTGAGATTCCATTTATAAAGACTATAACTATGTGTGTTTAAATCAAGATGGGTATCTTAAAGGTGCACTCGGTAATTTTTTCCTCATTAAAAAACTCCTAAAGACGTGAATTGTGATTTTGCAATACATGTAGGAAATCATGAGCACTCACATTAAAAATTAAGACTCCAGTCATATCAGTAACCTTATAAAAGCTGTTTTATTCTATGGAGAGGGTCCGCACATGGGGGCTGCCATGTTAGAATCACATGACCAGCCGATTCCTACTCGCTTAATCTTAGCAGGCCTAATCGTCCTGTTATTTCACACTTTCATTAATTGATTAAAGTAATCATGGCTGACTGCTAATACTAAGTTAGAGTGATTTTAAATGATGCTGCTGCATTCAAGCCGTGAGGTGTCAGTGTAAGTACAAGATTAAACAAAGACAAAATTTTGCGATGCGAGAAAGGTGCCTCTGGTTGATCCTTGAAGGGTATTCATCCTTACAGGCTCCATATGGTTAGGGTTAGGATGGGGAAGGGAAGTTTGGGTATCTGCTGCCTCCAAGGAACAAACTGAGGCCCCTTTGTACAATGGGCAAAAAAAGTTACTGAGTGCCTTTACAGACAAAAACAAAAAAGGAAATGAAATTTCAATGCCCGATCCCTTGTTGTGGAGTTTCAAAAACACAGATGTAAATTAAGATTAATTTGCATATTCAAATATGATAATAATTATTATTCATACCGTTAGCGAATAGCTCTTTAGTGTACTACACTATGGCGTTAGTGTATGGTGATGAAGTAATAAAATCACTGCAACTCCATACAACAGAACCAAAATACACCATAGTACTACCATGTTTGTTTATTTGTTTCTGAACATGGGTGAGGAGGGTTTATATTAAAAAGACTAGCTAGCTAGCCATATAATCGTGCATGTAATAATGCAGTTCCTGTCTCTGAGCCGTTACACACAGTAGATGGCGGTAATGCACTGTTTAAGAACGCGAACCGCCAATAAAAAAACGAAGAAGAAGAAGTAGCACAAGTAGCAGTTCCTCTCCTGGACAGCAGGTGGCGGTCACTCTCTCGTCTTTCATCTCCCCATTCTGTTCCGTGACATTCCAGTCATACATATGCCGAAGATGTTCCGACAATTTCTGGTAATTGTTACAAATATTGTAATGTTACTCATTATGTAAAGATACTGAATGTGTGGCAGTTTATAACTCATTCATCGTGTATTTGTTTCACGTTAAAAGCAAATGCCAAACTGGTTTTTGAAGGACTGTTATTCAGAAGAGCGTAAACCAGGAAGTCATGAAGTGTTTGACTTTCTGCACGTTCACAATCAGTGACAACAATGAAGCTTTTAGTTTGACTTTCAAATTTGATGATAAAAATAGGCTAAAAGTTATTTATTGTAAACGTAGGGCACACTTAAAAACAGCTGCTGTAGATAAAATCATAAAAAGCAAGTGACTTTCAAGAAAAACCTTTCACAAATACAACTTAAGTTTGAATTTAAATGTTAAAACGAAACATATTGTTAATTTATTCATTGAATATGTGTTGAGCTGCATCTGTGGTTCCTCTGTTAGGACGCCTGAGGGGAACTGACTTCATAAATCTAATAAAATTCACGGCCACACGAGTTTATTAAAAGTCAATGAACAAAATGTAAAAAAAAATATTCAAAATGAAACTAATTTAATGTTATGTAATGCAATAACAGTTTTAAGTGTGCATCAGGTGTCTAATACATTTTGGGGTCACACTACTGTATGACTAATTTGAAACTTCATTAAATAAAAATGTCTCACCTGGTGTGTGTGTGTGTGTGTGTGTGTGTGTGTGTGTGTGTGTGTGTGTGTGTGTGTGTGTGTTCTCCATTAAACTCTTAATCAGGTATGCAGACGGCAGATCTCCAGTAGTGTCCGCAGACAACTGGAGAATAAAGTACCACAGAATCAGAAAATCTTTCAGGTATGTCACAATTTATCTGTGATTATAAGGGTCAGTGACGTGACTCATTTTTTTGGTCGGCGTCAATTAAATTATTCTAAAATACATTACAAATGCAACTCACACAAAACAATTATTTGAATACACCTCTTCTATGATGAACATGTTTTCAATCACAGAGTTCAAAGTCATTATGATATTTTTTCTTGGGGTTTAAAGTAAAAAATGTCAAGTGGTGCAACCGTCCGGAGACGGTGAAAACATTCAAAGTCATACTATTACCCCTGGAGTCTCGAGTTTGAATCCAGGGCGTGCTGAGTGACTTCAGTCAGGTCTCCTAAGCAACCAAATTGGCCCGGTTGCTAGGGAGGGTAGAGTCACATGGGTTACCTCCTCGTGGTCGCTATAATATGGTTCTCGCTCTCAGTGGGGCACGTGGTGAGTTGTGCGTGGATGCCTCTGAGAATAGCGTGAAGCCTCCACACGCGTTACGTCTCCACGGTAACGTGTTCAACAAGTCACCCACCGAGAGCGAGAACCACATTATAGTGACCACGAGGAGGTTACCCAAGTGACTCTAACCTCCCTAGCAACCAGGCCAATTTGGTTGCTTAGGAGACCCGGCTGGAGTCACTCAGCACACCCTGGGATTGGATTGCGCGAGTCCAGGGGTGTTAGTCAGCGTCTTTACTTAAAGCAACTTATTTTAACAAAAAGGAATCAACAATATTAGCAGTGAAAATGTTTTTATTGAAAGCTGCTGTGATAAAGCGTTAAATGCATTTCCTGTAAGTTTTGTCACTTTGTTCAAATGCAGTGTATATACTGTACGATTTTAAAAACATAATATATTTTTTTTGCTGTTTAGGAAGCGAATGGAATGCCAGTTCATCTAAAGGGAGGAGTCGGTGACACTGTTCTATACCGGGCAACTATGGGGTTCACAGTGCTGGGTATGTCAGTGCTGGTGTACAGCACACCCGCAGAGCCCTTTTTAAGTTTAAGTGGGCTGGACAGTACGGAGCCCCTTAGAGGACAGTTTTACGTGCCCTAGCAATAAATTTGGAATTCCCTTGCATTAAACTTAACATGGTTTTACTAATTAATCATATTTTAACCATAATATTCATAGTGAAACCATAGTAATAACACAGGAAAATGGAAACTATGGTTATAAAAATCATACTTTTGTGGTTATTACAGTTTGACTATATAAAGACCATAGTTTAACTATAGGGCGGGGGGTATTGATGCAGATTTCCCCATTCGATTCTGATTTCAATTCGATACAATATCGATACACATGGGTTTATTTTAGTTACAATATGCATTTTGCTGACATATAAAAAATTTTTCTCAGCTAATGCTGTAAATTATACATATAAATCTAAATAAAAATATACATTTTTATTTACAGCAAACGTGAGAAAAATTTTAAAATGTCACTCTTCATTCCAGCACATGTAAGAATATTATCAATTTAGTTTATGAGAATATTATGCCAAAAACTGGGAATTTCTGCAAAGCTTGTCAGAAGGAGCCGCGGTAACCACAGGGGGTGGAGCTTAACAAAGGTTACATTTCAAACAGTATTGCAAAAATGAACATTGTTTCAAACAGAGAGCGGTTTCTGTCTTGTGGACATGGTTTGGGTTTTAAAAATCTGTAACTACAGTAAGTTTAAGAGCTCTCAAGTGTCTTTGTTTTCTTAAAACGATCGGAACAGCCATATTAGACACTAATGTTCTGTAAAGTTATTGATGATAAATAATCATTCATCTATTTCATTTCAGGAATTGGATGTGTGATATATGAACTATTAAATGCAGCTGTCCCTCAGAAGAAGAACTGATTTCAACTCCAGGACTTATATCTGTTAAAATGTGAAGATTTTTCCAGAATATATTTGTATTCTTTCATTTGGAAGGTAAATGGGACCAAAAAGATTTGAGGAAAATAAACTGTGCCTCTCATAAACAGACGAGTCCTGACTTTTGTCATTTATTCTACTCCAAGATAATAGCTATACCGGTTTTACCGATTAATCTGTTGCTTTTTGGAACGATCGGTTATCGGCATAAATCTTTGCAGATCGTTGTTTATTCCTTTGTGTTCCACTGTGTGGCGCTAGAGGAGTCTTCAGTAAAACAGCGGCCTCTAGAGGTGAAATAAAAACGATCACTTTTTATCCTCACTTCAGTGCAAATTTGGTTATTTTGGTGAGATGAATCAGGTGTTCAAAACATTGTTTCCCCAACATGCATGTAGTCTGGAGAATATACAGTGCCTTGCAAAAGTATTCAGACCCCTGACCAATTACCTCATATTACTGAATAACAAATGGTGCAATGAAATGTCATTCTGTTTGATATTTTATTTTAAAACACTGGAACTCAAAATCAATCCTTGTTCGGTGACATTGGTTTTATTTTGGGAAATATAAAATGAAATATGTTGCTTGCATAAGTATTCAACCCCTGTGCTGTTGAAGCTGCCTGGTAACACCAATGAAAGTAATCGCCATAATGAGGACACAACTACTTTACCATTGACATCCACCTGTCAATCATTACAGTTGCAATCACATTTTTGGGATTAAAAAACCCATTGTTGAAGGATAATTAGTCAGGCTGTGAATCTGAAGGAAAATTAATACCAAAGAGCAATCCACCGAAGTTTGAGAAATAGTAATAAAAATGCATAGAATAGGGAAAGGGTACAACTTAACTCCAGGTTGCTCCGGGGGGATTGTCCCTGTAATAAGTGCACTGTAAGTCGCTTTGGATAAAAGCGTCTGCCAAATGCATAAATGTAAAATGTAAATGTGAGAGAAGCCACAGAGAGGCCAACAATCACGTTGAAGGAGCTACAGAGTTCAGTGGCTGGGAGTGGAGTAATGGTGCACCTTATCAAGAGCACAGCAAAACGCTGGCCTGTATGGGAGGGTGGCAAGAAAGAAGCCGTTACTCAAAAAGTACCATCTGAAAGCACGTCTGGAGTTTGCCAGAAAGCATGTGAGTGACCCAGTTGATATGTGGGAGAAGGTTTTATGGTCAGATGAGACCAAGATTGAGCTTTTTGGCCAAAATTCAAAGCGCTATGTGTGGCGCAAACCTAACACTTCCTATGCCTTAAGACACACCATCCCTAGAGTGAAGTGTGGTGGTGGCAGCATCATGCTGTGGGGATGCTTCTCATCATGCTTCTATTCTCTGTGGCATCCACGCCCAACTCGCCACGTGCCCCACCAAGAGCGAACCACATTATAGTGACCACAAGGAGGTCACCCCATGTGACACTACCCTCCCAAGCAACCGGGCCAATTTGGTTGCTTAGGAGACCCTGCTGGAATCCCTCAGCATGCCCTGGATTCAAACTCGCGACTCCAGGTGTGGTAGTCAGCGTCAAAACTCGCTGAGCTACCCAGACCCCAACATTGTTGAGATTTAAACGAGTGGCGCTTTTGCTAAAGTTGAGGATGGGTTCACAAGGATCATGCTGTATGTTGCTTTACTCAAGGAGCAATTACTAAGTATTTAGCATGCTAATATATGCTATTGCTAGCTAAAAGTTAGCTAATTAGCATGACCCTATAGCATAAATCAGAAATGTGACAACAATATTATGTAAAACTGAAGTATTGAATTACAGAGTCTCTTAAAATCACTCTGAGGCTGCTTAATGTGGTCATGTAAAAATAAATATTCAATTATGTTAAAATACGTGAACAAATAATGTTTAGAGACAAAGAATTAAGGATATAAATGAAGAGGAAAAATATGTTGATTTAACTTGATTCATGTGGAACTGATATACTTGATGAAATCATGTTAATTCAAAGCAGTTTTTTCAGTGTGATTTGGCATATAAACAATTTTCCATTGTTTGCGTATATACAGTATATACAGTACGTCAGATCATTGTTGTTTTTTTGTGGTGGAAATTAAAAATGCGAAGCAAACATTGAGCTCAGATCGATCCTTTGAGCGCATTATAGGATATTTCAGCACTTGTTTTTATACAATCATGTTCATATGGAAATTATTACATGTAAACAATGTCCTTTGTGTCCTTGGAAAAATGCACTGAAATTTAAACATGCCTTGCAGGCATGAAATGTATTTTTATTTCAATTATAAAGCCATGAATGCATTATTTCTTCATTTTATCTACAATCGAGCATTGAAGACCATTAGGACCATTATCTTTCTCCTGATTATTAAAACCAAAATAAATCAATTGATAGATTTATAAATAGAACCATTAGCAGATTTAACAATTCTCTTGATCAAGAATAATATAGTGGTCAAATTAAATTAAAAACAGGCTCAATCTTTAATTGACAAACTACAAATTTAACAACCACAGATTGGTTCAGTTCAGTTGGCACTCATCTGTTGCTAAATGTTAAGAGATTATCGATAACTGTTTTACATTCTGCATGCTGAAAATTTGATAAAGAGTGTAGTTAGTCTGAAAGAGTGATCTCTATACAGTCTGTGTCACCCCTCTTGACCGCTAGGGGGCTACATATTCAAATAAATTGAATTGAGTTGTTAAAATAGGCCAGATTGAGTAAGCTGTGCTCGCTTGTACATCCAACACATCAATGCAAAATCACCAGTGCTAAAATAACTCCAGACATGCAGAATTACATTTAGCTTCAGATCAATGCTGGTGATTTTCTTGAAATGCTCTGAGCTCATGAGTGTGTTACTATGGTACCATTACCACAAAGTACCACAGTACAAACATGGTACTTTTGAGTGTATATCACAGGTTACATTAATTTGATTGATTGCTGGACACCGGTAAATTATGTTTTAATGGCACATATTTCATAAGGATCATTTAAATAACCATGAAAGAGGTAAATAAGTTATTCAGATCGTGTTGTATTTTTTTTCTGTCATTGTCATTATTAATTAGTAAATTGATTTATATTACAAAAATGTAGTGTTTGAAGTTATTTTTCAAGGCTTTCATATATTTTAAGTCTGAGTAACTGTATTAAAGGAACCAAAATGACTGTTTTTCAGTTGTGCGACCATCCTCCACCCAGTGCAAACACAGAATGTTTCTTTAACGTTAGAATTTGGTTCCTGTTTGGTCATTTTAAATTTTTTGGGGAACCGATTCCTTACCTTCTAGGAATGTTCTCTTTAGGTTCTATTTTTTTGTAACCATAAATTAACATTTCCATAACGTTGCAGGGAGGTTTTTGTGTGACAACCTAATAAGAACGTACACAGAACGTTACCTAATGGTTATTTTTAGGTTTTATTTTTAGAACCATAAATTAACCTTCCCAGAACATTGCAGGTAACCCTCAGGTTACCCCCCATCCCCCCATAATCAAAACAAGCAAGTACAACCCCCCCCCACCCCAATGTTCTAGCCAAATCTACGCCCTTTGCACTACCTATCCTGCGTCTAATATGCACACACATTTGGTCCACACAAGCTTTTTTCAGGGTCTTCCAAATAGCTTGTTTTACACCCTTTGATGGCACTGTGACAAGAGGATGGAATTCGAAAGGTCTTTCCGAATTAAAGTAAGAAAATATTAGGGAGCCTGTATAGCTCAGCGAGTTTTGACGCCGACTATCACCCCAGGAGTCGTGAGTTTGAATCCAGGGCGTGCTGAGTGACTCCAGCCAGGTCAACTGAGCAACCAAATTGGCCCGGTTGCTAGGGAGGGTGGAGTCACATGGGGTAACCTCCTCTTGGTCGCTATAATTCGTGGTTCTCACTCTCGGTGGGGTGTGTGGTGAGTTGTGTGTAGATGACGTGGAGAATAGCGAGAAGCCTCCACATGCATTACATCTCCGCGGTAACACGCTCAACAAGCCATGTGATAAGATGCGCGGATTGACGGTCTCAGACGTGGAGGCAACTGAGATTTGTCCTCAAACACCTGGATTGAGGTGAGTCACAACGCCACCACGAGGACTTACAGTGCTTTGGGAATTGGGCGTTCCAAATTGGTGAGAAAAGGGGAGAAAAAAGTATGAAAATATATATATATTTTCTGTGTGAATAGGGCATAGGGAGGATTACTTTCAACGTCTAAATAAATCTACACGCTGCTGAATTTAAAAATGAACGGTCATTCCAGTGGAGTAACTCGCTGACTGACATTCATTTAACAATTTCCTCAATAAATAAAGTCGTAGGACTCGTATAATCGAAAGAACATGATGTAGGTGTACATGTGGTGTAACCCAGAAGTTTTTTGATTATTGACTACAAATAAGAGATGCAGGCATATCTGTGAATTACTCCATTTTTTTTTGATGATGATGGGTTTAGCATATTTTAATAATGAATTAAACAATTAATCAGACTCCACACTCTCATGGCAAAATCATAAGCATCCATCCGACTTTTCTAAATTCGGCTAATTTGTATGAAATTGTATTATGACTTTCACAACAGCCAATGACGTCGCTGGACATCGTTTCCATCTAATATGTGACAGTTACTCGCTTCTGTCACACACAACAGCTTCCTGTCATGTTTACAGACTCTACTGATTGGTTAGGTTTAGATAAGGGGTTTGGGCAACGTCCTAATATTAATAAGTATGTCCTTAACGCCTTGTGTGTGAAACTCGTGCTTACTTCCGCATTAGATGTCTGGGCATTTGCACGTGATGAACTCGTACAAAATAATACGAAATAGCCAACTCGTAAAATATGCATGAATTTTCACGAGACTGGGTTGGATCAGAACAAGACATGAACAGGGTTGCAGAAAGGATATCAGTATATAAGAGTTTAGGGGAACGTTAGTAAAACGTTAGAGGAACGTTCTATTTCCGTAACGAAAACTCTCCTGGCGAATCAAGAGAGAACATAAGAATGTCCGTTCTGGGAACCAAGAATTGTTATCTGGGACAGATTGATTTTTAGATGAATAGTTTACCCCAAAATGTATATTGTCATCATTCTGTCACCGTCTCACCCTTCATAGTGTTCCATCCTCCTAACACATATTACTTTCTTCCGTTGAACACACCGTTTAAGTAAACTGCTCAGTCTCAGTCACCTTTCACTTTCATTGTGTTGAGAAACAAAAGACCCAATAAAAGTGAAAATATTGACTGAATCATTTAAAAAATTTGCCTAACATCCAATTTCATTCTTGGGCGAAGTAATTTAACTGCCTTTTAAAGTATATTATCTAAAGATATCGTCAACGTCCACCTACAAGAAAACGTGAGCTCAAATCCAACGTGATTTTCTGTGTTATATCAAGTATTAAATCACACTGTATATAAATCACACAAATAGCAAACCCAAAAAAGTCACTTTGAAATCCATTTGAACATCCACTGGGCGGACTGGGAAGAGAAATCGGCCCTGGATTTTACATAGAAACCTGGGGGTGTTGCTGTCCTTTTCTGCATATCGCGGCTCCCTTCGGCATAATGGTGCGTTCGCATACAAAGTGAAGCGAATGTTTTGCACGGCGTGATTACATACAAAGTCAATGCAAAGATGCGAATAGATGCGAATTCACACCGGGTGGCACGAATGAAGCAAATGACGCAACTCTAACAAGCGAAATCGCTTCATTTGCTTCATTTGAAATTTTTCGAGCGAAAAATTCACTTGGCATGTTGTCGCGAAAGCCTATCAGCATTGAGATTGTCCGGATGTCATTGATGTACTGACGTAGTAGCAGAAGAAATCTGGAAAAATGGATGAAAAAATTGTTGTAGCACCTGGAACTGTACGACACAACGTCATACATGTGCAGAGACCGGACGAAAAAAGACATCGCTTGGAGGAAAGTGAGCGAGGATGTTGGACTACCTGGTAAGTTCTGAAAATATCCACGTCTACTTGATTTCAGCTATTGGTTGTACTTTACTATGAAGTCGTAGAAGCCCCTCCCCCTGTCCTTTTCCGGAAGAGAACGGGGAATACTCGTGGGTTCGCGTTACTCGCGCTAACGCGATTTTAAACACAAATTTATAATCCATTGGGCAAACTCGCATGAGCAATGCGAGGTGAAAATTTTCATTGCATTGTATGTGAACGCACCATAAAGCTGCGTTCACACTGCCAGCGACAAAACGACTTCATCTCATTCATTTCCAATGACAGCTGGCAGCTTCCGGCGACACGAGCGACAGTGACGTAACAAAGTTGAGAAATGTTTAACTTTATGCAAATGAAGAGCAAATTTCAGGAGCAACAGCCAATACGAGAGAAGATGTAGAGCTCATGTGATCCTCCTCTCTCTCAGCTCCTGCAGTGACGGAAAGATGGAGGAAAGGCTAATCCTTGATGTTAGCAATTTACCATTTAAGTCTCTGCCAACGTACAGGGACAAATTTAAGAAAAATTATGCGAGGAAAGGTGTACCTGAGATCGCGAGGATTCCAAGTAGGTTTAAATCATCAAATAGCTTGTAAAATTAACTATTAAATCATTTGTTTTGAAAATGTGATACATGTATGACAGCAAACAAAACCATTTAAATGATCAGATATAGTGAATTAACTTACCATAATAATAACCTTACTGATATTTTAATAATAATATTAATTGTAAAGAAACAGTGCTGTTTAGACTCTCCATACACACCACTAGCGACCTATCCGACACCCACTGGCAACATGCAATGACAAAGTAGCTGGCAGTGTGAACGCAACTTAACGCAGAGGCCCGTTTCATCATAACGCCGACACACCGGGAAAAGTCCCGGTTCTCCCTATGGCTAATCCGCCCCAGCATTTGAACTTCGTCAAAAGTAAATGTCCATCATATCTGAAACTCATTACACGCTGATGAGTAACATGCACCAGGAATGCCGAAAATCCGTGCGACTTTCCAAAAGCGCATCTCAACACATCCATCACATACAAGTGACGTCAGAGCTCCGGGTTCAGCCCCCTGTTAAGAAGCACATTCTAGTCTGAGATCCTGTGCATTTGGGAACCGTCTTCACGAGCTGTGGGTGATCAGACCCTCCTCTTCATCTTCACTTTCATCACTCCATCTTTTCGGAGATTTGTTTATTTTTTTTAAATTGAATAGACATTAAAACCCCTTTTGCATCTGGGCAGCATTTCCAACCCCTTTCACCCGATTTGTGATGTATTGAGAGAACTTTTGGAAACTTTTGGGAGTTTGGTAAGTGTTTATGTGGATTTTTTTATCCTTTTATGAATAAACGTATTATTTAATTATTTTTTTTGTAATAATGAATGATATTAATGGAGGTCAAAATCAAGTATTGTTGCTTTTAATTTGTATATATTTTTAGGTGATATTTAGTGAAATGATCAATGTGTGCAAACTGACCCATTTTCAGCAGATCTGAACACTTTTTTTTTTTTTTCCATACACGTTTGAATGGTGATTTCATTTTTCCACTGTCCCTTCATTGAGCTATGGATTTTGACGGTTCACTTGGGATAATACTGTGTCCATAGAACTTAATAATAATAATAATAATAATAATATTTTTTACATTTTTCTCTTTGTTTAGGAGTCTTAGAAAACTTACCAAATATTCAGGAAATTCTTTTTTTGAACATTTACATTTTTTCTCTCCAATTTGCATTTGCTGTTTGCATCTATGTGAAAATGTTTTGCAGTAGATTAAGTTGTAGATTTGATTTGTCATGTAGCTTTAATAGTGGACAACAACCCGATATATACTGTGCATGTCTATATGCAGTTTATTATTAAAAGTTGGGTCACATTTGAGTGTTTTAGTGTTTTTAAAATATTTTAGGTTGAAATTTGCTTATAAGAATAAGGAAAAGTGTCTATGATATGTTTTAATTTATTATTATTATTTACAATTTTTACTCACCTTTTTGCATTTTAAACGGTCCTGCTGTATGCATGTATTGTAGGCTATTTATTGAAGATGTTTTAGATTAATTCTAGACTCTCTATGCTGGAATTTCATGTCAGCTACTTTAATATTGCTGAGTAATAACAATAAATGATTAAAGCTGTGCATGCACTTAATATGTGTACATATTTTGCAAGTTGCTTTTGATTAGACATTGTTGTTGTAATTATAATAACATACAATATATGTAACACAGACCTAGTAAAACTAGCAAAAGTGGTCCTGAAGTTTGGAGGTAGAGAGAAAGCGATATTCTCAGTATGAATATCAGGATATGAATTTTGCATTTGTCCTGGCCCGACAGCAGGGGGGGCGCAAGAATCATTCAGAAAAGTTTTCCACTCCTAATTTGCAGGTTCCCAGATCAGGCAAATTTCCAGAGGATTGCATATAGTCAATGAACTCACAGTTTCCGATGTTAAAGAGAGGAATCAGTGAAGTTTGCAGTGACACGGTATATAAACTGAGCCTGGTTGAATTTAACGGTTCGTTCACCCAAATTGAAAATTCTGTCATCCTTTCTTAACCCTCGTGTCGTTCCAAACCTGCATCACTTTCTTTCTTACTTGGAACCCAAACTTGGAGATGTTTTTCATAATGGGTTCTCAGCCTGTCGAGCTCCAAAAATGACATAAAAATCAACATAAAGAACTATTTTTTTTAGTCTGTTCCTCACACAAAGCTTTCGTATGACTTCAGAAGACTTGGAGCGTAGCACAGATGTTATTTGGGCTATTTTAATTAGCTTTTTTCTCAGTTGTTTCTCGTTGCTCATAAAGGATAGTCAGCCTTAGCCCCCATTCACTGTCACTGCATGGAAAAAAGATGCCAGGACATTTTACAAAATATCTTAATTTGTGTTCCAGGGTTTGAAACGACACGAGGGTCTCAGAATCTTCAATTTTGGGTTAGGGATAGTTTAACTAACTTTTAAACCACTGCAGTGTTTCCTGAGATTAACAGTGACTTATTATAGTCACTGATTTTTAAGCAAATATAAACCACACTTTTCTATGGTGTCCAGAGAGACAGTACGAATACTGAATGATAAATGCTTTAAAATAAGATCCGAATGTGATCTCTTGCAGTGAGCTGTGCTTGAGGAGAGTGTGTTTGATTTGATTGGTATTGTTCAGGTAGATTTATGTGGAGAGTGTTTGTGATATGGTTAATTTTTCAGATTGATTGATGGTCTGCTGATACTGGAGTGAAGATGTCGGTCAGGCGTTTGGCAGCAGCCGCTCTCCTAACACTCGCAGTACTGGCATCAGTGAGAGCGCAAGGTAAAACAGCCAACACATCTCCGTCCAATCAACTGCAGTTGCATTAGAAATACTTCAGTAGAAATGTAATATTCCAGCACTTTCTTAAATGCACCTATTTATTTGCATAATAACATTTGCTTCTGTTTAATTTAAATGTGTTTATCATTGTTTCCCAAAGAATTTCTCAAATTTAACCAAATTCATGCAGAAATAAGCATGAAATATGATTTTTTATTTGAATTTTTATAGAATTTCTTCATTAAAATGAACAAAAATTGAGTTTAAATCCTTTAGTACAAAAATGCAATCCTTTAGTTAAGAGATTATAAGTTTGTTTTCTCACTTTAGACAATAGTTGAGAACATTGAAGACCCTATGAAATAAAAACTGGTGTTTTGTAGCTTTTAGTTCATGTTTGTTAGCTTTGAGTCCATGTATTGGTATTGGCAATTCAAACAAAAGGGAGAAGTCCTTCGATATGTCCAGCCTGATCTCATGAAATTTACGCGACAATGGCAACATTTTTGCGAATCAAAATTACATGCTTCATTACACGTTTTGCTGCAGTTTCCTAGTGAAATGTCCAGCAGGGGGCGCCAAAAGTGAATAAAACGATGTTGTAATCAGACAAATTTTAAGGTGAATATTAGATGGATGTTTTAATGAGCAAAACGTAGCTCTCAAAACTGATATTTTAACCTAAACCTAACCAATAATGTCTTAAAAGATACCCTAACAGACACCCTAACTCTAAACCTCCGCCTAAACATAAACCTTAAAAGCAAATTCGACATGAAAAGCACATTTACTGAAGAAACGCTTCTGTTGCGCTTTCTCTTCACTTTCACTTTCATTTCGAGTGTCCTTGGCTGGGTTCGAGCCTCGGTCTCCGAGTGAGGTGAGCAAACGCATCATTTAATCACAATGGAATAAATGTGTAAATGTAGGTGGGTCTGTAATACAAGCATTAAAAAGTATCGTTTTTCAAAGTGTAAGTGTTTTGATATTCTAGCATAGCAGGGTGTGAGTAATACAGTGAAACATAACTGTTTTTAAAGTCCTAAACCGCCATAGTACCCGTGATTTGTGTGAAAGTGGATAAAATGCACAGTTGTTGTAGCGCCTCTAGTGTTCATTTCACCCAGAAACTGCAGCAGAATGTAGAAAGTGGCACCTAAAACTCAGTTTGCAAAAATGTAGTTATACTAACGTTCATTCTATGAGACTAGGTTGGATATGTCCCGCCCTAACTTCCTGTTTTCATAGGAAGTGGTTCAACACAGGGAAGACAACTGCACTCATCAAGCCATTTCATGGGGTCTTTAAGTATTCTTAAAGATTTGATAAAAATCTAAAAATGTGTGATATCAACGTAACAGGGAAATCATGCTTTCAGCCTCTCAGTGCGAGTCTTCTGCACATAATATAAGGTTTAGTAGTGAATGTGGTTTAGTTCTGAATATTTTCCAGATGCAACTTCAGACACATAATCATTTGCAGGATACAATACATCTCAGCCAGACAAACTTTCTAACTTTTGTCTCCAGTAAAACACATTTTCATGTATTTTAGTATTTATCTGTTTTTTTTTTTTTTGGTGGCTTCGAACAGCCTGAGAGGCAGTAAAACTGTGATTTAACCATATCAAATCATTGCACAAACCACAGGGTGTTAAAGCATGCGTTGCTGATTTTCAGTAGAAAGTATAGTGGAACGTTTTACAGCTTCTAAAGTACAAAAAAAGAGAAAATCTTCATGTGGATGCCAAGTTTCCTCTTCGCTGTCTAAGGGAACAAAAAAGACAAATTATGAGCTGAACATTTTTTTATTTTATTAGAAAAGTGAGACCAAAAGTTCTTGGTAAATCTTTTTTTTTTTTTTTTTACATTTTTTCTCTCAATTCAGACATATGGAAAAGTAGGAAATGCTATAACTGTAATTAATATGAAATATTGGTAACATATTACAATATGGTTCCATCTGTTTACATTATTTAATGCACTTGGTATCATGAACTAACAATAAACAATATATTTTTCCAGCATTTATTTAATTTTTGTTAATGGTACTTAATAAAAACAACATTGTTAGTTCATGTTAGTTTATAGTGAATAAACTAATGTTAACTAATGTTGTAAAAGTGTTAACTAATGTTAACTAATGAAACCTTATTGTAAAGTATTACCGAAATACATTGTTGTTACTCCGAGGCAGGGCTGGACTGGCAATCTGGCATATATACCGGGCATTTTCCCATTGGGCGGACGCACTTTGGGGCTAATCAGGGGTGGACTGGCCGGCGGGAGAACCGAGCAGGTCGGTGGGTCGGCCGAGAAACGTGTTGAATGGGCCGCGATAAGGAAAAATGAGCTGCCGTGTTATGCAGAATGGAGGACAAAATGGTGCAGTGATATGCAGAAAAGGACAGCACCCCCCCACCCCCCCAACAACTTTTGGGCCAGTTGCCATGTAAAATCCCAGGCCGATTTCTCTTCCCAGTCCAGCCCTGCTCTGAGGGTAATGATGGCCAGACAAATTGCATTAGCCAACACTATTGTTTGTGACAAGTAGTGAAAAGATGCTCCGCACAGCGAACCAAAAGTATTTAAATGACATTCAGAGGAGCTCAAGTTTTGTGCAATCAGTTACATTTTGGTTGCACCAAAACTGGATTGTATTGAATAAAGTGTGTGAATTCTAGAATGACTTTCGGGGCAGGGTCAACTCTTTCTAATGGTATTTCTATAGGACATTTTCAGGGTGCAGTCTGTTCAGGGTCATGTTGCACCTGCCAAATAGATTATTTAAAGTCAACTATAACAAGAAAAGTCTTTCTAAACAAAACACTGCTACAACAATAATATATCTGTGATATTTAAATCTATAACAAAGTCCTAAGTAATGACTCTGTTGAAACGTAATGATACAGAATATGCGAATATCTAAAAAGAATATGTACGTTAAAGAGTCCCCAAACTTTTGCATTAACTTCCTTTAGTGGGGTTCATTCCCTGAGGAAAATCTTAAAATCTTAAATAATATCTAGAAATGGGGATCCGGGACCCCCCCCATCCCAACTATTTGCTTGTGGAAGTGTGATAGATGTTGTATGGGACCCATTTGGCATCTGAAATGGAATCGATTGTGACATCTGGCCAGTCAGGTTGGTAAATCTTGATTTTGGTGAACCTATTTTGGTCAAGCTTAAGCCCTGGTCAAAATTTGACCAGAGCCATGGCTTCACAACATATTTTATTGTGATATTCCCACATGCCTTGACACAACCCATATTTTCCACACAGATTCTGACACATCAAACACAATGGGCACGATTCATGAATTTCTGCGTAAATTGTTGCATTGAATTGAATGCTTCAATTTTCGCAAGTATGGTTTAATTATTTAAATAGAAATTCTCACTGCTCATGTTACACCAATGAGGCCCAGTGAGCACACATACACAAAACAAACGTTAAAGAATATCACTTTAAAATATTGCAAAGTCCTCTACGTTTGCGTCATGTACATGAAGTCTTTAAGTCCCACAAGTTGTTCCAAACAACTTTTCATGTACAAATGCATGAGTCTTCTACCTAGATCATCTAGACTGGTGTGTCCCATGTTACATAACCTCTTTTTGTTCATTTATTCATTTGTGTGTCACCATGCTTTATTTCATATCTCATTAAAGGTGTCATTGACCATGAAAAGAATGTTCACATACGCACTGTTGTCGTTGTGTACTCTTTTAAGCGGTTTGCAATGGAAACTGACCACATAGTGTTTGCAAATACACCAACTATCCTCAAGTCCATTGTACAATCAACAGTTCCTTTCTATCTGTGATGACAGCTATTAAGACGGTTCAACACCGCTTATCTATCTTTGTTGAGTTGACTGTAATTGCTGCATGCAAGTCACGCGTTACGGCCAAATGTTTTGTTGAGGTCTTTGTTGAATGCTCTTTACGTGTCTATGCTTGAGTAGTCAATGGCCCTATGGTCAGACAGCTCAAACAGATGTCATTTTGAACCAAAATGGCCGCCGTCCACGTATGTTCCGTGTTGCTTTGAGTACTCTCCCAGCAATGAAATTCACTGGTGGAGTTTCGTCCATAAACCTTCTCATAAATACAGCTTTTTGGAGTGGTTTCTTGGAAATAACTTGATTCACCTCTTCTTTCCACAGTAATGCCTCCTTCGGACTTGAGGTTTAAAATTTTAAACGAAAACACAGTACAAATGACATGGAAACAACCTCTGACAAGGATCGAGGGCTTCAGAATACAAGTAATGTCCGGTACAGGTGGGTAGTCCAATGAAAGTTTTAGTGGTTCTTAAGGAAAAGCAGGAATGTTTCAGATTTAATGCATATTTGTGGCATAATGTTGATTACCACCAAATATAGTTAAGACTCGTCCAAAAAATTGCAAACAGTTATAATGGAAGTGAATGGGGCCAGTTCATAAACGTTAAAATACAAACTTATTTAAAGTATAGACACAAGACATAAACATTATACATGCCAACATAAATTGAGTGTAATAAAATCTGGGATTTACCACCAAAATGGCTTTTAGAATTTTACTGCATTTACTGGCGTTGCATCGTAATGACAACAAAGTTGTAATATTGGGTATAAATGTACACATGTAAAGTTAGTAAGCAATTGTATTACACTAAAATCATGTTAACATGCATAATGTTTACGTCTTGTGACTATACGTTTGAAACAGTGAGTATTTTAACATATATAGACTGGCCACTTTTCCCGCATCGATAATCTGAAGATTTTCCCGATGATTATTGAGATATACTGGGATTATTTTAGTTTTTTCAGCTATAAATTGGGGTGCATAATAGTCTTAATCTTTAAAAAAAAATGTCTCAACACAACTTTGGTAAAGTGTGAGCAGCAGGGTAAATTAATGGGAAACTGCACGTGTCTGGCGGACGACATGGCGTGTTCTAAAATTCGAAAAACACCGCCAACGCTCGCCGTCAAAATTCTGAAGTGCCACAGAGCGCACCCGCAACTCACATAGTTTTCCATTAAATTCAACCTAAATCATTATTAAAGGACAATGATAATTTACTCTATCCATCACTGGATGATCTATTGTTTATATGCATCTTTCATAGAGCCTTCACAATGTATTTTCAGTTATAAGTCTTTTTGTGGTTTGACAGCTTGAATGAAATGTACATATTCAAGGTTACATACAGAGAAATTGCATAATAAACGGCGCCATTTTTAATCGTTCAATTTGCACATTTACACCAGTTTCAAACACTAACCTGCAAACTCATAAACGTTACTTTCTTGAAAAAGTACAAAAACCTTCTAAACTTTGGACTGCCATCCGCTACGCCTCATCAACTCCTCCTGTGTGTGTGTGTGTGTGTGTGTGTGTGTGTGTGTGTGATATCTTGACACGCTTCAGTAAATGTTATATCACCTCTTGTGGTCCCCCAACGCTATTACGCGAGACTGTTTAACAGAGGCCAACTGAGTGAATTGGAAAGCACGCAAATAAGGCTTCTAATTTAAATGTCGGCTAATTTGAATATATCGATGCCTCAAACAATATCTATAAAATATGTGCCAATCAATAATCGATATATCAATATTTGATGACATCCCTACTGGCCCCATTTACTTCCATTACTTCCACGTTTTGTTTTTTCAAAATTTTGTGAGCGGTCAATTAATCTTGACTTGTATTAAATCAGAGGCTATTTAGCAGAGACGGGCCTCTTCGATGATACCAATGTTTCAGATTTTACTGCTGATTTGAAATATGTTCTTTGATCATAATTTTGACCAACCGTTGTGGATATTTAGGTTTACCCCCATTTAAGTAGATAGGAGCTGAACTTTCATAACAGGAAATAGCTTCCCGAAAGCATTCCAAATATGGCCGCCACTGGATTGAGTTGCTTGAAACACTTTGAAACATGTTTTACTTTGGAATAATGTGCACTGATGCACAATAATAACAGGAACATGTATTAGGAAAGCAATTATGGTCGATTTTGATCTCATGTTGACAAGTTCTGGGCTGGTCATGTAACCTAAAAGCTGTTCAAGCTCTACATGATCTATTGCCATTTTACCCTTTGACTTAATACCAACTTGCTCCAGTTGAAACATCCCTGTAGTTACTGTACAGTGAGTTGCTTAAGATAAGGGCGCATCTGGTAATCAACAAGTACCCTTAAAGCTCACTGCCACGGGCAACTGTAGGGGACTCCATTCTGGCATGCCCTTCAAAACGATTGAAACATTGACTGTAAATCTTTGCTATCTTGTGAGAAGTCATTTAAATGTTTCCCTAATCCAATTCATCAATGTCTCGACTATCTAGATGAAGCAGAATGTATATCACGATAAGACATTTAACATTGTAAATGCAAATGTTTTGCTCTCTGCAGATGAAATCGTTCAAGAATTCACACTGCCTGCAACATCGACCAAAACCTCCATCAAAGATCTGACGCCTGATGTGGATTATGTTGTTACGATAAATTCATATTTCGAAGCAGATGAGAGTATACCGATTTCTGGTCAATTAACAAGTAAGCAGAAAACAATCTTATTTCTTAAGTTTGTCATTGATACAGAGTTCCTACGGTCATGGAAAACTGCAAATAACATTGTTATGGGACCTAAGAGAAACCACATAGAAATTAGTAGAATTCTAAAAGTCATGAAAATGTAAAAAAAGTCTGAAACCACTAAAGAAAATGCATCTATTTTGCTTATACACTATTTTACAATAGGTTTTCCAGACAATTGAATTTTGTATTTTTAACAAAATGAAATGAATAAAACTTTTTATATTTAGTTTTTTTAAAAACTTGATTTTTATTAAATATTAATACATTTAATTAAACAGAATTTTGTTATGAAATTGAAATGTGTAAATCTTAAAATATTTTTTTTGCGTGTGTAATGCTGCTATTTTTTTCTAATTTAATATAACATATTTTCATTAATAATTATATTATCAGGTTATGAATTTCTATTCTTTATTGACTAGAAATAGTGGCGAATCTCAAATAGTTCTTCTCATTTTACATCATAACTTTTACATTTTTTATATATTTTTTTTTTTTTGACTTTTGGATCCTAGTTTTAATGTTTGTAGTTACATTTTACTTATAATATTTTGTACTAAATATTTAGTTGCTCGATTGCAGTCTATATCAAACAATTGAGTAAGTCATGGGAAAGCAATGGAAATTCCAGGCGTGAAAGCCCTGTGTACAGGAAAGAACATGCTTGCTTTAATATTGATTCAATCTTTTTTCGTTTTAGTCCAATCAAGTGGTTTTGAGGGAGGCGCCAGGAAACCTCAGGTCTCAGATGCCATCAGTAAGTACACATCTATGTCTCAAACATGTTTAACGCAACACCTCCTGGCTATTTCCATTTCTCTGCGGTCACCACATTATATAGGGAGTTTCCATACTAGTTAGGACCCTACTCTGTGGGTGTCTTTCTGTCTTGATTCATGACTCCTGATAGCATTTAGCTTGTTACTCAGCATGACCTTTTCCAGACACGTTAAAGTGAGCCAGCGTTTCCAGCGTTTTGACCGTGGGTTCTGGGTGAGAGTTTGTAAGTGGCCCCTATGCGCCTGATTTGAAATAAAAACGCAAACCTTGCAATCCTGAGAGTGGAAAGCATTACAGCTCCAATATTTTACAAGAGCGCTGTGGCCTCTTCCTCCAGATGAAGGTGAACAGCTCTGCTTTTTCTTTCCTACATTAAGCAGAAGTGGAAAATACACCCCTGTTCCCCCCCAAATACCAAAACGGTTAGTTACCATTCTGCAGACGACGTGCTTCCCAAACTCAATCTTGCTTGCTGAGCTCTAATGTTTTCCTTCTGCTGGCACATGTGGAAAATGAATGAATCGAATTACCGTAATAAAGGGCACGCAAGCTACAATACGTCCACAACATCCTGTCTTGTCCTGTCCTGTTTGCTTTTGAGGTTTGCTGTCAATTCGCCAAAGGTGCAACCAATGCAATCCGTTCAAGGACAGCAAATTCTGCAGGTTGTGGTTTAGGGCAAATGAGATTGAAAGATGAGGAATTTTTCCAAACTCTGTGAAGAACTGAGTTTACTGGAGTTTAAGAGAGAGAGAGAGAGAGAGAGAGAGAGAGAGAGACAGGGACTAGTAATAACTCGCCTAATCACATTTTTTAAGTGGAGTGACAGTCGGTGCCTTAGTTTGTGAAACAAGATGCTTTTGCATTGTGTGTAACAGAATACCTCATCTGGAAAACACTTAAAGGGGTAGTTCTCCAAAACTCATTTACTCACCCACATGTCATTCCAAACCCGTATGACTTTCTTTCTTCCCTGGAACACAAAAGGAGATGTTAGGCAGAATGGACAGTCTCAGTCACCATTCACTTTCATTGTATGGAATAAAGATACAATGAATGTGAATGTTGATTCAGTACATTTTTCCTAACATCAACTTTTGTAGAATTGGAATAATTCTATACTAAAAAAAGTGTTTTTTTTTTATATATCTCTCAAATGGAAAAATAAGTCGGAATGTTCTGTTCTGTACCAAATGTGGCCTCTGGAACTCTAGGTTGGCTTCTATTGTAGAAACGTTTAAGGATGTAGTCACCAATAATTTTTTTTCATCCCCTTTTCCAAGGTCCTGTTTTACCAGGGAATGGTTTGTGTGGTTCTAACTCATGCACTTCTGACTTTTCTCGTTTTACACAGAATGCTCTGCTAGTGCCATTGCTGACCTGGCCTTCTTGGTGGACGGCTCTTGGAGTGTCGGCCGGGAGAATTTCAAACTCATCCGCAGTTTTATAGCAGCCATGGCTGGGGCGTTTGACCTCGGAGATGACAAGACCCGAGTGGGTGTGGTCCAGTACAGCACCGACACCAGAACTGAGTTTAATCTGAAGCAGTACTTCAAACGTGCCGAGCTGCTCAGAGCCATTAACGGTCTGCCATACAAGGGCGGCAATACCATGACAGGTACCAAAGTCAAACAAATGTATTCATATTGACTGAATTAAATCTGAACGTCACATTTTAGAAATTTGTCAAGAGACGTTATAAAGTGCAACAGTTTCTGGAAATCCGAATCCCATCCATTTTTTCCATTGGGCAATTGATTATTAAAAATGATTTATTAAGCTTTAAAGATAGACCTACCTTGAGCATCTGAGGTTGTTCATCGATGTATGTTCCTCTGTTGAAGCCACGAGTCTGTATAATTTCAACTTCATTTAAAACAATGGTGTTTATTAGCAGAATCCCTGCCTGAACAGTACGATTAATCCCGAAGAGAGAACATCCACCAATCTGACAATTCCGGCAAAAACATTCCCATCCCTGCGAATGATGCAATCGAGTCTCCCTACACTCTCATGCACACTGTTTATATATATATATATATATATATATATATATATATATATATATATTTTTATATTCTTTACAAATATTGATTTTATAATTATAATCAACAAATCCAAATCAGCGGTTTTATATTTTTCATATTTTTTTAATTGAAAAACATCATTCACAATGCTTCATTGGATTGTAGTTCACTTTTGTAGTACTTTTTTGTCTTTTTATGTGATTTTCAAATATTGTTTTGCTTCAAATCAAAGTTTGTAATGTTGTGATTCACCTTGGAATCTGGTTGCTTTGGTTCATGAACTCTTTTATGAAGTATTTTATGAAATCACTATGGAAAAAATGAATGGAAGACGGATGAAAAAGTGGTCTGGCACTCTTAGTTATGTTTAAAGGGATAGTTCACCCAAAAATGTAAATTCAGTCATTGTTTGCTCACCCCTGTGTTGTTATAACCCTGTATGTCTTTCTTTGTTTTTCTGAACACAAAGGGAGAAATTGTGAATAAATGTTGCGCTCAGTGATGTCATACAATGGCAGTTTATGGTGACCACCTCTTAAAGCTTAAGAAACAAACTGAAATCTAATTTGTACCATTGATCGCCAGTGAGCGTTCTTGATAGGGCACGAGAGCAACAGTTCACGCAGCGCTCTCGGTGCGTTCAAGCGAACACTTGTTTCGTGAAGTTGTGTCTAGCGTTTAAAGTCTCTCTCTGATGGGTTTGTCACTTCCGTCCAGGTGAGGCTCTGGATTATCTGCTGAAAAACACGTTCACAGAGGCGTCTGGTTCCCGGAAAGGATTCCCCAAAGTGGCTGTAGTTATCACTGATGGAAAATCTCAGGACCCTGTGGAGGGTTATGCCAAAAAGTTGAAGAACGCTGGTGTTGAAATCTTCACCTTGGGTGTGTAGAAGCTGCTGTCTTTCACAGTCTGGATTTTTTAAGTTGAGCTTTAAAGAAATCCATCCACACAGAATTAATAGAAACTCATGCTTTAATTATTGTGTTTTATTCAGGAATTAAAGAGGCAGATGAGGAAGAACTGAAACAAATCTCTTCCACGCCTTACAGGACACACGTTTACACAGTGCCAAACTTTGATATGATTAAAGCTGTGGAGAAATCCTTCATTACGCAGGTGTGCGCCAGTGTGGATGATCAACTCAACTCTCTGGTTAGCGGCGAGGAAGGTAAACAAAATGATAACAGAATTGTAAACCTGTTTCATAACCAAAAAATGATCACATTTGAATAAAAAATATCCAGTAAAAATATCTAAATATTTATATAAGAAGCAAAATTGCATAAGATAATAATACTTGTTTTCATAGACCTTCGAGAAGTTTATTTTTCTCACCACCCTGGCAAATAGTAAATGGTCTGCACTTATATAGCGCCTTTTTAACCTTAGCGGTATTCAAAGCGCTTTACACTGTGACTCATTCACCCATTCACACACACACACACACACACACACACCAATGGTGGCAGAGCTGCCATGCAAGCCACTAGCCTGCCATTAGGAGCAACTTGGGGTTCAGTGTCTTGCCCAAGGACACTTCGGCATGTGGAGTCAAGTGGGCCGGGAATCAAACCGCCAACCCTGCGATTAGCGGCCGACCCGCTCTACCACCTGAGCCACAGCCGCCCCATAAGTGTGAATAAGACAGTAATTAATAATTAACTGATTTTTATTGAATGTCTTATTTTTTAGTTGAAAGTAATGTAATTAATGCTCTGTTTCAGAAATCAAATGTCAAATTTACTAAACAACATTAAACCAGTAATTAAGGCTAAACTAGTTTCTAATACATTTCTAAAATCTTCCATTTCAATTACTATAAAATTGTTTATTTTTAAGTTAATTGCAAATACTGTAAACACTTAATAAATGAAAATAATTAATCAAATTGTCTTCATTTTAAGATTGATTTTATTGAATGACATTTGTTTATTAGTAGTAGTTCATTAACATATTTAATTAGCAACAATTTTGTAAAAACAGTACAAATAATTGCTGTCTTAACATAGTTAATAAGTGCAAAACAATCCAATAAACTTTAGAACGGAGGGTCTAAAATTGAGCATTAATTGCATTACTTTCAACATAAAAAGTTGTGTGACGTTTAATAAGTTGTAAATAATGGCTAATATAGCTTTAATCTACATTTAGTTAATTATTAATTAATGTCTTATTCATACTTAACTAGTGCATTAATGCAAACACTTAAAATAAAGTGTTACCAAAATATGTCTTAAATTCTTGCACAATTTTGTTTCTCAATGAAATTATGAAGAAATTTCTACTGGAAAACAAAATAATATATATAGCTTAAGAAAGCACAAACACACACACACACATACACACACTCACACACACACACACACACACACACACACACACACACGCACACACACACACACACACACACACATGCACACACTCACACACACACACACACATGCACACACTCACACTCACACACACACACACACACACACACACACACACACACACAGACACACACACACACACAGACACACACACACACACACACACACAGACATACAAACTTACACACACACACACACACACACACACACACACACACACACACACACACACATATATATTTGTTGTTGCTGTGAAGTTTATTAAACTAAACTCTTAAGCATTAAGCATGACCCCAATATTTTTGTATTTCTGTAATATTTGCAGTTGTTGAACCAGCATCAAACCTGCACGTCACAGAGGTTGCGTCCAAGTCTATGCGTATAACATGGGATGAGTCTATAGGGGAGGTGACTGGATACAAGGTACAACTGGTTCCCATGATGGCCGGCAGTAAACGTCAGGAGCTGTATGTCGGTCCCACTCAGACCTCTGTGAATGTGAGAGATTTGTCCCCTGACACTGAATACGAGATAAGCCTGTTCGCTCTCAACGGTCTGACGCCCAGCGAACCGGTTTTGGCGATGGAGAAAACCCAGCCTGTTAATTTATCATTGGGTGAGAAAACGCTAACGCACAGAGCAAATGTGGTTAGGGAGCATTCACACAGAACATTTTCTTCTTTTTTAATAGTTAATTTATGTACTCGAGTGCCTGATCTGCGTCTCAACCTTTTTTCAGCATCTTACGCCAAGAGCACCTCTTTTTTTATGTACCATGTCAAGTTAAATAGAGTTTTACTTTGAAAGTAGGTGAGTCTCACAAAGCCTGTCAAGAAAATTTCCTGGTCATATTTAACCCCAAATTAAAAACAACAGCAAAAAAGCAAAAACATCAAATTAAACTTTGCATAAAGAAAATGAAGCATATATTTAGGACCATCATCATCATTTTAGGTTTCATGAGAATCACCTTTGTACATTAGCAACAGTGGATTGGAGTTAAGTACGCCTAGAAACATTCATTTAGTTAAATTACGTTTTGTTTTGTCTAGTAGTTTTATCTCATGAATGTGCCCTATGTGAAGGTCAAGTTAAAATGAGCTTCCACTCGGGACACTTTTAAAATCGCAAGAACATTTTCGGTCTGAACAGTTCGGTCTGTTGCTATCTATTGCATTCGATTGATTAAAACATTTTTTGACAGTTTAACAATTATTCTGTTTGTTCTAGAATGTTCTCTGGGTGTGGATGTTCAAGCCGACGTTGTTCTCCTGGTCGACGGCTCCTACAGCATCGGACTGGCAAACTTCGCAAAAGTGCGAGGTTTCTTGGAAATCCTGGTCAACACGTTTGATATCGGGGCTGACAAAGTTCAAATCAGCTTGGTTCAGTACAGCCGAGACCCACACACTGAGTTCCAACTGAACACCCACCATGAACTGAGCGCTGTCGTCAAAGCCGTGAAAAACTTTCCCTACCGCGGCGGGTCCACCAACACGGGCAAAGCAATGACGTATGTGAGAGAGAGGATCTTTGTTCCAACCCGAGGTGCTCGTACGAATGTACCTCGCGTTATGATTCTGATCACCGATGGCAAGTCCTCAGATGCCTTTAAAGACTCGGCGGCTCGGCTTAGGAACTCAGATGTGGAGATTTTCGCCGTGGGCGTGAAAGACGCTGTCCGATCGGAGCTGGAGGCCATCGCTAATTCTCCAGCGGAGACCCACGTGTACACCGTAGAGGACTTTGATGCCTTCAAGAGGATTTCTAATGAACTTACCCAGTCCATCTGTCTGAGAATTGAGCAGGAGCTTCTGAACATTAAGAGGAAAAGTGAGTAGCATCTGATGTTAATGCAAACTTCTGTACAATTTGTTAAACTCTGGGTCTGGATGTAGCAAACAACCAAATGTTTCGATCCCTGGTTTTGTACCAATATGTACAGAATGTTAAGATTCAACTTTATTGTCATTGTGTAGAGTACAGGTACAGAGCCAATAAAATTTTTGCATATCCCAATTAAACTGGGGTCAGAGTGCAGGGTCAGCCATGAAACAGCACCCCTGGAGCAGATAGGGTCAAGGGCCTTGCTCAAGGGCCCTGCTCAAGGGCCCAACAGTGGTATCTTGGCGGTACTGGGGCTTGAACCCTCGACCTTTCGGTCAGTAACCCTGAGCCTTATCCACTGAGCCACCACTAGCCTAAAGGCCTGATGAGTGACTTACTTTGGCTTTATAATAAAGTTCTTTTCATTCCAGTGGAAATACCATTTGGTATTTTGTTTAAATAAAAAAGGAATCACTTTTTGAATCACGTTCCATCAAACGTATATTGTCATATTAATATCGACCAAATATCAAGAATATTGCCCAACCCAACACATGGTTATTGTATATATATATATATATACTGTATATATAAACCCTTTTTTGTTGGTTAATGTTATCTACTACTCTAAATGGTATGTACTCACCCTGAAGTCGTTATAAAACCATAAGATTTTAAGTAGATTTAAAGTAGGCAGTGGCCAGAGAATTTTAAAGTTTAAAAATGACAAAAAGCATCATAAAAGGACCTTAAAAGTAACGATTGTTTCGAGTCAAATAGTAAAGCTCAATCAATCAATCACATTTGTCTTAATTTAACTTGTTTTTTTATTTTTCTTAAATAAAGGAGGGATAAATCGAAATCGTTTTTAGGGAAAAATCAATGGCTCAAATGCTGTTAATTGAGCGTAACTTCAATTGAAACTGGAATATTTCTTCTAAAGCAATCCAAATGACTCATGGACAACATTACAAGTCTTCGGAAACCATCCAATAGCTTGGTATGAGGAACAGATGGAAATTTAAGTTTTTATCAAGAATATCGCCCAACCCTGTAATTGTTTATATAAACCCTTTTTTGTTGGTTTTCCAGAGCTAAAATAGTGATAAGCACCGTTACCGTGATATAAAATGACTCATACCTTGACATATAATTTTGGTCATATTGCCCACCCCTAGGAGGAGCCTTCCATAATTCAGTAAACTGCTCTTCCTTCTAGGTTTGACTGCACCTAGGTCTCTGACCTTCTCAGAGGTGACCTCCAGGAGTTTCAGAGCTTCATGGCTAATTGATGCCACGGATGTGCAGTCTTACCTCATGCAGTACAGGCCTGCTGCAGACTCCGATGCCAGCTACATCTCCGTCTCTGTGCCTGGAGACACTCCTACAAATGTCTTACTCCACCTCACGCCTGCAACGAAGTATGAAGTCAAAGTTTACGCCCAATATAAGAAGGGAGAAAGCTTTCCTCTAACTGACTTTGAGACCACGCTAGAAGGTTGGTGTCAGTTCTGTATTCTCTCTAAATGTACAATTTGTTAAAGTAAAGCCACTAAGCTAATAGAGCGCAACAGTCAGGTTCTGTAAGTTTCAGAGGTGTATTCGTTTTTAACAAAAACATAGTTCTTTAAAAATTGAGCTACCGTGAGCTCCAAGGTTGTTAATCAATGGTACACGCTTCTGTTGAAGCCATCATTCTGCATTATTTCCACTACTTTTTAAAAAAAAACCATGTTTAATAGTGGAAATCGTGGTTAAGAACAACACTACCCATGATCCTGAAGAGAAGAGCGCCAAAAGTGCTCTGCAGCGACCATCCGCTCCCATGACGGAGTGCGAATGACGCAATACAGTGTCTTCCTACACTCTTAACTACTTATATAGTGGCAAATATCTAAATATTTAGCAATAAAAACATATATACCATTAATAATTCTTCATGGGATTGTAGTTCATTCCCTCATTTAATACGTTAAGTCTTGATATCCCTATGGAAAAAATACTAACAAATGTTGACAAAATGTTATATTTGGTTGAAATATTCCTTTTACATTGACATTTTTGTGACTTTTATGCTCCCATTTTTGCAGAACAAGGATCCGTGAACAACCTCAGAGTATCTGAGGAGACCACCAACAGTTTCCGTGTCTCATGGGGAGCAGCTCCAGGGGCCGTGGTGCGATATAGACTCACATATGTCCCGGTCCAAGGGAATACTGGCTTGCTAGAGACGGCAACAGCTGGCCCTGACACTTCCATCATTCTGCAGCAGCTTGACCCGGTCACCACCTACCGTGTCTCTGTGGCTGCCGAATACTCAGCAGGCGTTGGGCCTCCGATGCAAATCGATGGAACAACCAAAGAAGGTAAATAGAACGACCTAGCCATCTTTATCTTCTACCAGTTATTTGATGTCCAGCAAGTGGAAGTGATCTTTTGAAGGAATGTTACCATAGGATCATGTAATGTTTTGTTTGGAGGTTTTCAAAGTAAGAAACAACAGGTGGCAGATGTTTTTGTTTTACATTATATCACGTTCCCCAGAAAGTGTCTGTGAAGGTTTTCATTGGCCCTGTCCCAAATGCCACCCTGATTGCACGTTTGTCATTTACAAGTAATGCACTAAAATAACTCAGAATTTTGCTCTAAACATCATGTTTGCGAATAAGAGAAACTGTGCAACAGTTTTTAGCACTTTCTTTCTCGTGTTTTACTTTTTTTTGGCACTTTATTATCATTTAGTAAAACACAGATGTAATGATTGATGTATGTCCTCATGAAATCAGAGACGATCTCCTCGAAATCCAAAAACAAGTGGTCAAAAAGAGATGACCAGATGTTACGGTGATGTTTCGCTTGTACATTTGTGATTGGATCATGCAGTATAAACATGGCCTCAGTCGGGGACGAATGTTTGTGTAAAAAAAAACATATAAGTACAATTCTATAAATTGATTTGATTAGACATTATTTGTTTTAACATTAAATTTAATTCAACTTTAAAACAAGAAATTCTGAAACAGAATTTCATTCTTTGCGTTTTTATTATTATTAATAATAATAATAATAACAAAACTGTTGTGGAGTCTGTATCAGCAAATGGGCACATCAAGGGTGCATAGCTGTCACAAAAGCAGTGCACATAAAATGAAAAATATATCGCCACAAGTCCAAATCAAGAGCACAATTTGGGAGAGGTATGTTTATTCAGGTCAATTTCCTGCCCAAATTATTAGTCAAAATTAACTGGATATCCATTTTTTGAAGGACAGTTGACCACTCATCCAAGCGTTTGCATCATTTGTTGAGGATTCTTTTGTATTGTGACATCACCAGACTTGCAAATTGCCACGGGAGTCAATCCCTGAAGGAGTAAATCGCTGGGATTTCAGGAAACCACTGGTGTAAAGTATTTGTGATGATTGGATGAGCAGCCTAAGATCTTACATAAATGGAAAATCCAAGCCTAGTTGATTTTGACTAAAACTCGAGCATATTTCCCATAATGTAACGGACTTGCTGAAGAGTTGGCCAAAAACGCCTATTTGCTCAGGCAACAGCTTGCGGTTCTTTATCATGGCTGAGAGCAGTTAGTGTCCAAGAATGAGCCAGCTGCATCTTAATGGCTGCCTACAGCCATGCAGCTGTTCTCTGTCCACATTTACTAGAGGCAAAGGACAAATCCCAGGGCAAGACTTTTCTCATTTGTTCAAGCCCTGTTTCTTAATGTGTTAGTCCAGAGTTTAATCACTGCATTGACTGCGTTCCAGTCCACGTTTCTTTGTTTTCTCACTTCCATTATTCTTTATAGTTTCTTGCAGCATCAGTAGGAAAGCATCAGTATTACTAACACTTATTCTTAATGTGAGGGTTTTGAACAAACTTCTAAGCCTTAGTATTAAACTTTGATGCATGACATCTTAAAACCAGCCTAGGAAAGTGATAGCAGTGAGTTTTGCACTGGCATGCACTAATCGTATTTTCATTAGAAAATGAAAAAATATGGTTTGCTATTTTACCCTACTTGTAAAGCTTCATCGCTAATATGTTTCCTGCTTTGCTTCTAACTTCTCACTCTTCCTGTGTCTGACAGAACATGGCTCGCCGAGAGACCTGCGTGTTTCTGATGAGACGGTTTCCTCCATGAAGCTGTCCTGGGTGGCAGCGCCAGGAAGGGTCCTTCAGTACCGCGTGTCTTACCAGCCCACGGCGGGCGGTGAGACGAAAGAGGTGACGGTTAAAGGTGAAACCACAGCGACAGTGCTGAAGAACCTGCAACCAGACACAGAGTACCAGCTGGCTGTGAAGGCACGCTACTCCTCCGGATTTGGAGATCCTCTGCAGGACACAGGAACTACTCTGGAGGGTATGTTCAGAAATCTTGATAAATTTCCCCTGACAAAAACAACTGAAATGTATCATGGTCATATTTGTTGCAGGTCATACATGTTCAGGTCATATTTTACACCGAAATCAAACGGAAAAAATACTTTACTTTACAAATACTGTCAATTGAGCTTATTTTGTATTGAACCCTGAACATTGCTTGAAATAATTTAGCATTGTGATATTACAGTATTTTTTAAGACAGTTAAGCACATTTCCCCCAAACTATGAAATATGACCTAGACATGTTCCTGACAAGTTGTTGTAGATTCACTAAAGCACAAAATTACTCAAAGGGGGGTGTGGTGATGCGGTTAAACATCAGGGTTGGGAACTGGATGGTTGCAGTAAATCATGAGTCACCACTGTGCCCTTGAGCAGGATCTTTGACTACTCCTGTACTTCACTTTGGATAAAAACGTCTGCTGATTGACTTAATGCATTATTTCAAGTATTTACACATACTCCGTTATCCCATTAGCACTAAGACTTCTGAGCACCTGAGGATATCAGTCATATCCCAATGATCCTCAAGAATAACACTTAAAATGTATGATTGATGTAATCAGTGTACTTCAGTGTAAAAGTCACACCAATTCAACCCTCTAAAAGTCATGCCGACACAGCAAGATTGTTCGTAATACCATTTAAAATTGGATCAACTGTGAAAGTGCTACCTTCAAAGGACTGAGGGCATTTTTAACATCAGTTCCTGTCAGAAAGGATTAAGAAATAGATCGAACAGAGCCAACTGATTCTATCTGGTCCGTTTGCTCCCTTTTTTTTTCAACGCCGAAGCACAGAGAAACTACTCACATTCCCTTTCTTGGGATTTCAGGATGCCAGATTTTGAGACGCAATAACATGGATTCAGTATCCACTAATGACATTACCAGGAACAAAGCTTGCCCGGATCTGTTCAAGTTTAAGTTAGGACTGTCGATTTAACACGTTAATTCAGTGCGAATAATTTTACCAAAAATAACTTGTTAAAAAAATTAACGCAATTAATCGCAAGCCCACGGACCATAATAAGGAAGATTCCTGAGAAATGCAAGCTTGTAGTACCACCTGTTTACTCCAGGGGGCAGTAAGTAAAATTTCAGCTGTATGAGCAACACACAGTTTATACAGTGAAGAAACACTTCAGCAGAACAACACAAACATGTGTTACATTCTTGTGTTCAAAACACTGGAAGGAGTGCAAATGCGATCTAAGGGATCTCAAGATGTGTTTAAAGATTGAATATTAAACTATATTTAACTCGACACAGTGACCTAAACATTTGTGTTAATGACGCAACACACCCGAGACGCTACACAAGCATGTCTGACACAGGTGTACATTGACGGGTCCTTAAACAAGCCCTCATAATAAATCTCCAACTGATTGACAAATTCTCTTGTGTAATGGATTGCTGTGAACTGTGTGTCAATGATTGACTTATGATCAATAATATGGTAGTAAACAATACATTGTATTCTAATCTGCTTTTTGTATTATCAATGATTAACTCTTCTGCTACAAGAATGTAATGCATTTTAATGATCTGAATATATATATACATATAATTTTTAAATATTTAAAGATAACTATGTATAATTATATATTGATATAAATATGTATAATCATTATATATTGAGCTATTGTTATATGAGGGGCTTTCTCAGCAACTATTTGTATATGCGATTAATCGCGATTAATTGCGATTAATTAATCGGGACACCATGTAATTAATTCGATTAAAAATTGTAATCGATTGACAGCCCTAGTTTAAATACTAAATCATAAGTCACTGAATACCAGTAATCTTATGTCATCAAACCTCTACTGTCAAATTTGAAGCTCTTGATTTTGCCGATATGGATAAGTAAGTTGGTGGAAAAGGCAGATAACTGATTCATTGGCAGATAGTTTTTAAAATGTATTTATTGAATGTAAAAAAAAAAATCCTTAGTCTTTACTTATTGTGATGGGCAGAGACATAGATGCCCAGGTGCAGTTGTTTATGCAACCAAATTACCATTAATAACCAGAATGAAATTTAGATTTGGTGCATAACGTAAGCCTGAAATATACAGAGGACTCCTATTTTGAAATGTCTGTGCTTCCAGCGTGCACAAACACAAAAGAGAAACACAATATGCACTCTTACAATCATCGACAATGTATTCCAATATAAACACTATAAAATAAACATTGTCATACAGGCTGATAAATACTATATGTACAACAGTAGATCATCATTATCAGCAATCGCTTGCCATAATTGTCCGATATTCCAGTAATCCTGTTTTATATAAAAACAGATTTTCTTTTCTCTAAGGAGGACACTGAACATCAACTCAACAATCAATGGTTATTTATCCTGTTGATACGCACCCCATTTTTGAGCACAAACCATGAAAATGACATACCTGAACTTAAATGGTTGTATTTACGGGACTCTTTGGAGTATGGACACAGTTGTAGTATCTTTTGACTTTGGGCTTTATTTCACAAGTTTCAGAATTAATAAATGTTGTTATTTTTTAAAGTGAGAGAAGCTGAAGTTTATAGTAATGGAAATATTTTGTGCCAAACATGTTTTATAATCTAAAAAAAAACTAAAATAGAAGTGCCAAGACAACCCAGAAATAAAATGCTCCCAAAGCCACACGTCTAAAGAAGTTACGTTTCAAATTTGAAGATGATCGAACAGAAAATGAGCCTCCTGCAGCTTTTTTCTCGGACAAATCGCTGGAAGTGTTCAGAGTAAAATTAAGGCTCTGCCTTTCAAGACGGCACTAAATCTGACTGCACTAATCGGCTATTATGAATAAAACTACGCCTCATTTTTTAAAATAGACTTTGTAGACGGGCTTGTTTTGTTTACGAGACTCTAATATATAAGATCATGCACAGTTTTACAACATGAATGCTGCTCAGATTGCAGAGTTTGTTGAAGAACGATGATGAAGGGTAATTCTTCCAGACGAGATCTCATGTAAACAATGGAGAATATATCAATATTTCTCAGATTTATCAGTTTTATAGACAAAAAGTGCGATTGGATGTTTTTCAATGAACGCTTGTCATGGACAATTGACTCAAGTGTGCTGAACTGGATTCATCTGGTGATCGTGTTTTCATAATAAAAGTATGAAGTCCCGTTTTGATATTGCATGTTTTCATTTGTACTCCTGGCACAAATAACTAAATTACTGTTTATGTTGCATTGCTATTGTGAAACAGAGATCGGATATCATTGTTGAACCCTTAGACAAGATGTATCATTTGTTAACATTAATTGCATTTATAGATGGTATATACGCGTGCGGGTGGGATTGCGTATCACCAGGTTAAATACCCATTTGATAATGTCTATGTTGCATATGTGTCTAGTATGTATATGTATATGTATATAGAGTGTATATATATATATATATATATATATATATATATATATATATATATATATATATATACTGTATATAGAGGAAAACGGCGGAATAAATAAAAATGCTGTCATCAACCATCGCCATTGATTTTTGCAGATAACCGATCCAAAAGCAACTTCCAAAAGCAACTATCGGCACCAATTAATCGGTAAAACTGATATATCGGTCGACCTGTACTTGAAACCCAGAAAGAGAATGAGGCTTTTAAATGATCCCTTGAATAAATAATTTTACCCCCAAAATAAAATTCTATATATAAAAAAAAAGTCTATATTTTCTCTTACCAAACCCTTTCTTTCTTCTGTGGAACGCAAAAGGAGATTGTTGACACTGTTCTTTTTAATTTTTTATATTTGTCTATTGACCAGTGGAAATCAAGCTCAAAAAATGACAAAAAAAGTATTATAAAGGCCCCATAAAAGTAGTCCATATGAACTTTAAAATGCTTTTTTGTTGTAGTTGGAGCTTGAAAGCCTCCGTATTTTTGACTACAAAAAGAACCGCTTGAACATACCGTTAAACGTCTTTGGAAGAACAAAAGTCATACAGGTTTTGAAAAACAAGAGGACGAATAAACGATAGCAGAATTTTGGCAGAATAAGGTTTGCTGGGGAATAATTTCCGAAGCATTACGGACTCATTTCTGACAGTTGACATTGAAAATCTGGTTTGATTTATATTTTTCATCAGTCCGTTGGGATTGTGGGTTCTGAGATAAATGAAGAACTTTAGCACAGATAGTTACATAATGAAGGAACTGTAAAGCTCCACCCCACTTTGGAAGTAAAATATTCACCAAAACAATACCGTGTTTCTTCCTTCACGTCCTCAAGTGAAGACTTAAAGAGGGGATCGTGAAAGATTTCCGTTTTGTCCCCAATCTGAAATGACCACGTCCACTTGCAGACTGGAGAAGGCCTACAATCCCACATGTCTACGATTGTCTGCTAAGTCACCTGCATGCGTTTTGAGTCAATTCATGCTATCTTAGTGCAAAATATTGACCTGTCTCTGTGCTGGGAGTTCTCTTGGTGAAAAACATACTGTACGTCCAGTTATCACATGTGGATTACATTCAGTTCTGATTTCATGTTGACATAAATATCTCTTGCATTTCAAAAATAAACCATCATGAGTATGGTAGTTAGTTGACACGCATGATTGACACGAGCACCTTCCTTCAAGGCTGTTATGATGCAGTTTCAAGAAGTGATTGACTTTTACCATGAACCTTGAATTCGCTACTCTGATAATGCATTTCTGTGACCTCACTGGAGAACAACGTTGAAATTTAAATAAACTGTCAAGTTGAAAATTACACAAAAGGCTTTCCACCTGTACATGTACAAAGGACTTGAACCAAATCAAGAGAAGTGTTGAGTTATCATATTGTTAACTGAAAACCGCACACATATGGAACGTGTTACCTGCCGAATGCTTCAGAAGAGGAGCTTCCAACTGGATTAATTAGCATTAAGTTGTTGCTGGAATAGCACGCGGCCAATTGAAAGCGAGCCGTATTGCTTTGAAGAATATTATAGTGTTATACGTGGAAATCAGCTAGATCCAAACATGCCAAAAGGTGTCCTTCTCCTCCAACGTGCTGGCAGCACCTGGGTATCCTCAGAGGTGGATGATGGCTATTCCTGTCTACCATATGTCAAAGTACCTAATGCATTCAAGCTGCTCTTGCTGTCCGATACATGACCCCGGAGATGTACGTACAGACGAACAGACGAAGAAGACGACCAAAAGCTCTCCCAGCACCTGCGCTTTCCCGGCGATTGACTCAAGGTTAAACGTAAAAAAGAAAAAGAAAACAGCAAGGAAAATTTACTGCATGTGTATGGTTTGTCTCGGGGTTATATTTCTGAGAAGCACGGGATGGTGCATCTGCTTTTGTAATTGGAGTAACAGCTTTAAATGGATGCAAAAGATTGAATTTCAAGGCAGTTTTAGAAGCACAGTCAAATCAGATCCTGCTTTTTGGCTGCTAAAGAATCCTACAGAAATGCGTATGAAATTCACATGCTGAGGAAAGATCTTTGACGTTGCATTATTCAACAAGTTGTACTGTTTCCAATTTGTGTAAATTGTAGGGACTTATAGCCATAGTATGAGACAGAATGGGAGAAAAAATGGAAGGATTTAAGGATGATGGATGATTAGGGATTTGAGAAGCTTTCAGACATCCGTGGATGGTACTTTGATTGAGTTTATGTTGGCTTTGTGGCGATTTGTCTTGCAGAAAGAAGCATGGGTTGGCAGGGATACCTTCTTCTACAAACTCTCAAAATCTTGAAGTTATTTTAAAGAGAAAAAAATAGAGAAGACAAATAAATCTATGCTACTTTAAGAATATGTATGTATGTGGATGATGAATGTGTGCTTACAAAAGTCACGCTGTTGTTTCGGTAGTTTGAGTTGATTTAAACTGGCAGCATAAGTCAGTTAGAGTTGACTACATCTGTCTTTACATCACTGAGAATGCCTGGAGATCATTTCTCTGATGGTACATAAATCCAACATGAGTAATCAACCTGTGAATCTGTCCCATAATTAAACAAAAAGAATTTGGTCGACATATAATACAAAATATGGGAAGCAGATTGCTTAGAAAAGATTTTCCCAAGTTGTAGAGTATTTGAAGTTTAGCTGTAATGAAAGATGTAACTAGTCAGATAGCTGTTTAAAACTGTGCGGTGGCTTTCATGAGACCTCTAGGGTAAAGTGTGGTTGGGTGGGTGTGTGTTAACCTTAGTGTAAATTACTAGGTGTTCAGTTTTATTTCACATGAATGAATTATTGTTTGTTGCAGTCCTAGACACACTTGCAGCAATGACACAACAGACATCATGAGAAATGGTCTGTCTGTCTCTTTAAATACACTGACTTTGCACTTTATTAGAAACACTACAGTCCTAATAAAGTGCCGACGAGGTCTTCTGCTGTTGTAGCCCATTCGCCTCAAGGTTCGACGTGTTGTGGCTTCTGAGATGCTATTCTGCTCTCTACAATTGTACAGAGCGGTTATCTGAGTTACCGTAGCCTTTCTGTGAGCTCGAACCAGTCTGGCCATTCTCCATTGACCTCTCTCATCAACAAGACGTTTCCGTCTGCTCACTTAATGTTTTTTATTTTTGGCACCATTCTTAGTGATCTCTAGCAATTGTTGTGCGTGAAAATCCCAGGAGATCAGTAGTTACAGAAATACTTAAGCCAACCCATCTGGCACGAACAGTTATTCCACTCTTGAAATAACTGAGATAAAAAAAATGTCCCCATTCTGATGTGAACATTCACTGATGCTCCTGACCCATATCAGCATGATTTGATAAATGCATGAATAAGTATGTGTACAGGTGTTCTTAATAAAGTGCTTAGTGAGTGTAATGCATAGTGACATATGTATTGCAATATATTGTATCGTGACATGTCTCACAATAGATTATATTGTATCGTGATATGTAACACAGATATAGTGCTTTGTGAAATGTAATGCAATATATTGTATTGCGACATATGTATTGCGTTATATTGAATTTAGATATGCATCACTATGTATTGTATAGTGATAAAATGTATCGCGATATACTGTATCGTGACGTGATGCGATACAAAGTATTGTGACTTGTATCGAGATATATTGTATCGTCACACAAGTATCACGATATATTCTATCATGTACTGCGATATAATTAGTGTTGTCAGTTGTTTACAAATTTTAAGCCTGATTAATCGCATAATTTGTTGTAGTAAATCGTGATTAATCACCGATTTTAAAGTGCTGAAGCATATATACTTTTTTCTTGTCAAAATTATAGAAATTGTATTTTATTTATAGAAAATTAAAGAAAACAAAACAATATGTAGAAATATAATGCTTTAATAACATTTTACAATCAAAGCCTTCCAATTTAAAGACAATGCATTAAAATAGCACCAATCCAATTAACATGAAATGTTTCCCAAAGTTTAAGTGGGAGGTTGACTAATTGAAATAACTAGTAAACACACAGGTATTCAATGCAATTAATGGATTAAACTCTCATCCTCCACAATATTAATAAACCGGTAGGCTGTGGCTATCCGCTTTGTTACAGCAATCGTGAAGCTGCGTTCATGATTCGCGTCAGAGCATCAATGCCTGCGGCGCACACCGCTTTGAAATCGCCATGAAAAGCGCTTGCAAGCAAAAACATCTCATTCTGCGTATTGGTGATAGTTAAGATCTTATGTGGTAATTCAAATGTGTCTTACATAAGCTTAAAAATACTTTTCAATCGTAAGTCCCATCTGGGCTTGTTTTATACATCAAGTAGTGTTAAGAGGTCCTTTCTGCATAATGTTTATCACTGACAAGGAAGCGCTGTTATCAACTCTGCTTCATCAAAGGAGAAAGCGTAACAGTCAACTAGCGTGTTACGACAGGACTGCCCATAGAATGTATATGGGACTGTTGTGCTATGCTGTTTTATGCTAAACTTGTAGGCTCTCCTTGGTAGAAGGACTCTGGTGTGTGGGTCAGTGTAATGAATGCGGGCGGACACATTACAAAGTTTCCGCCTTTCACAACAGTGTTAATGTTGTATTTACAGTAAATACGCTAATCGGGATTAAGAAATATTACTTTTTTTTTAATTAATCGCATGCATTAACATTCATTCTGACAGTTCTAGATATAATGTATCCTGACTTGTATCAATATATTTTGTATCGTTACATATGTATCGTGATAAATAGTTTCGAGAAATGTATCAATACATATATTGTTACATATGTATCGCAATATATTGTATAGTGATGTATGTATTGCGATACATTGTATCGAGATATGTATAATTTAAATATTGTGTTGTGACATTTAACGTGATGTATTGTGACATGTATCGCGATGATTGTATCGTGACATGTTTTGCAATATACTGTACGTTTCGTATTTGTGAGGTGCTTGTCGACACGCAACCCTTCCTCATAATAGCTCTCAAATCTCCTTCAATTCAATGCAAAGTTTGATGCAATGACATCAAACGAGACCACAATGTTGCAATTCCTGGTGGGGCTCGAAACAACAACCTTCCACTAACTGTCCTGAGCTTTACCCGCATCATCCGCCCTCTGATATCAATGATGTCTCATAAGTTCTACCTCCTTGCTGTATACTGAACACATTTTTGGTGTTACCATCAGAGTTGGGTTCCCCAAGAGACTTAATAACCAGTGATGTGACGGACACCAGCTTTATGGTGTCGTGGACGGCTGCTCCAGGACGGGTGAGGGAGTATCAGGTCCGCTGGAGGTCTCTCTTCTCAGAGGAGTCTGGGATGAAGGTGGTGCCTGGAGATGTGACCAGCACACTGCTAGAGAACCTCACACCTGAAACACGCTATCAGGTGTCTGTGTCCGCTTCTTATGCCAGCGGTGATGGAAAACCACTCATAGGGGAGGAGACCACTGATGGTACGTAAACCTATTGGTTCTTTGTTATTTGTATAAAGTTTTTTCAGTTGTTCTTTGCAGCAATAAACTGTTGTATATGTATATGCTCTTGAGTTGACTTTAAGTAGACTGAAAAGTTCTTAATATGACATTGTAGATTCTTTTAGATCAGTGCATTGGTTCTAGGCATCATTTTTTAACAGAGTAAAGCCCTCCTGTGTTCTTTTAAGCACCAGTATATGATGGATGGATTTCTAAAGAACCATGGGATTCTTCTATGGTATCATGGGGCATAGAACCCAAAGAAACCAATTAAGATGAATGGCTCGTTGATGGAAACTAGAGGTTACGGGTAGCTTAGGCTTAGATACAGTGATTGTACTAAGAAATGATTTCCAAAATAAAAATGTAAGTGTACAGTACTTCCCTTTTGGAGGAATAGAGCACAACATTTTAGAGGAAAGAGAAATGGTTCCTTAGATAATGCAGACTTGACAGGGCATGCAAATCTGTGCCTTAGGCTCAGCTGTTTTAAGTGCATCAATCAACAAACGTTTACTGCAGCCTGTGGCACTGAGTTTGAGAAAAGATATTTAAAGAAAATGAATGGAAAAGACAAAGAAAAATCTAAAAGGAAGGAGAAGCAAGAGGAATAAAGAAATAGAGAAAACAAAGGAATTAGTTTTTTAAAAATTTTCTTCAAGCTTTGGTTTTATTCTTGGCATCGACTCTTGGTAAATCAAGTAAGTTTGTGTTTCAGTGCAGTAGTCGCTTGCCCCTGAGTGGAAAAAGTGAGCTGATCACAACACGTGTTCAGTGAACATTACAGCTGATGAAAAGAACAGTTTTAAAGGGATACATATGTTCAGGGCAACCCATAATATGTGCTGTCTGTTATTTCTTTTGGGGTTTCACATTCACCTCTAACGTTCTCCGTTTTCATTTCAATTGTCAGGTTTACATTTATCAAAGACACTGAGGAACGTCTAGTAGAATTTGAGTCAAACAGAACTATGCATGGAAAAGGAGCAGGCTATAAGGAAAGGACAAAGAAAATTAAGAGATAACTAAAAAAAGGCAAAGGAAAGATATGAGATGAAGAGGAGATGAAAGAGATGAAGAGGGAAAGAAAAGGAAAGGAGCGGAACATGCAGTAGAATTTGATTCAAACGAAACTGGACTTTTTTTTTAAAATTGTACTTTTGCTTTGTCTTTTTGTAGCATCTACGTCTGGCAAAGCTTTAGTGGTGTCCGATGAAACTGAGAGAACCATGCGTGTGACATGGCTACCTGCTCCAGGCCCTGTGGCCAGCTACAGGCTCACATATGTCCCTCAAGCCGGCGGTAAAGAGATGACCATCAAGGTTCCTGCCAATGTGACCACCACCATGCTGAGAAAACTGCAGCCTCTGACCACCTACGACATCACTGTACATCCCATTTACAAACGAGGAGAAGGAAAAGCAAGGCAAGGAGTAGGAACCACACGTACGTTGGCCAATAATTCAAAGCCCATGAGTCACAGAATTGTTCTAGTGCACTGTTGGAGTCAGTTGGCATTGGTTTAGCACTGATGAAACCAGAGTTTTAAGGAGAGGTGTACTATTACTTTTCTAATAGTGATCAGACTTATGATTTTCACCGGACGGGCAATAAAACAGGTGAAAAAAAATCCCATAATGGGATTGAAGGAGGGACCCGAGTCATATCTAGAGAGCAGAATATCATAGTAACTTGGGGGTGGGCCAGTAGGAAATGCCCTAGAAACCAAATAGCAATGCGCTAAAAAACACCCATACCATCCAAGCATTGTGGCTAAAAGTTTTGCACATGCAACCACCATTCATGTTTTCTTCAGAAAAGTGAGAATCTGGTTTCCCTTTTTTCATTCTGTATGAATTACTGACCAGTCTGCATGAAAAGTGAATTACTGTATTTCCATAGGCCACTAGTGCTTTTAAATAAGTGTATCTTGTTTGGATTTATGTTTATCTCTATGCTGATATTGTTGCATCCTCATTGTCCTGCAGTGTCACCATATAAAGCCCCAAGAAACCTGCAAACCTCTGAGCCCAGCAAGACGAGTTTCCGTGTGTCTTGGGACCCCGCTCCTGGTGCTGTACGTGGGTACAAAGTCACGTTCCATCCCAGCGGTGATGACATTGATCTAGGACAACTTCTTGTTGGACCTTACGACAACACAGTCGTTCTAGAGGAACTAAGGTAGAACTCCAAAGTTTAGCATGAACATTAGATGTTTCTCTACATAAAGATAGATTTGAGACATGTGGTTTGAATTTTGTTCTTTGTTCACAGAGCTGGAACTAAATACTCCGTGGCTGTTTTTGGAATGTTTGATGGAGGTCAAAGTTTGCCTTTGGCTGGAGAGGAGAAGACCACCCTCTCTGATGAACCTGAGCCTCCTCCTCTTGAGCCCTCAGGTACAATCTCAGCACATCATACAAAAACTATATAATTTACAATTTATCATTTGCATACACTTCGTAAAAGGAAACAACAGTTTATTCTTAGCGAATATTCTGCTATTAACTAACAGTTTATTTTTTTAGCATAACTTTCTGCTAGGAATGAACCGTTTATTATTAGCATATCTTTCTGCTAGAAACAAACTGTTTTATTGTTAGCATAACTTTCTGCTAGGAACAAACCATTTATTGTTAGCATAACTTTCTGCTAGGAACTACCCGATTACTGTTAGCATAACCTTCTGCTATGAACTAACCATTTATTGTGAGCATAACTTTCTGCTAAGAACGAACCGTTTATTGTTAGCATAACTTTCTGCTATGAACGAACCATTTATTGTTAGCATAACTTTCTGCTAGGAACTATCCGTTTATTGTGAGCATAACTTTGTGCTAGGAACTAACCGTTTATTGTGAGCATAACTTTCTGCTAAGAACGAACCGTTTATTGTTAGCATAACTTTCTGCTATGAACGAACCATTTATTGTTAGCATAACTTTCTGCTAGGAACTAACCGTTTATTGTTAGCATAACTGTCTGCTAAGAATGAATCGTTTATTGTTAGCATAACTTTCTGCTAGGAATGAACTGTTTATTGTTAGCATAACTTTCTGCTAGGAAAGAACTGTTTATTGTTAGCATAACCTTCTGCTTGGATCGAACCTTTATTGTTAGCATAACTTTCTGCTAGGAATGAACTGTTTATTGTTAGCATAACCTTCTGCTTGGAACGAACCGTTTATTGTTAGCATAACTTTCTGCTAGGAATGAACCGTTTATTGTTAGCATAACCTTCTACTAGGAACTAACCATTTATTGTTAGCATAACTTTCTGCTAGGAATGAACCGTTTATTGTTAGCATAACCTTCTGCTAGGAACAAACCATTTATTGTTAGCATAACTTTCTGCTAGGAATGAACTGTTTATTGTTAGTATAACCTTCTGCTTGGAACAAACTGTTTATTGTTAGCATAACTTTCTGTTAGTAACAAACCGTTTATTGTTAGCATAACCTTCTGCCTGGAACGAACTGTGTATTGTTAGCATAACTTTCTGTTAGGAGCAAACCGTTTATTGTTAGCATACATTTCTGTTAGGAACGAACCATTTATTGTTAGCATAACTTTCTGCTAGGAACGAACAGTTTATTGTTAGCATAACTTTCTGCTAGCAACGAACCGTTTGTTTTTAGCATAACCTTCTGTTAGGAATGAACCATTTAATGTTAGCATAACCTTCTGTTAGGAATTAACCATTTAATGTTAGCATAACTTTCAGCCATGAACCAACAGTTTATTTTTAGCATCAATTTCTGCTAGGAACCAACAGTATATTCTTAGTTTATTTCAGTTTGACAATACATTTTTAACATAATTTTCACATTGTTTGATTAGACTGCGATAAGACATTTTTACACAAAATATTATGCTATAATTAAACTGAAATTAACATGTAACATTGCTGTAATTACATGCTACTATTTAACATTTTTATTATTGCACATGTTCTGTTATTTCACATAATTTAAAAACTAAAATAGGCACTATACAGTGGATACTCTACAGTATGCAGCACGTTTTTTTACTTTATGGTAATATTATCCATTGGACTCCAAGTGGAGATGAATCTTTAGGGATTTCAAGATGCAGTGTCAAGTCACATTTTTTAGCCAAAGAAGGTGTGTCTCAAGGCTATGTTTAAAATAATTTGGTGAATGGGATTTAACAGTAAAGAATTGTCTAGACTTGGCCAAGCAGAAATGGTTAGTATGTCAAGATAGAGATTTGTAGTGTGTCTTTGGCAGCACTGGTAGCCAGGAACAGTTCTTGACTTTTATTCTGGCAGCTATTGGCAGGTGGTGTAAAGATTTGAGTGTTGTCCTAACGTGAAAGAATGTCCAGAGGTTAAGTTGTGCAGTACTGTTGGGTTGCAGAGTCCATCGGGAGTATACTGCAGTCATTTAGTTGAAACATGACTATAGTGAACAGAGCAAAGGTGAGTTTATGGACTCTGGATGGAATGGCAAGATGGGACAGTTGGCGGTGAGTCGGTCATCAAGGATGACCATAGGGTTCTCAAAGTCAACATGCAATCAAAATGGACCCTGTTTACTTTCTTAATACACGTTCCTGATCCTGATAATTCATCAGTGCATGGTATTCTAAAGAATTTTTAAACAACACTTTAATTAAAATGTAATAATTTGCTTCGCCTCTGAAACAACTTACCTTTATGGTTGATGCCACCTAAGCCATGGCGTTTATTGGTTAATGTTTCAAACAGCTAGGCCCAGGCTTTTTTCCAGCGTTTTCTCGTCTGATTTTATGGGAAATTCTGCTGAAGGTATTTAAACACATCCAAATGGGTTCAATGGCGCTAAGAGTACTATACTCTTATTGGGATCTGAAATCAAATCCCACCCTACTATTATGTTTTCCTCCATGAATATATTGTGGGATAAGAAATGGGTTCCATATGTTTCATATTGACTTTAAAAACATGGGGTGAAGACAGTCTGACCTTCCCCTGAGATACACATACTGTACACAAAACAACGGTGAAAGACACTAATTAAGGATGTTTTTTTTTTTTTTTTTAAACTGGCTAATGGGTAACAAAATTTGTAGGAACATTTGATTTATTTTTGTTGTTTTATAATTGTCATTCCTCCATATCATCAGTTGAAACCCTGCCAGATTCCATGACTTCAAGTCATCAGTAAAACAAACTTTCTATCTCACCCTGCAATGTACGTTGGAATACTAGGCGCTCCTTGATTTTGTGTCTGTCTGCTCTTCGTTTTCTTTTTCTTTCAACATTGTGTGAAAAGTTCATGGAAAAAATTTCCAGTTAGGGCTGTCTCACAGATGGAAGGGAGAGATTATTTCAAAGGAATGCCATGGAATAGCATGGAATGTTCTGTTTTTCTAACAAAACCTTGAGACACCGATGGAGGGAAGCCTTTCTGTAAAGCCACGATCACAGCTAGAAAGCTAGAAAGCCATAAACAAATGGTGGTGTACTTTGCACACTCTCAAAACATTTTAATCACTTATTCAAACAATGATTTAGACTTACGTTAACTGCAATAACCATTCTAGGGGAGACAGAGGCTAGTTGTTACACTTTATACTTTATACACTCCAGCGAATAATTCTGATGGTAGTCAGTCAATTTATGCATAGCCACATACCATTACAACCCGATATCACGCCGAGGCGTGAAATAGACACGCCGGTCCACTCGCGGATGCGTGTCGGTGTCACGCTTTGCCTCCTCCAGGCGTGTACATGACACGCGCGCGTCTACGTAGAATACCGGCAGGGGGCGATCGTTTCCTCAACGCCAACAACTCTCCGCGCACCAAAGAGGAAGCGATACCGTTGTCGTCGCGTTGCACATTCGTGCGGGCGGGATGCCGGCCAATTTCGCCGGTTACTTTCACTTGTGACCATATGTGACAAATAAAGGTTCATTATAGTGCTGCTTTCATGAAGAAATCCTAACGTTGCTGTAGCCTAACGTTGTTATATGTGTGTGTGTGTGGGCTGTCGAGTATCTTGTGCTGATGTAAATAAATAAATAAATAAATATATATATATATATATATATATATATATATATATATATATATATATATATATATATTTATTTAAAAAGTGTATTTATATACAAAAATATATATCCTGCTAACCGGAACTGGAGAACGCGATATATCGCTTCCTCTTTGGTGCGCGGAGAGTTGTTGGCGTTGAGGAAACGATCGCCCCCTGCCGGTATTCTACGTAGACGCGCGCGTGTCATGTACACGCCTAGAGGAGGCAAAGCGTGAAATAGACACGCATCCGCGAGTGGACCGGCGTGTCTATTTCACGCCTCGGCGTGATACCGGGTTGACCATTAAGCCTTGACTATACAGAAAAGCTACAGTTAGGTACATATATATTTGGATAATGACACAAAATGTTGACGTTGTACTCCACCATAATGGGTTTGAAATGAATCAATCAAGACGTGTTTGAAGTGCAGACACATATGTTAGTGGTCGACCAGCCCTAACCAGCTTAGACAAGATGGTCTACAGGTCGAAACCAGGTATCCTGGCTGGTAGTCTAGCTGATCGTCCCACTTGGTCCAGGTAATGTCCATAAATAATCAGCTAGAAACCATGTAAAACCAGCTGGTTTCACTGGATTTTCCAGTGGGGATCAGGTTCCACCTCAATTGTCTCCTATTTTATAATTTATGTTTGTGATTAAATCTCCATTTCATAAGATTTTTTTCACTTGCAGACCATTTGTGAAATTGTCAAGAGAGATCTCCAGGTGCGCTAGTTTCAGTTTGGTGGCTGAGCGTTCCACAATAGGTACCTGGAGCTCCGCAAGTTCTGCGAAGGTGGAATGAGCAAAAGCATTTGGAGAGAAGACAGACACTCATGTGTCACGAAGGACTATTTTGCTTTGTTCATTAGAACAGAATCCATGACGATTCCAGGAAAATGGTCTCCAGGGCCGAATGCCAAAGGAGATTTGGATACAACACAAGACTTGAAGATTCAAAGAGAAAAAGAGCTAGAAAGATCTTTGTGAAAATACTTGGTTGTTCCAAGAAATAAAATTTAAATAAAAGTCTTGGATAAAAGCGGGATGTTTATTATAAGTTATTGTGGTGTAAATTTGTGTGGATTCCTTTTTATTTGCTGTGAGCGTGTAAACATATAATTTTCCTTTTTCCATATCTTTCTCACTGAACTTTGTCTGACATCAGTGAATATCCAATAACCTCTCAGGCGAGCTTCACTTGGCATTTCTCGCTGCATAACTCTGGTGTTTTTTGCTCACAGATGCTCAGTGTAAGACTTCAGCCAAGGCTGATATCGTCCTGCTGGTGGATGGATCCTGGAGTATCGGCCGTTTGAATTTCAAAACAATCCGAGCTTTTATCGGTCGCATGGTGGGCGTCTTTGACATCAGCCCAGACAGGGTTCAAATCGGCAAGTCTTCAAATGCTTCTGTTTACTTCGCTTTAAGATATATGAATGGTATATTTATAGACAAGGCCAAAAGCATCTGGACACAATATGTCAGCTTTATGCTTGCCTTCATTTTGAGTTATTACCAGGAATCTTCTCAATAGTATTAAAAATGACATGTGCTTCTCTCTCAGGTTTGGCTCAATATAGCGGGGATCCCAAAACTGAGTGGCATTTGAACACCCATTCCACTCGTGAATCCCTGCTAGAAGCGGTAGCCAACTTACCCTACAAAGGCGGAAATACAATGACTGGTATGACCCCAATACATAACTGCAGTATCATTTACAATTATTACTTATTATTTCAATAAGAACGGCAGTCATATCTTGCAGTTGCACAAATCCTAAAATTGTTCATTTAACCTCCTGAAAACAGCATTTAAAAGTGAATTGTGGATATTATGCACCTCTACTGGGACCAAACGGAATTGCAAAAATGACTGTTACTAACCAGGTTTCCCAGTCAAGTTTCCCTGTCTTCCATTTTTGAAAGAAAAACCATTGGTTAAGCCAGAAGTTAACATGTTGGACTGCTCGAACAAACAGGGAAATGTTTTGAAAGTGCCACCATGTTTACTCAACTTACAAATGGTTTGCTGACAGTTGACTCAGCAACTGTCTCTGTAGCATACAGCCAAATTGAAGCAAAATTAAACAATGGTCAGTATTTACATCTTTATATATTATAATATCACTTATAGGGGAATAAACAACAAGGCTGTTACATTGCAATAAAGCTAATGAAGGTATAATGCACATAGACGCCTTCTGTGATGAAACCAACGTGGATCTTATGTCTTTCCAAAGGTATGGCCTTGAACTACATCCTCCAGAACAACTTCAAACCAAATGTGGGTTTAAGACCTGATTCTCGTAAGATTGGTGTCCTTGTTACAGACGGCAAATCTCAGGATGAGATTGTATTCAATTCTCAGAAACTGCGTGACTCAGGCATTGAACTCTATGCCGTTGGTAAGTTCTTCTCCTGAATATGCGGTACTTTTCTTCTTAAACTTGTTGTCCATTACTCAAAGCATACTAAAACTCACAATTTTAACCGCCCTGCTAATATTTAAGTTTGCATAACAGAAAGAGATACTCATCCTAGAGTTCCAAAGCATCTCAGAAAATTTCATTTGGCAATATTGTAGCCCAATCTGTATCTGGTTGACCCAGTTGAAGCATTTGAAATCTGGTCTTGGTCTCTTCTTGGCTCCTAGGTGTAAAGAATGCAGATGAAAATGAGTTGCGATCCATTGCCTCCGACCCTGATGAGATCCACATGTACAACGTTAATGACTTCTCTTTTCTGTTGGACATTGTGGATGACCTCTCCAACAACCTCTGCAATAGCGTTAAAGGCCCAGGTGAGTCGCGGTTGAGTCTATACTAAACTCGGAAAGGGTTCGAAAGAGATGTATAACTGGCCATGCTAACATAATATGATTTTTTAGGCAAGATTCTCTATGCAGGTATGCAAGCACAGACTTAAAATGCTTGTCCAGCGTATTTGAAGTCTAAAAAGTTAATGGAAATGAAATCTAATAAATCTTGGATATTTCTGTAGTAGGGATGTGAGGCGAAGCCATTATCTGTATATGTAGCTACATTTACATTTATGCATTTGGCGGATGCTTTTATCCAAAGCGATATACAGTGCCCTTATTACAGGGACAATCCCCCTGAAGCAACCTGGAGTTAAGTGCCTTGCTCAAGAACACAATGGTGGTGGTTGTGGGGATCGAACCGGCATAAAATATTTTGTTGTCTGGATATTGCTCATATGTTTGGCTTGACTCATATTTGTGAGCAAACTGTTATTTTGTGTTGGTTTTCTCAATGACTCAATCGGACTCAATCAGCCTGAATGATTCATTAGCGAATCAGACTGAATCAAAATTATGTTTAAAATCCTTGTCTTGTAATCACAAACGACTGGAAAGGTCATGAAAATGAGATCCTGCTGAGAATGACATGTTTCTGTGTTAAGCATTGATGCAATTCAGCACACAACACCTCATGAAATCAAGCTTGTGTAGATTATATGCGTAGAGTTTAAGTCCTAAAATGCGAAACAGTTTGTGAATCTAGATTCGCTCCTACAGAACAATAGATACAGACTAGAATAAAGGACCCAAGAACTCCTGAAGCTCAATGCTTTTGGCTCAGCTAAACAGCTTGAAGTCTTGCCAACCATTGATTATATTGCATTCTCATATTGCCAGATCTTTTTCTATACTAATAATCTCACTGACAGGATAGGAGTGCCAGAGCTCCGATTCTTCCTCTGGGAATAACAGTGATTTACCGAACCCTGAAAGTGTTGATATAACACACTTAACATTTTGCAAGAAGCTAATATGCCTGAGGCAGATTTGCACACTCAGTGTAACCTGATTTGGGAGCTGTTGGACTCCACGACTCACATTTTTCCATTGCTTTCCGTGTTCCAGGAGGCGGCCCAGGGACGCCCACTGACCTAGTGACTTCAGATGTGACACACTACTCATTCCGTGCTACCTGGATGCCACCTGACGAGCCAGTGGAGAAGTTCCGTATCGAATTCGTACCGGCCGCTGGAGGAACCCCTGAAGTGGTGAGAAATAAAAATAGAGCCTAATCTACATCTCCAACTCTTATTCAAAAGAATAGACAAATTCATGCTGTATGGGTAGATTCTGTGTCTGCCTACATAGGGAGCCACCTTCAAAGGCAGTATCCTAACTATCGTGGAACCTCATAAGTGACTGATTTGAAAAGCTCTTTATTGGTAGTAACTCACAAATAATATAAGTTAAATATCTTAAAATGCTGTCTAGGTAGGCTCCCTTGCACCCTGGATAGGGAATGACTTAACCTCCAGTGTATTGCCTGTCTGCACTGGTCTCAGAACAGTTAGAAAGGCACCTTACTGTATATAGGATACTTTAAGGAAATTAGCCTTTAGTCCATGTACTTGGTCATTGTGTTTAACAGTGTGCCGTTTTGCGATAAATCGATGAAATTTTTAAAATGGCAAATGCGATGAAACTAGAGACTCTACCCTCTTGACAAAATCAGGTTTTAATGTAAAAACATAATGAGGTTTCTTACTGGGTGGCCTGGGTTGCTCAGCGAGTATTGACGCTGACTACCAAATTTGAATCCAGGGTGTGCTGAGTGACTCCAGCCAGGTCTCCTAAGCAACCAAATTGGCCCAGTTGCTAGGGAGGGTAGAGTCACATGGGGTAACCTCCTCATGGTCACGATTAGTGGTTCTCGCTCTAAATGGTGCACGTGGTAAGTTGTGCATGGATCATGGAGAGTAGCATGAGTCTCCACATGCTGTGAGTCTCCGTGGTGTCATGCACAGCGAGCCACGTGATAAGATGCACGTATTGACGGTCTCAGAAGCGGAGACAACTGAGACTTGTCCTCCGCCACCTGGATTGAAATGAGTAACTGTGCCACCACAAGGACCTACTAAGTAGTGGGAATTGGGCATTCCAAATTGGGAGAAAAGGGGTAAAAATATAATAATATTGCACATCTTACCAGATGTAATTTTTGTTGCCGTTTCTCCCAAAGACAAACTCAGCTGAGATCGGCACCATGTCGTTTTGTCACATGACTCGGTGCATCGAAAGTTTAACCTTTTAGTGACATCCTAGAGTCTCCTGAACTGAGATCAGTAGGTTTAAATTAAATGAAATTACGCATAGCCTATGTCTAAGCCAAAATGTAATGTCCACGCATATGGACGCGGGGTCTCAGGAGGTTAAATTAAACAGAACAGCTTTTACGTAATATGCATTTACAGTTCTGCAGTGTCTCGTATTTTAATGTACTGTATAGACTGAGTGTATATGGAAAGTTCTTTGTGCGTTAAGCATATTAAGGATCAGTTTTGTGATATAAACTAGATGGAATGTTCCATAAATCTCACTACACAATCCTGCCTGTACCCATGCTGGATTCCCAACCTCTTTGAACCTCAACTTCAGAGAAATATTTTCACATCGCCACATGCCTCACAGTTTCTCTCACTGTCCATGTGTAACCATCTCTCCTGATTATGTTTACAGCTGTTTGCTGATGGCGAAGAAAACACAGTTGTCCTGCCCAACTTGACCCCCATGACCGAGTACATTGTCCATGTTTTTAGTGTGATTGGTGAGGAGAGCAGTGAGCCATTGAAAGGAACTGAAACCACATGTAAGTTCAGCAGATCTTTACCTCAGCCTCTGTTTATCTTACTAGTTCTCCTACTGTTCATCTCATCTGCCAATGAAACTCACTAAATAATAGTCTTTATCTCCCATTTGAAAACTCTCTATACTGTAGCTGTTCCAAATACTACCTAATTTTTTGCTAATTTTCTGTCTAAATACTATAGGAAAATGCCACGCTTAAAAAGCTAGACACAATACCACGAAAAGTGTCTGGAGATGTGTTTTTAACAGTTAAAGTTCTTGTAACTTGACACAGCGTCTTAAAATGTTGCGTTCCTGCACAAGACACTTTTTAAAACAGCAAGATGTGGTTACATGGAAAAACAGCAAACAGTGCAGATGGACGCAAAAACCCGCCCGGTGTGAACGCCCCCTTAAAGGACTGTTTTGAAACCATCTATGTTGGCATCAAGTCAATTAAGGCTAACTTCACTAACCCAAACAACTGATGAAACAATGACTTCAAGTGTACGTGAGCGCAAATGCTTCTAGTTATCTCAATTTCACAAATTGTTTCGTTTCGAAATGGGTCAAAAAGCATTCTCAGCTTTGCCACAAGGGGCACTATAGTGGGTAAAACTGTGTGATAAGTACGCACAATGGGTAGTAGGCTTCTAATGCTTAAGTAGTATGTTTTGGGCCTAAAAATGCTGTCTAGGTAGGTAACTCACTAGCATTTGAAACGGAGCCAATATAAAACCTCTAAAAAGCCTAAATAAAAAGAATTAGTGCAGCTTCTAAAGCAAAAAAATGTAACACTGGTTTCCAAAGTCCAAATACAGAACAGCTGTAAACATATGTGATGTGGTCTGATTGAGGATCGACAAAGACAACTTGAATAATTTTGGGCTTTTTGATATTTTGTTTCTCGCTATAGTGTTTATGATCTACATTACAAGATCTTGCCATTATAAAGAGAAGCTTACAGTTTTGTCAAGAGTCACTTGAAAGCAGTAATCTGCTGTTGTCATTGTGGCTTTCGCTTTATGGCCATTTTATGTCCCTGTGTGACCACCGCACATCCATTCATGAGAATTCACAACGGTTTCTTTTTCGTTCTAATTGTAACTGTTTTGAATGTGCTAAAAGCTTCAGTGTACCACACTGCTGATATTAAAGATCAAAGGCTATCGTCTATTAGATTTCTGCATACTGTGGCTCAGTTGGTAGAGCGGGTTGCCCACTAATTGCAGGATTGGTGGTTCAAATCCTGGCCCACATGACTCCACATGCCGAAGTGTCCTTGGGCAAGACACTGAACCCCAAGTTGCTCCCAATGGCAGGCTAGCGCCTTGCATGGCAACTCTGCCGCCATTGGTGTATGAATGGGTGAATGTGTCGCAGTGCAAAGTGCTTTGAATACCGTAGAGGTTAAAAAGGCACTATATAAGTGCAGACTATTTACCAATAAATGTTTCAAACAGTAGTATGCTACATGACCTCACTATACCATATGTTTAATCAGCATGCGGCATTGAGTTATCATCTTGGAAATTAAAATGGCCATTTTGTGTTAAAATGAATAAGCATATGACAGTCTAAATTTGCATACAGTGCACCGTACTGCAAACTATATACTGTAGAAATAGTAAGAGTAGCATAGTAGGGTGCTATTCCGAACATAGCAAATGTTTTTTCCTCTCTCTGGTCTCCACAGTGCCCCTACCTGCCGTGACAAGCATGACGGTGTATGACGAGGCCCTGATGTCTATGCGGGTCAGGTGGGAGCTTGTGGACGGGGCCAGTGGGTATTTGCTGATCTACAGCTCCATCAATGCCAGCGTGCCCTCTGGAAAGTTGGAGGTGAGCACTTGTCGGACTGATGACTTCCAGAACAACCCTCCAAATGATTTCGTAAAATTTCCACCTGTGCTTCACAACACCTCAAGGCAGCAAATACCAACTTCTGCCAGCGGTGGTGAAAGCAGTGGCCCAAAGCAAGAAGCAGCTCTTTTATCGCATTGTTCAGGCAGACACACAGCAGGATAGACAAATCACAAATAAGAGCTCATTAAAGTCAACATGAAACAATGTTTTCAACCATATTTAATTCCATTATGTGACGTATTCCTGTGTGAAACAGCATCAATTATTTTCATGAAAGATTTTGACCTCTACAATAATTGTTTTTTCCCTTTGGAACATCATGCACCGATTAATTGTGCATAATAAAACCAGAAATGGTCATTTAAAAAGTAAATAGGGTCAGTTGTACTTTCATGTTGACTTTATTATCACAACTGAGTCGAGACTTTTGCATCTACTTATTTTTTCCACAGAGATAAAGACTCAGTAATCTCACATGTGTCTCCTCTAGAGTTTCACAATATTTCAAACTGTGCTCAGATTTACCAAAATACCATAGCCTGCAACCCTGCATGAACTTAACATTTTTATATAGCTTTATGCCATCCAAATTAAATGGTTAGTTCACCCTAAAAAAAAACCTCTCTCATTATTTGCTCACCCTTATGCCATCTTAGGTGTGGATGACTTTGTTTCTTCATCAGATCAAATTTGAAGAAAAATATCATAGCTCAGTAGGTCCTTAAAATGCAAGTGGATGGTGATTAGACCTTTGAAGCTCAAATAGAACAGATAGTGAGCATAAACGTCATTCATGCGACTCCACTGGTTAAATTAATGTCTTCAAAAGTGAAATGGCCACTTTTGCTGCAAAAAAGATTGGTATTTAAGTACTTTTTATATATAAATCATCACTTCCAGTCAGCAGCATTATGCGTGTGTGACGCAATCGCGTTGGCATGTTCATGCGAGAACAGTCGCACATGCGACACACCCGGAAGAGCAGCGCTTTTTACAACGGAGTTGGATGAACCGGTACAGATTTCTCAACCGAGTGAAAACGTGAGATTACATAACATGCCAACGCAAAACGTCACATGAGACCACATGAACTCAGCCCTCTTGTGAATGCGCCTACTGCTGCTGACCGGAAGTGATCGTTTCACTTTAGAAGACATTCATTTAAACAGTGGAGTCGCATGAATGACGTTTATGCTGATTGTCTGTTCTTTTTGGCGATTCAAATGTCGTATCACCATCCACTTTTTAAGGACCTACAGAGCTATGATATTTTACAATTTGTATTATTTTTTCAAATGTGTTCTGGTGAAGAAAGAAAGTCATACACATCTGGGATGGGATGAGGATGAGTAAATGATGAGAGAATTTTCATTTTTGGGTGAACTATCCCTTTAATGTTATAGCTCTACACTTTTACTGTGTAACATAAACTGTCTAATTTGTGACTATCATTTTAGTAGTTACATTTGAAGGGAAAAGGGGGCGCTAGAGCTTTTGGCACACAAAATAAGATAATACTGCTTGGTCTATTTCCACTAATTTGCAACAATTTAGTAGTATGAACAGATGCTCCATATAAAAAAATAAGTCTGGAAAAGTTAGAACCATCATCCCAGGAGATACAGCAGGGCTTGACCTAGTCTGTCAGTCTATCTAGAGGAGACATACTGTACCTTAACAACCGGGAGTATGTTTATGCCAGGTGTTCCTCATAACAAGTCCTGTCTCGCTGGGCTGTTTCTTCGATGATGCCCTTTCTCTTAACATCCCTCCCTCCTGCAGATGCGAGTTGGTGCAGATGTGAATGACGTCCAGCTATTGCAGCTGCTTCCAAACACTGCGTACTCCATCTCCCTGTATGCCCAGCACGGTGATATGTCCAGTGAACCGCTCATCGACAGAGGAGTCACTTGTATGTCTGCAGTCTGTTTACGTCAATATGTATTGTATGTTTATATCATGTATTAAACAGGTCCAAAACTTTCAAGCTTTAAAAAGGACATAAAGGTGATCCTTACGACTTAGGTGGTTTCAACCATGTCTTCTGAAGTGAAATGATCACTTTGGGTGAGAAACAGACCAAAATATAACTCCTTTTTCACTATAATTCTATCGGGAAGACACACAGACTTGAGTGAGATTTAAGATGACATTTATTTGATGGATATAAAACAGAAATGTAATGTCTCTCTTTGGCGTAGGCCCCGTCTGGTGGTCCGAGGCAGTTGTACTCGGAACCGTCATATCCTGCCGGAGATAGGAGGCAGGGGCGAGGAGCCTACCCCCGTGTGGGACGGGGCTCAACAGGTGGTGGTGGGGTGGAGGAGGTTGCCATGTTAGCACACTGAAACAGCAATGTGATCGATTGTGAGCAGACTTATAAAGCAACGGCTTACATGTGATTGGCAGGGAATTACCCAGCTAATGGTTTGATGATGTACAGCTGCTAGTCTTCCCGCTAGAACTACGCTGCGCTCACATATCTTGACATCTGCTGTCTGCTTTGCGCTCAAGTGCATGCATGAAGCACGAGGAAGTGTAATCGAGCTTCAAATCATGAGTGCATCACGGGACATTACAGATGTCACGATTTACATTGAAAAAGAAGTTCTATTTTGGTCTATATCTCATCTAAACTGATCTAATTGCTTCAGAAGACATGGATTAAACAACTCGAGTCGTATGGATTACCTTTATGATGCCTTTATGTCCTTATAAGAGCTTGAAAGTTTTGGACCCCATCGACTTGCATCGCATGGCTGTAAACACGGTAAAATAAACTAAATATATATTTTATGTGTTCCTCAGAAGAAAGAAAGTCATACAAGTTTGAGGCGGCATAATTGTGGGTAAATGATGAGAGAAGGATAATTTTTGGGTGAACTATTCCTTTAAGTCTAAGATGTTTTAAGGTACAGTTTATGAAATAATAATAAAAAAAATTATGTCCTGGTTACATTTAACCCCAAAGTCAAAAACAAAAAAATATGAGAAATGTTATTTTGCATAATGAAAATTAAACCTATTTTTGTGCAGTGTGACATCATTTTCATGACAGTTAAAGGGATAGTTGACACAAAAATGACAATTCTCTGATAAGTTACTCACCCTTATGCCATCTGAGACGTGTATGACTTTCTTTCTTCTGCAGAACACTTTTGAAGATTTTTAGAAAAAGATCCATGCTCAGCAGGTCCTTAGAATGGGTGAGGATGGTGATTAGATATTTGTAGGTCCAAAAAGCAAAGATAGTCAGCATTAAAGTAATCCATCCTATCTCCAATGGTGAAATTGATGTCTTCTAATGCAAATCGATCACTTTGTGTGCGAAAAAGAACATCAGTGTCACCGCTGGAGGTTAAAGAAATCCATCCTATCTGTGCTTTTTGGACCTACAAATATCTAATCACCATCCTCTCCCATTCTAAGGACCTGCTGAGCATGGATCTTTTTCTAAAAATCTTCAAAAGTGCTTTGCAGAAGAGAGAAAGTCATACGTATCTCAGATGGCATGAGTGTGAGTAAATTATAAGAGAATATTCATAAAAAATTTAAATGATGACATCATTTAGTCACCCTCATGTTGTTCCAAACCTGTATGACTTTCTTTCAAAAAGAGATATCGCAGTCTTCCTTTTCAATACAATGGCCTCAATTTAAGGCCATTTTAAGGCTTCACTTTAAGGCCATTTATTTATTTTATTTCAGGCGAGAACTACTTTTTAGCACTAAATAATGACAGAATTTTCATTTTTGGGGAATTATTTCTTTAAACACTATTTATTTTTCTTTCTTTTTTTGTTGTTGCATTTTTTGGCATATCACTTTCTATCTTTCAGTGCCTCTGCCTACAGCTGGTGAGTTGAGGATCAATGAAGTCACTCATAGCTCCATGCGTCTCACTTGGGATGCAGCTCCTGGAAATGTCAGGAAGTACATCATCAAATATAGGCGAGAGGACGGAGAACAGAAAGAGGTAATAAACATTTCGCCGAGTGTAACTCACAGAGAAGATCATCAAGATCAGAGACTCATTAAGATTTTATCATCAAAATCTGCCAAACTGTGAATTGCACGCCAAAGTTAAATACTTTGTTCAAATGTTGAACCCTAAGTATAATCAACAGTAGACGTCCCGATGATGTTTGCCTTCGTAAACACCCCTAATAAAATTGCACTTCAGCTGTGAGTTTGACATTTTTCCATGATAAATAGTCTCAAGTTTGGACAGAGGCCTGAACTATGTAGGGAATGTGAGCTAGAAGAAAACTTCAGTGGTAGACCAGTGTGGAAAGACATGGCCATGCATTGTTTCTGAGGGTTTGGCTTTGAAAGAGTTCATTAGCTGTGACCTCCTGCATTACAAAAGACCCCAAAATCACCCCATTGTGAGGTGCTTTTGAACAGATCCTGGCCAAATGCCTAATTAAAATCCAGGGGTTCCGCGGAGGATGCCTTTGCCCCCGTGTCTTCCTGTCTCTCTGCTGTGATGCCTTTATGGGTTTTTCCAGAGAGCTGCAGCTTTTCCAGATAGACACTTTTATCTTTAAAGATCTACTGACCAGAACCAGTGCAATTATTTATGAAGGTCTGAAAGCATGTTGATAGGATGCAGACTGTTGTTTATCTTTTTTTGGACATACTCTGGAACAGGGTCAAGATGGCCTGATTCACTAATCAGAATTCCGGATCTCCCGCTGTATTCTGGATCCAAATCAGAAGAATTTATCCCAGTGGATTGTTGTTGACTTTGTTTTAAAAAACCCTGATGAAAATACCAGGCCATCAACTAAAATACCAGGCAATCTGTTGTACCAACTAAATGCGGATCCCAGTTATATATGAGAAATAACATCAATGGCTGATCGTGAATTTATTTAAAAAATATTTTTTACATTAATTAACAATTATTTAATGATAAATAATTATTTATAATTTAATATGTAATCATTGTTATCCTTATAAACATTGTTTAATTATTATTATTTATAATAATTATTTGTTTAATAAATCATAAAAATCATTGGAAATGACAGCAATGATAGACCATGAAATGGTCAATATTAAATTAATAATTATTTATTATTATTACTATTATTATATATAAATATGATCCAATTATGGATTTTTAATTATTCATAATTATAAATAATAAATATTTTTTGAGGACTCAATGATTGATCATAAAAAACTCTTTTATTTTTAATTATTCCAATAATTATTTAATTGTAAATAATTATTTATAATTATTAATTAATTATTAATATAATAATTTATTATAATATTTTTTGTTTATATTATTATTTTATTATTTAAGTTTTATTTTTAACCATTGCTTGATATTTCTAACAACTTCAAAACTTTCAGTGGCATAAAAAGTGGTACTAGTTGGCTAAAGTTGGCACAGCAGCCATGTGCCAACTTTAATTGGCACATGGGTGTGATGTCCGTCATGTTCATATGTAAACCGAATAACAATTAAAAAAATAGCACATATGGAACTTGCTCCGTTTCACGTGTCCCACCTTTAAAATGGCATTAAAGGCCAACCGTTAAAATGCCAAAAATTGCACATCTCTTGATACCAACACGTCGATCCATGCATCAACTGAAGATTTTAGTCATTTCTCAGCCATCAGGTGAAACATATGCACATGTCATTTACTTTCCCCTGACATGTGTGTCGTGTTAATGTTCAGGTTGTTGTTTGATTTACAGGATGAGGTCAACGGTGACATCACCACCCTGGTTCTGACCAACCTCCGCTCACAGACGGAGTATAGTGTTGACGTCACTCCCGTCTACGACGAGGGTTCAGGAACTCCAGTGGATGGCACAGCAATAACTGGTGAGCTTATCTTAAAGGAATAGATCACCTAAAATGAAAGTAATCTATGAGTAATCGATACGACTCGTGCACTATATTCCAAGTCTTCTGAAGCCATACGATCACTTTGTGATTGTACTTTTAAGTCGTTATTCACACTCAAATCAAATCATGTTGGCACCAACAAATTCTTTTCTTATATTAGTCTCTGCATGGGGTGAAACACTTTTACATAAAAACACATTTACACGTACAAACGTAACAATGTGACTTGTCAAATAGCTGCCTGGGCTGGTCGCCCTCTGAAGTTCACGTGGTTCACAGGTTTGCTTCTCCGCTGTCTATTTGTCACATCCTTTCCCTGTTGATGTTCAGATGTTGTTCCTGCGCCTAAGAACTTGAGGTTTTCTGAGGTGACCCAGACGTCATTTAGAGTCACGTGGGAGCACGGAGCACCAGATGTTGCGCTGTATCGCATCGGTTGGACCAAGAAGGGAGAGAACAACTTCCAATATGTACGTTAACCGCACTTGTTTCTATCAACTAGCATTTTTACTTTTACATTTACACTTTTTTTGCAATCGTATTCAAGACTTTGCTGTTTCAAGTATTATGTTCTGCCAGTCATTTCACCAACATTATGAATATCCATTATAAATATAGAAATGATTACTTGTTTTAAACTTTGATCATCTAAACAAAGAGTGAAATAAACACTTCACTTACACCATCATTTCCACCACACCAAACACTTTTGTGCCGTATAAAGTTTTCAAAAGTTAGTGTACTTGTTATCCAATTCGACATAAGTGTCAGTAAAGAGCATGCTTGAGATGAAATATTGAAGAAAATAAGGAAAAATCAATGTTAAATATCACGTGTAATTGGGCATCATTTCCAGTCAAGTTTGTATTATTGTCAAATTATGCAAAAAGTGTGAAAATAGAATGCATAAAATGTTGGCTGTGAAATTAGCTTTAACAAGACAAAGGAGTCAGACTTTTATTTAAAAAAATACTAAAAATTGTCATTTCCATCAGCATCATTTCCGCCAAAGAATTCTATTCAACCCAATACAGAATTTGGGATGTGCTGGAAATGACGCTGTGGTGGACATTGACAAATTAAACAAAAACTTGTAAGAGTTTGAAAAGTGTTGAACTCTGGTGCATTTTTGGGCTGCCGTCTGCAATTTTTCACACTAAAATTTAAAAATTCACACATACTATGGACTAATTGCAAAAAAGAAATTGGTCTCATTTTTCAGTAAACCACCCCAGGTAATAACTTTGAAAAGTCCCATTTCATTCCACTAGATGGCAGCAAGCACTAAAAACAAATATTTTTTCTCTTTAAAATTCCATCACAATATACAGATGTGAAATGTAGGTGGCGCTCTAACGCATTTTAACCCTCACAGATGTGCTCGTCCATAGACATTCAGTCTAATTTTCAGTTCATGCACCACCCTCATTATTTAATTGAATATCTCGGCCTCTGAGTGGACTAGAAGCTCAATCTAGGTGTCATTAGAAAGTTGAGATCCTCCCCTTTGCGCTGATATAATAATTGTCAATATCATATATTTCTGATGATTTGTTTAGCATGCTTTCCTGCTGGATGGCATATTTTGTTCTGGATATCTGAGATATATCATTGATTTATTCAGCCAAACAAGCTCACAGAAAAGTAAAAAAAAAGGTTAAAGCAGATATAAAGTTTTTGTCTACTTGGGGCTTAAAGCAGCAGTTATCAGAGCGTAAAAGAGACGTTTGTATTTGATGACTTACAGACGTCATATTTCACTTTGTGATTCTTTTGAAAATCTTTGGAACTATTGTATTAGGGAAACAAAATAAACTATACAGTCATATTTCTGAGAATGAGCTTTCATTTGATATATGACTTGTCTATTTAGGTGCTATGTGAAGATCTTTTATTTTCATATAAATATTTGTACCCCATTACCTCTAGGGGGCACTAATTTGCGAAACAATTTATTTTAGGCCTTGTTTTGCTATATTAAGTAACATAAATGCAGAATTGATGTTATCTCTGAAAAGATCATATTCTAAGCTTTCAAATGATACCTCATATGCCTGACGTATTTATACGGGGACTTTAACGTTTTAAACGTAAACGTTTTTCGCGATATAGCGCCCCCCTTTGGCGACCTCCCCTTTAATGAGACTTTACTTTCTTGAAATGAACAGTGCTAAAAATGCTTGAAGTTGAAGAAACACCCTCTAATGGAATGAACTGTGTGTCGAATGACCTGTGTGATTCAAACGGGGTGCGTTATTTGTGTGTTGTGTGGAGTTGCTGCCTATGAAGAGCGTTCCAAATCATTCACATATGAGGTTGCGTGTGGGTTAGTTTACCTTTAGAAGGTACTGTTTAGGTCAACTTGAGCTTCATTCCTTTCATTTGTCTTCATTCACTCACGTGTGGGTTATGCTGGATTGGATCTTTCGTAGGATATCCTGAGTCGTGAGGATGTGACACAGGTCCTGACGGAATTAGACCCAGACACGACGTATGACGTCACCATCACAGCCATCTACCCCGATGAGTCAGAGAGCGAGGACCTGATGGGAAGCCAACGCACATGTGAGACAACACGCACTCACAACTACATATAGAACATATTTAAAACGTGTATTGACGTAACAATAAATTTAACATTGTTCTTTTAATATCTTTTTTCTAGTGTCAAAGATCATTTCATCTGGTATGTTTGTTTCAAACGGGAGGAATTTGTTAATAGTAATGCTAATCAAGAAGATGAACATGTCAGTGGAAAAGGAAGATTAAGGAGCCGTTCACACCGAACGCGTTTTTGTGTCCGTCTGTGCGTTTTTTCCAGTTATTTTTCTATGTAAACATATGCTAGATGGACATCTTTGTCCGTTGCACCAGGTATCGCGTATTTTTTAGCGCAGGAACGCATTTGGCCTGAACGGCTCCTAATGCATGTGCATTTTTGTGTTCAGCCAGCACTCCATCAGAAACTAGGGCTGGGTGGTATGACGTTATAAACTGTGCAATGTTAGAAATGTGTCAACTGGTAGAAATTCTGCAAACGTTTTTATATTGCACTAAATATATTTGCGCCGCTTTAAGTGGGCAGGACTGCTTTACATTATTGACAACTAAGAGCGACAAAGAAATATGTAGAAATGGAAAGATTCAGAGCATGGTGTGTCCCAAAGAAGTCAAGATGGGAAGTTACTTATTTAAGGTGTGTGGTTAAACTTCTCTTTGTGTTGTGGCTATATGTTGAACAAAGTTGCAACTTGCCGCATTAATTAATATATGGTAGAACTCACTATATAGTAATGCAGTATACAGGATATTTTACCACTGCTTCATCCAATCAAAGTTGTAAAGTAATCAAATGAGAATTTTAATGAATTCACTTTAAAAAGGCTTAACCATATGGTTATTTTATATATATACAGTAAACCTTTTTTTAATTGAATTTCTAGCAAAAAATAACTGCATTGTGATATATACAGTACTATCTAATACTGGTCATACTGCCTACCTCTATAGGAAACTCATTCACCATCAATCATGTGTCCGTGAATCCATCATCTGTCATCATTGTCAAGTCATCACCATCATTTTGTCATCTGTCATCAGTCATAAACGCGCATGCACACATGCAGCCAACCATTGTTTTTGTCATTTTCTTTGTTGCGTTATTATCATTATTCACCCCAAACACCCATGTGCTACCCATCTTTAAAGACTGACCCATATAAAGCTCATTTGACCATCATGTTGTCTAGGGTTGGGAATCGAGAACTTTTGTTTCATTTTTTTTTAAAGATACTGGAACCGAATGAGCTTCCTGACGTTCGTTTCCGTTTAAGGCTCTTGAATATCTGCGCTATTCCTTTGTGGAACATCCTGATGTAATATTCGGACAGTCTATCCTACTGAATCTGCAGAGCCACGGCAAAAGAAATGATGTTTATCTTTAGTTTGCAGTCTGAAGTGAATGTAATGACAAAGAAAGACTGTGTGCCACAAAATAATACAACACACCGAATATTTTGTCTTATTTTCCAGTAAAAATATTCGTAAACATTCTTAATACAAGAAGTCTATATTTTGTGTTGTTTTCAGAGAATACAATTTTATAACATTGTGCAATGTTTATGCTTTAAAAATTTACAAATATAAAAATTTAAAATGGGTAAGAAAAACTTAACTGTTTATTCACTGAAAAATAAATCCTGTTGTTTTTCCAAAAAAAAAAAAAAAAAAAAAAAAAAAAATTATAATAATTACCAGCTGTGGTTGCCAGTATAATTATGGAAAAAATTCAGCTTTAACAACTTTACAGAGCAACAAAAACTGTTGCAATTTACATGACCATCCTGGCACTGTAAAAAAAAAGAAAATCTGTTAAAAATGTAATAAACTTGATATTAACCTTCTGAAACTGTAAAAATCTATTTTTTACTTTATACGGTATTGTAAATCACTATAAAAATGACAGAAGAGCACATAATGACATGAAGTTCACCAATAGTGGCTCTTCCAGGAGCAATGACCAATAAACATGTGGAGACAGACAGCGCACAGTGCCACTCACACACTAAACACCATCAGGGTAACACATGTGAAATTAAAATAATGCTGTAAACATTCATTAATATACATTAAATATAATACAGAGCACCCCAATATATGTAACCGGCCCTACTCACCACGCTCCAAATGGGACTCGAATCGGCGTCTCTGGCGTGGGAGGCGGGTGCGCTAACAAGGAGGCAAAAGGTTACAGCCTCTAGGCAAGGCAAGGCAAGTTTATTTATATAGCACATTTCATACACAATGGTAATTCAAAGTGCTTTACATAGAAGAAATTAAAAAGAAAAAAAAGAATTAAAAAAAATAAGAATAATAAAATAAGAATAATTAAAACAGTTTAGAATAAAAAAATAAATAAATAAAAAAATCTAATAGATTTATTTATCTCTAGCATCGGTTGCTAGTGGCTCCCGTTACATATACATAACTGATATTCAAAATAAGAAGAAACATAACTATTCCCATAAAATATAATATTATTGGTCACGCAGGGAATTCTGGGAACGCCCGGTTATTGTTTTTTTTTTTAATGTAATTTTTAAAATAATTTACTGTAAAAAGTGCATGTACTCTCTTGTTAAACATAATGTAAATTTTTACCATTAATTATACAGGAAAATAATAATTTTTACATCAAAAGTTTTTAATTTTTTTACAACATTTTATTGTAAAAACTACTGTATTGTCTTTTAAAATATATTAAAAAATGTAACTGTTACAGTTAATACTCGTTAATCAATTAATTATTTTTTTTTACACTGTCCTTATCCCATTGGCACATTGTTTTTTCTTGTTTTTTTCTTGTTTTAAGCTTAAACCACTAAATTTGGCAAGATTTCTATGAAAATCAGACTTAATATCTTGTTAATATGCTCAAGTATCCTCAAGTATTGTTTTTGCTATTTTTATGCATGTTTAGAATTTTTGTAAACTAGAAAATAAGACAAAAATTCTCAATAAGAAAGTGATTTTTTGCTTTCTCGCCGGCAACCAATATGCAAATATACAATTTGACTCTTATGAACCGATTCCTTTTGGTGAATCAGTCAAAAAGAGTCATGAATCTGTTTTAAACTCAAGAGTTATTGGTTTGATTCAGACTTTTGTAATAAATGGTTCTTCAATGCTAATAATATTAATAAAAAAAAAACAAAAACATAAATAACCAAAAATATACTTTTTGTTTAGTTTATTATTTAGAATCATTAATGAAATTGTTAAGGAGCCAGAAACGTTAAGTGAAGTAAATTCCTCACGATTCCCATCCCTAATAATTAACATTTTTAGCTATTGCTACCAAAGATTTTTGCTGATTTAACTTTATTTCTGCTCCCAGTGCCGACTGGACCACCACAAAACCTCCAGGTCTTCAACGCCACCACAACCACTCTAACAGTGAAATGGGACCACGCTCCAGGCCCAGTCCAGAACTACAAAATCACCTACCAGCCCGTTGCGGGAGGAAAGCAACTGTCTGTAAGTTCAGCTGTTTCCATTCAACCTTAATTTGAGATGTTTAAAACCAGCGCTTGAGAAATCGTTCAATTATGATGACGAGTGGCAGAATTGTCTGCAGCAATATCGCAAAATGTGTTTTATGAACTTCACAGCACTTGTGTTAATAATTACAGTAGGGCACTTCTTTGGAAAGCTGGAATCTAGACAGGAACAACTAGTCATTACCAATACATTCATCCAATCCAAACCATTAGAACATGTCTATAATGTAGCGCACAGTGACTTTAAGGACACAAAACCGTTACTGTTATATATCTCATGACAAGGAGCTTGGGATGAAAAGCCCTGCCAACATTTATTACTTGCTCAAGGAGTGTTTGTTTAAACAGTGTTGTTAACAGAACAATGGCCCTTTCACAAGATTGTTTTGTTTATTAATGCAGTAACAGCTGACTGAAATATATCGGTTACTTCACTTAGACCGTGCGGTAATGCAGCCTTTCTAAAATCTTGCCAATAGTTAACAAACACACAAATTGAGTAATTGCAAACAAGGATAGTTCCAAATTACTGATGTTTCTTATCTTGTCAAGCACACTCAAAAAAACGTATTCTATTTACTTAATTAAAATTAATGAAAGCAACACAGTTCTAGAACATGTTGTCACAACTTGTTCTAGAAAACTGTGTTTACATGCACTCATTTTCAATCCGAATGTACTGTTTATACAGTATGTCCCCTAAACTTTGCAATCCGATACAAATATTCATTTACATGTGCATTACATGTATTCTGCGCATGCGAAGAGTGTCAGTCGTTGCATCCTGTAGAAGTGGAGAAAGCCTGAGAAAGTGAGAATTGCACCAAAGTCCGTAACTGGCGATTTTACTTTTTTAGATATCTAAAAAAAAAATATGCCAGAAAGGCTTTTCTTCTTATGTAAGTCACTCTACTTGGCAAACAAACAATTAGAAGCATCGTCTAATATACCTTGTCTGACGTAACCATTGATTGGCCTTATGCCCATTCCTCCTCCAATCTAACCGCAGGCTTCTCTGGATGCGAGTAAGAAGTAAAGACAGGTGGGTGCGAGTTGTCCTTGAAGGAATTTACAGATGTGGAATGGAAACAAAATAATAGGGACTTTAAGCAACGGCTGTGGAAGGGATGCTACGTAAAAATCACTAAGAAATAATGACGGTGGAACGGAGCATTTAATCATTCAAGAAAAAATAAATATTAGGTAGGCTATTTAAAACAGCAAGAGAAGTGATGCTCGCAGTGTTAAATAACTGTCAAAAGTTATTATTAACCTAGATATTATTATTAAAGGGTTAGTTCAAACAAAAATGAAAATGATCCCATAATTTACTCACCCTCAAGCCATCCTAGGTGTATATGACTTTCTTCTTTCAGCCAAACACAATTGCAGAGATATCAAAAAATATCCTCTTTGAAGCTTTATAATGGGAGTGAATGGTACCTTAGATTTTGAAGGCCAAAAAAACGCATCCATCCTTCAAAAAAGTATTCCATACGGCTCCAGGGTGGTGTTAAAGGCCTTCTAAAGCAAAGTAATGTGTTTTTGTAGGAAAAATATCCATATTTATAACTTTATAAACTATAATCGCTGGCTTCCGGTAACGGCCATCCACGCGTTCACAAGAGGGTCGAGTTATGGTGTATGATGTAGGCGTAGCGTAAGCTCCGGTGAGAAGTGATAAGCGTGGAAACGCAGAGGATAGAGCAAAACATAACTGGAGCACACCAACCTGGAACTCCGGAAGATGGAGGAGGCTGCAGCAGCGGCACAAACAAAATAATCTGGTTGATGGAGAGTTAGGGAGATGTAGACGGAGACAGTGAGTACGGGAGACGTGGTGATGCTCATGCAGGAAATGCGAGGTATTGCATATGATTGGAATGACTGGATAGATGCAAGAACGCACCATTTTAAGACTAATCCAAATTTACAGTATAGCTAAAACAACTCACTTATTTTACTGTTTTCCTTTGCTGTAAACAACGCGTGCTTCCACGTTCGTCAATTTTCACCGTAGCTTACGCTACACCTACGTCATACGCAGGAACTTGATTCTCTTGTGAACGCGTGGTCGGCCGTTACCGGAAGCCAGTGTTTATAGTTTATAAAGTTATAAATATGGCCTTTATTCACATCCTGGAGTCGTATGGAATACTTTTTTGATGGATGGATGAGCTTTTTTGGGTTTCAAAATCTAAGGCACCATTCACTCCCATTATAAAGCTCGGAAGAGCCTGGATATTTTTGAATATAACAACGCTTGTGTTTGGCTGAAAGTGGAAAGTCATATACACCTAGGATGACTTGAGAGTAAATTATGGGATCATTTTTGTGTGAACTAAGCCTTTAATAGGCTATCGTTATTTTTCAGGTTTTTATTCCAAGCCTATAACTGTTTGTAATTTAACGTACATTTTGAGGAGGATGTTTAGGCTATTTAATGTGTTCACATTGCATCATCTCTTGTAAAACGAATTGTAACATTTACTTTTTTAATCGGTCATGTACAATCGACTGCCACTATGGCAAAAAATAAATACTTTAGAAATTACGGTTATGACATCATGTGAGTGAAGTCATGTACATGCAATGGAACAGAACGCTGTAACCGCATCTGCTGCTTAAAGTCCCTATTAAGAATGACACAGCATAATTTTTTGCTTTATGTGATGTCATGAAAGAACATATGTGCCCTGCAGAATATTCAGTGTGAGCCCGCATAACCATAATAATGCGTTTGGTCATTGCTTTGTATAAATTGGTTCCCATGACGAGTATCGGGTATAAGCATACATATGCGCACCACATCTCTGCACATGACCACAAGGTATTTTAGAACACAATAGAGAAAGTAGTCGGATTCAAACGTTTACATGAATACTTGCTTACATGTGGGCGGCTGTGGCTCATGTGGTAGAGCGGGTCGGCCACTAATCGCAGGGTTGGCGGTTCGATTCCCGGCCCACATGACTCTACATGCCGAAGTGTCCTTGGGCATTGGTGTATGAGTGTGTGTGTGTGTGAATGGGTGATTGGGACACAGTGTAAAGCGCTTTGGTAACCGCTAAGGTTAAAAAAGGTGCTATATAAGTGCAGACCATTTACCATTTTACTTGCAGAATATTTTTCTTTTAAGCTAATTATTTTAGGTCTACACCATCTTATAATTTTTGTGTTTAAACAAAGGCTTTTCAAATTGAGCTATAAATCGGATTTCGCCGTCCTTTTCTGCATATCGTGGCGGCGTTTTGTGGTCCGTTCTGCATAACGCGATGGCTCATTTTAGCTTATCGCGGCCCATTTGGCCAGTTTCACAGCTGGCCCGCTGGCCCGCATGGTTCTCCAGATGGCCAGTCCGCCCTTGATCAAAGTGTGTCGGCCCACCGGGAAAATGCCCGGCATGCCAGATTACCAGTCCAGCTCTAGTTGAGGTTACATAGAACTTTTAAGGGAAGAAAACTCATTTAAAACCTGTGAAACCACAGGTTTATTTTTGTGTATCCCATTTCATTCCTAAATACGTTACAATATGGAAGTACAATGAGTTGCGAATGCTTTTTCGTGCTGTTTTTAAGAACATGTTATGTCGTACCTTTCAGAATGCTAAAGATGTTGTAAACTGGCAACATTAACATTACTGACCGATTTCATATTACTGGACCTTGTCACATATACAATATATGCAATTTTTGAAAGCCAAGTTGTTAGAAAAGTGTGGGCCAAAAGGATAAAACGACATAAGGATAGCACCAGATTTTCTTGGATCTGTTGATGTCTTTACAGCACTGCCAAACATTCCTCTCTGATCACTTCTGAGAATTGCTTGGAGATCTGTTTTGGCATTGTCTTACTTACAGAAAGTGCTCTTATTGATTTTCCAACTGACTTGATTGTCTGACAGTCTTGTAAGTTAGAGGGTACATATCCAGTTAATAACTAAATGCCTGTGTGATAAATTGAATAATGTATTTAAGGTTAAGATAATCCAGTTTGAAAAGGTCATTATTTACTCACTCTCATGTTGTTCCAAACCTGAATGACTTTCTCTTTACTTTAAAACACATGAAAATGAACAAGAACTGAGGCTGTCCAGCTCCTAAAAGGAAACAAAGTATTATACAAGTAGTTCATATACAATGAGTATGCTTTACTTTAAGTCTTCTGAAACAATTTGATGGCTTTGAGTCAGGAACAGACCAAAATTTAAGTAGGAAAATCTGCCCCTTAGCCGGAGCTCTCAAACTTAAAGGTACAGTATCAAAAAACATCTGCGCTATTTTAAGGACCAACTGTAAATGGTCATGAAAAAATTATTCATGACTGGTTTTGTGCAAGAAATCCTTCATAAAGATTATATACGTGGACTTCAGGAGAGAATCATACTCGTTTCATGCAAAACAAATGATTAACTTCCAAGTGTCTGACTGTTGACGTCTGTTCCAATCAGGTTCAGGTTGGTGGAAAGAAGAACAGTGTTATTCTTCAGAAGCTGACTCCTAATACGCCATATTCCATCACGGTGGCCGCCATCTATCGCAATGGAGAGAGCAAAGATATTTCCGGCCAGGGAAAGACAAGTAAGAAGCTGAAGTATTTCATTAATCCCTTTGAGAACCCAAACCAAACTCATTTTAGGGAGGATGCATGCCTTGGAGATGTCATGCAATGAAGACGAGATGGCATTATGTAACCGTTGTGCGTGATGTTCCCGTAGAGCCTTTAGGAGGAGTGAAAAACCTGCAGGTGATCAACCCCACAATGACAACGCTGAACGTCCGTTGGGAACCAGCAGAAGGAAAAGTGAAGGAATATAAGGTTGTCTACATGCCTGCGGCTGGTGGTGCCGAAAGCATGGTAGGACTGGTAGGACTTAATGCTTCTAGAACCAACTTTTTGACGTTGTGGCGAACTGTAAATCTGAAATATTACGATATTATAATATATAACGAGGTGGTGATTTGATTAGGCCTTAAAATCAACATGAAATCAAAATCAACACGAGACGATACAGATTGCCACACTGGTGGAACCCTTTGGAGGTCCTCCAGGCATCCTTTTCAAAAGAGGCAGTTCTCCAAGGAATATACAAAACAAAACCCATAAACTCTTGCAAGAACACTGAGGACTGTCAAAAAAATTCAATAAAAATAATAATAAGCCACATTCAGTGGCTAGAGGTTCTCATGTGGGTTCTATCTGCATGCCAAAGATACAAATGATGCCTTTCAGCAAGACAAAGATATTGAGAAACGATTAACGTTCTCTCACATCGTTTGTTTGTCACTGGGTTCCCATCCATGCATAGTTATGGCAATTTTGGGATATTGCATTGAAAAAATGCTGGATGCAAACACCAAGATGCGAATAAAATCTCCAAAATGTGCAGCTGTTTTATTTGCATATTGTTTCTGCAATAATTCGATTTGCTCATAAATTAAATGTGTAACTTGAATGGAAACGTGACAACTGTCCGATGGTTTCTTCCATCTGAGAAGGTCTATACTGCTGTTTCTTATTGACTTTAAGCGACCTTCAATGTATGATTTCTTGGAAACAGGAGCAGGTATCTGCCACCACTACGAACACAGTTCTGAGAGGCCTTCAGTCTGATACTCTCTACACCGTCACCTTGATTCCTGTTTATGCTGAGGGAGATGGACAGAGAATGTCTGAGAATGGAAAAACAAGTGAGTTTCTTTCTACAGTCATGAAGTGTCCAACATGAACCTATAATGGACGGCTGTATAATTGAGTAAGAACATGAAAGAAGCTCCAGTCCTGGAAGAAGGTTCTGGATTATGCTTCATAAAGTTGATTCCCAAAACTGTAAAATGGCACACATGATGTTGTTTGCAGGGGCCCTGGGCGGTGTGAAGAACCTGAGGGTAACTGACCCTACCATGACCTCATTGAACGTCAAATGGGAGCCTGCGGATGGGGCCGTGCGCCAGTACAAGATCTTCTTCGTCCCTTCAGCTGGAGGAACTGAAGCAATGGTGGGGCTTGTTTGTTCTCTCAAAGCCCTTTTATAGAGAATTAATCTCATAAAGAATGTGGCTGGGTCATATTTCACCTCATAATCAATAGAATAGGAAATACAATTATTTTTACATGACCTAATTTTAAGACTTTTAATACGTTTTTGCATTGTGACATTGTCATGACAATTTCCTGTCTCTCTTCATTTTCTCTCTTGTTATAAACAGGAACAAGTACCTGGGACTCAGACTACCATAGTTTTACGAAACCTGAGCCCTGATACTATCTACGCTGTGTCTGTTGTTCCAGTGTATCCCGCCACAGAGGGCAGACGTCAGTCTGAGAATGGAAAGACCTGTGAGTATCAGCCTTTCAGAAAATGTATCTATCAACATTCAGCATATAGACACAATAGCTCCAAAACTGTTGAACTGCTTAAGTATTTTAAGGCATCATTGGCGTGCCCCTGACTTAAAGGGCATGCTGCCTTTTAAGACACCTTCTTTCGGCCAAGTTCCAAGGCAGCATCTGTGTTCTGTAGCTCTGTGATGAAATTAATCCAAGATGGCTGACGAGGGTAAAGAAATTATGATTATACTTAGATTTCATTCAATACTGAAAAGAATTGACTATTTTACCAAGTATGTGTGTGGGCTCATAAGAGCATCACAATGTTAGCTTAGCAACATGCTAATGTCAAACTCAATTGGAATCAATTGCGAGTCAAGTCCATGCAAAGTGCTGTTTATGTGTTCCAAATCAGTCCCTAATGAGGTTCAATTTCAGTAAGGATGTTGCCTTTGTAGAATGTAGGTGGTAGACAATAAGGTAGAGCACCATGTTTTGTAACAGAGATAATGTATCAAGGTATATGTGACAAATTACTGTTGATATTTCTCTTTCCAGTGCCTCTTGGAGGTGTTAGAAACCTCCGTCTGACCGACCCCAGCTTCACAACACTCACCGCCACCTGGGAAGCTGCCGATGGAAATGTGCAGGGGTACAAAGTGTTATATGTGCCCACCAATGGAGGAATAGAGCTCATGGTATAAATATTTCACTGTTTCAAACTCTTTTCTGTCACAAGCAGCATCCAAAAGTAACTTTTGTCTAGGGGTTTCGATTTAACGCATCATTACAGTATAATTAATGATATAATGCAATCAGGGCCGTATTAACACACAGGCTTACCACCGCTTAAGCCCAGAGCATCCTCCACGGTATTCTCCACTGTCGACGTATTCAGGAAGGCATGCATGAAAACATGTTCAGCGGGAGACGCTGGTGTAAACACAGAGATGGTGCACAATGCTTATATCCGTCCATGTAGCGCATGGTGATTGAGTGCGTATGTCCCACCCCCCGCTCTGATAGCTGACAGAGGCCCAGTGAAACGTTAAGCCCCGGAGCACATTAATACAGCCCTGAATGCAATGAATCATGTCCCCGGCCCGTAATATGGAAAAGTCCTTCCATCTTAGCAATTTAAGCTTAAAGTACAACCTGTTTTCAGCAGGGGGCAGTAAGCGAAACTCCAGCTGTATAGTCAATATGCAGCTTATACAGAGAAAAAAACTGATTCAGGCTTGATTTACACTAGTGACAACACAAGATGAGAACGCGTTCTGTAAAGACAGCTGGACGGAGCGCAATTCTGAATTCAGGGATTTCAAAGTTTCAAACTTTGTTTAATTTGAGTCATGACAGATTTTGGGTCAGTATCAATATTACTTTGCAGTTTAAAGCATCTATTATGTTGCATTTCTATAAAGATATTTATATCTAACTACAAATTCTACTAATGAGAATGCATAACATTCTGCGTTTTTATCAACTGCGTTACACGTATCGAGCCATATCACACATATCGCATAAACGATTATGCTGTTTTTTATTTTTATTTATGCACATATCAAATTGATTTCATTCAAGTTTTCAGAAGCGCATAAAAATTGTTGGATGGAAACCCAGCATCTGTTGTATTTGCTCATCAAAGCCATTTTTACTGATTTTTTGCACTTGGCGTGTGTTAATTTTGGACCCTGGCCACAAGCACAATGTTTCTACAATGTGGTTGTCGCAAGGGAAAATCTTCATGAGATATCCCGTGAAACCTGTTGACATGAATTGCAGAAAGATGTACTGTGTATTGCTATAGACATGTGAGCGCTGCGTAGTTCTAGCGGGAAGACTAGCAGCTGTACATCATCACACCATTAGCTGGGTAATTCCTAGCCTAACCTCCACCACCCCACCACCACCAGTTGAGTCCCGTCCTGCACGGGGGTAGGCTCCTCGCCCCTGCCTCCTATCTCCGGCAGGATATGACGGTACCGAGTACAACTCCTTCGGACCGCCAGACGGGGCCTACGCCAAAGAGAGACATTACATTTCTGTTTTACATTCATCAAATAAATGTCATCTTAAATCTCACTCAAGTCTGTGTGTCTTCCCAATAGAAATAATCTTCCCATGAGGAAAAGAGATGGTGTAGAGGTCTAATGAAACTTGATGTGAATTCTCATTATGCTCAAATAGCTGCTGGGAATGTTTACACCTGGGAACACCAATGTTTAGACTGAGCTCGAGGAAACTGCGAAACCTAAAAAGATTTGTTTGGCAAGCAAATGAGAAATATTACTTGACGCTTCATTTTCTTTATCAGTTTAGAATAGTTAGACCTTGTGCATCCGACTTCTGTCAAAACAATCTAAGGTTCCTAAGTTGGGATAGGTTAGAGCTACAGTCAGTAAACTCAAGTTTAGACTCCAATACAATGAAATCAATGGAATTTCTTTATGGTTTCCCTTCACAGGAGCAAGTATCTGAAAGCACAACAACATTAGTGTTGAAAAAACTCCTGCCAGACACCATGTACACAGTGACTGTAGTGCCGGTGTTTGCTGAAGGAGATGGACCTCAACTCTCAGAGAAGGGAAAAACCAGTAAGTGACTCTTAATATCATTCCGGAAAATCATATACAATTAACAGAAGAATCTTTTTAAATGTAATGTAAAAATGCAGATGTAATACCTTGCCGTATATAGGCAGAAAACACCTGAATGATGATTTAACTCTGCCGTTGTCTCCTCAGAACCTTTGGGTGGCGTGAGGAACCTGCAGGTGACAGATCCGACTATCAGCACACTGAACGTCCGATGGGAGCCGGCAGAAGGCACTGTGCGGGAATATATTGTCATTTATGTTCCTGCTGGTGGTCAAGATCAAGAAGTGGTGAGAAGACCTCAAATGATAAATTCAATAAATGTGACCGCAACATAAAAGAGCATTTCAGATTGTGGCCAGAAAATATTTTCAACTTGTAAGAACAAACAAATAAATGTGTGTAGAAAAATGCACTTACAATGGAAGCCTATGGTGCAACTGTTCTAAGCTTTCCCCATAGACTTGCATTGGAAGTGAATCTAGACTAAATATATTCACTGGAGATTTTTAGTATGGATGAGCTCTAAAAATGTTTGCTAATTGTGCTTAGGAAAATGTTCCTGATCTCATAAAACTGATGTGACTGTGAAAACAGTTTTGAAAATATTACGCGGTTCATTCTACGTATTTTCGCAGCAGTTCTGTGGTAATTTGTCCAGTGTGTGGCGCTAAAAGCGAGTTAAATGTTCTCCCAAACAGATGAAGTTTTTAACCTTAATGCTCTAATGAGCTTTAACTCAATGAAACCGACCTCCGAACCCTGAACCTTAAACCAAAAACTAACCGATAGTGTCATAAAAAGCAAATGTGAGATAAAAACTCAACCACGTCATTTTGTGATGACACTTTCGGCTCATGTGTTGACTCACATAGTCTTCAGGGCTCGTCCTCCGGTCCTTTGCATCGCAAGTGCAACGCTCTATCAGTTGAGTTACCGCTTGTACCAAGCTTGTAAATGTAGTTGGTTATGTAGCGCAAAAGTTAAAATAAGTCATGCGCTGTAGTAAAAGTGTTTAGATGTCATAAGATAGCATTGTGTGAGGGACAGGGTGAAAAGTAAGTGTTTATGAACTGATAATCTGCCGTTTTACTGGTGATTTGTGTGAAAGTGGTGGTGTAGTGGGCTAAAACACATAATTGGTAATTGGGAGGTTGCTGGTTTGATCCCCACAGCCACCACCATTGTGTCCTTGAGTAAGGCACTTAACTCCAGGTTGCTCCGGGGGGATTGTCCCTGTAATAAGTGCACTGTAAGTCACTTTGGATAAAAGCGCCTGCCAAATGCATAAATGTAAATGTAAATGTAACAAGCCACATAAAAATTATTTGGAAAAAATGCATGTATAGTAACATGATTCTGAAACCAGGTTGCCTGTAAATAAACATTTTATTATCTGAAATTAGGGTACAAATGATACGTTCTCATAAATGTAACTCTCGCTAAATTATGCCTCATTATACAATTGACACCTGCAGAGCATTTGCAAACCCTACAAACAATGGGCCTCTTTCATGAAACATAAGCAGAACACATTTGTGCATAAATTGTTGCATTCAGTTGAGTGTGACAATTTACATAAGAATGGTTTACAAATAATTTACAAAGAGATCTGTTTTGCTTGAGTTTCATGAATGAGGCAATTTCTGATGTTTCCATTCAAGAGTCAGGTCGAAAAGCGTACTATGTTTTAAATGAAAACTGTGCTGATATTTTCTTTTTTTATTGCATTCTCTTGACTTTTTTCAATGGCTCAATTTTTCCTGAATAGGATCAAGTGTCTGGAACCACAACCTCTACTGTTCTGAAGAACTTAGAGCCCGACACGACTTACACTGTGACTGTGGTGCCGGTCTATGCTGAGATGGAGGGCAAACCTCTTTCAGAGAATGGCAAAACAAGTGAGTTCAGTGTCGCATGGTGAAAATAAAGTGTGTCTACCATGGTGAAACTTGGCCACAGACTGAATGTTTTCCACCATAAAATTACTTAGATATTGATTTTTATGTATCCCTGCTATCAGGAGCATTGGGTGGAGTTCGCAACCTTCGGGTCACCGATCCCACCAGCAGCACCCTCTCGGTGGGATGGGAGCATGCTGATGGAAACCCCCGAAATTACAAGGTGTTCTATGTCCCACAGCCTGGAGATGATGAAAAGATGGTAAGACTTGATTACATTACCTTAAATCGTTTTAATGAAGAACAGTGAATGTTGCTGCTTCAATCATTGTAATAACAGTATCAAAATAATAGCTTTCGTAACAAACGGTGGAGTAAACTTTTAACCTGTTGATGTAGGATTATGTCAGTATAATAGTGCTTAAATTGTTATTAAATCTGAACTATCCTGTTCACTCAAAAATGAATATTCTGGGTGCCTGGGTAGCTCAGCAAGTAAAGACGCTGACTACCACCCCTGGAGTCGCGAGTTGGAATCCAGGGTGTGCTGAGTGACTCCAGTCAGGCTTCCTGAGCAACCAATTGGACCGGTTGCTAGGGAGGGTAGAGTCACATGGAGTAACCTCATCTTGGTTGCTATTATGTAGTTCTCGCTCTCGGTGGTGCGCGTGTTGAGTTGTGTGTGGATGCCGCGGGGAATAGCGTGAGCCTCCACACTTGCTAGGTCTCCGTGGTAACGCTCTCAACAAGCCACATGATAAGATGCACGGATTGACGGTCTCAGACGTGGAGGCAACTGAGATTCGTCCTCCACCACCCGGATTGAGGCGAGTCACTACACCACCACGAGGACTTAGAGCGCATTGGGAATTGGGCATTCCAAATTGGGGAGAAAAATGAACATTCTTTCATCATTTACTTTCATCATGTCATTGTATGTCTTTCTTCTGTGGAACACAAAAGGAGAATTTTTATAAATATCCCGGTTTGTCTTTTCAATACACTGGCGGTGGATAGTGATCCAATTTCAAGCTTCAGAAATGACACAAAATGATGATAAAAGATGACCATGCAAATCATGCATCATATTCCAAGTCTTCTGAAGGCGCAACATTTGAGTCGTTTTTCAGTATAAAACTTGACGTCCAAAGGGCGTTCATTGAGCTTGTTCACATTGGCTGACGTGTTAACGTGAGAACTTGCGTTGTTTTTAGCAGTAAAGTGTGAACAAGTTTCTTGTCGGTTGTTTCAGTATTTCAATATTTGATAATATTTCATAATTCCATATTCATTAATGTTTTGTTCAGTCGATAGCTGTATTGCATTGTCAGTGCGGTTTTGTTCGATACAAAAGAAATCCTATTAGCTTAATAGCTAGCTGGATAGCTAGCTAGCTAGCTAGCTAGCGTCTACCTAGCCTCATTACTGGTTACCATGCCAGCAAGTCTAGGTAGCTGCTAACCAGCTAATACTTCCTTACAGGTGGATTTCATAGCTGTGATTCAGTTAGTTGTGTGTAGAACTTTTCCAAACTCCGTTTTTAGCAACTCGCACCTGATCTCCTAGTTTTAGAACACGGACTAAATAACAAAAATGACTTAATTTCATCGGAATCTAGGATTTTTTCCCGATAAATATCAAGATCCACGGCTATCAATTGAAAAAATAGACTGGGATATTATTCATTAAAACATCTTCTTTTGTGTTCTACTGAAGAAAGGAAGTCATACGGGTTTGGGACAACATGAGGGTGAGTAAATGATTACAGAATTTTAAATTTTGGGCTGAAATACCCCTTTAAGCACAGATTCCCTGATGTGATGATGGTTTATTTGTAAGACCTTCCAAATTATGACACATATCTTTTGTTTTGTGATAAATAGGAACTAGTTTCCGGTGGCACGACAAGCACCATCCTGCGTAATCTTAACGCCAACACGGTGTACAAGGTCACATTGTTGCCTATGTATGAAAACGATGTAGAAGGAAAACGTCAGTCTGACAATGGAAAGACAAGTGAGTCAAGATATTTGTTACTTTTGGAATGGAGAACCCGTATGTCTCTTGGGGCAATCCTGGTTCATGGCTTGTGAAGCTTCACCACGTCTATGTTGTTTAACGCAGAACCTTTGGGAAGTGTGAAGAACCTACAGGTGACGGACCCAACTGTGAACTCTTTGAGGGTGCGATGGGACCCGGCCGATGGAGATGTCCGTCAATACAACGTCATCTATGTGCCTGTTTCCGGAGGTGCTTCCAGCACGGTAATGGACAGTCACCATTTGTCTCACCTTGATCATTTTGGTTGCCAATTAACATGCATCTGTAAACATGTATCCTATAGACCCAAGTGTCTGGGATGTCGACCAATACTATTCTAAGGAACCTGCAGCCAGACATGGAGTACAGAGTTACCGTAGTGCCAGTTTACCCCGACGCCGAAGGAAAGAAACAGTCCGACAATGGAAAAACAAGTAGGTAACAGCAATGTCACAGTTAAAGGGATAGTTTACCAAAAAAAAAAATCACATTTTGTCATCATTTAACCTGATGGTGTTCAAAACCCATGTGACTGTCTTTATTCCATGGATCATAAAAGGAGAAAGACCTCAGGAGGAAAGTCTCAGTCACCATTCACTTATGCAAATATATTGAGAGTTTGATTGGACACATGGCCTTTGACGTTGACAACAACAGATATGGGAAATTAGCTTTACTGCGGTCTACTGTGTCTAAAGATTAATTACAATTCTCACCATTGCCAGAGCCTCTGGGTGGAGTGAAGAACCTGCAGGTCACCGATCCCACAACCAGCTCGTTGAAGGTGCGCTGGGAGCCAGCTGAGGGTAACGTCCGGCAGTATAGAATCTTCTACGTGCCAGCATCTGGTGGTGCTGAAGACATGGTAAAAGAAGCTCCATTGAAGAGCCTCTGCTCTCTTTCCTGATGTGCCACTGATCTTCTATGACATCCTGTTTAACTTTCTAAATCAACAGGAGCAAGTCTCTGGAGGAACAACCAACACTGTCCTGAGGAACCTTCTGTCAGACACGGTCTATACTGTGACTGTGGTGCCTGTTTATCCAGAGGGAGATGGACTCCGTCAATCTGAGAAAGGAAAGACTCGTAAGTTGTCCTTGGCAATTCCTTATTGAAAGAACTGAGAACTTTGGTTACGGTTAATGAAAGCAGTCCTGCCTAGAAGCGTTGGAATAATACAGAATTCAGATGTCTTAAATTATTTTTATTAACTTAATCCAGCACAAGACGCTGTCAAAAATGGTGAGATGCGACGCAACCTTTTAAAACATCCATCTAGTGCATTTTTACATCGTGAAAACAAACATATGAAAAACAGCGCAGACAGATGCAAAAACGGTTTGGTGTGAACGGGCCCTTACTCTAGAATCCAATCTTAACTGTTAGTAAACATGGCGATTTCTCTTAGGATCTTTATCTGTTCTATTTAACTAGTCAGATCTTAAATTAAATCTTAAATCTCCTGACCCATATCTGCATGATTTCCTGAATTGCACTGCTGCCACACGATTGGCTGATTAGATAATTGCATGAATATGTAGATGTACAGGTGTTCCTAATAAAGTGGTCTGTGAGTGTATTTGCCTTTGCATATGAAGTTTTTAATAATGACACTTGTGATGGACCAATATATCGGGCAGCCCGATTAATCAGCCGAAATTTGGCAATTTTGCAATTATCGGTATCAGCCGGTTAAACCATGAACGCTTGGCCGATAAACAGAAGTGTCAACTTTGTGTCAGTTCCAAAATCTAACATTTGATTTTATAATAGATAGTAAGTAATTTCTGTTTTCAAAATGTTTAACAGCATTTACTTTGTCTATCCTGCTCTCTATTTCGGTTTCACATCGGGCACTGAAAAACCCACACCGGTTGAGCACTAAATGATCCACAGACGTATCAGCCAAACATCTGTATCGATTAATAAAAGCAATTATCTGTACTGTTCAACATCAGCTGATTGTATCACAAAATCCATTTATCAGATCTAATTAGTTCTTGTCAATTAAAAGGGGATTGAAAAAACATTTCGAACAGTTAGCCTACAACTCGTGCTGTGTGTGCAACAAAACGTCTCTTGTGTGGAATGACCTAATGAAAGCATAGTTTAGAATTTCACAAGCTGGAACTACCGTTAAAACTTTGAACACAAGTAATATGACGAGGCTGCTTCAGTTGAAAACGGACAGGCTCCCTCATTCAGATTTCAATGAATGTGAGACTAACAGGAGGTCTTTTAACTCTTTTAAAATGTTGGCGGGGTTTGTTGCTGAATTCTGCAGGAATAGTCTCGTCTGCTTTGGGTTTTAAAGCGTTCTAAGCAGTTTTATCATTTTTTTTCGATCCGCTTTTTCTCCCCAATTTGGAATGCCCAATTCCCAATGCGCTCTAAGTCCTTGTGGTGGCATAGTGACTCAATCCGGGTGGTGGAGGACGAATCTCAGTTGCCTCCGCGTCTGAGACTGTTAATCCGCGCATCTTATCACATGGTTTGTTGAGTGCGTTACCATGGACACATAGCACGTGTGGAGGCCCACGCTATTCTCCGCGGCATCCACGCACAACTCACCATGTGCTCCACCGAGAGTGAACCACATTATAGCGACCACGAGGAGTTTACCCCATGTGCCAATTTGGTTGCTTAGGAGACCTGGCTGGAGTCACTCAGCACACCCTGGATTCAAACTCGCGACTCCAGGGGTGCTAGTCAGCGTCTTTATTCGCTGAGCTAGCCAGGTCCCCCCCACTTTCTCACCATAAAACCGCCTGTTCTCTGTTGTTTGCTTCCCTCAGCATTCGTTCCTGAACTTTACTGAGCTTCCTCCTGTTTAAACACAGAGCTGTTCTCCTTCCTCTGCTGTTCTGTAAATTCCTTGTTCTCACTGTGCTATTTAGTGGCTTCTCTTTCAGCATTCTTTCTCTCTCTTGCAGTTCCACGTTTCCCTCCCAGAAACATTGTGGTCTACAACCCGTCTCCCAACAGCCTTAATGTGCGCTGGGAGCCCGCCTCGGGCCTGGTGCAGCAGTACAAGGTGAACTACGCCCCACTGAGTGGCATCCGGCCTCTTGAATCGGTGGGTGTCTTGCACACGCACACACACACACACACACACACACACACACACACACACCTTTGCCAGTAGTTTTTAATCACTTTAAATATAAAGATTACCCAAATATTAACATTCTGTCATCATTTACTCACCCTCAGGGTCATTCTAAACTTTTTCCGGAGCTCTAAATTCTTTCATTGTAAGGAAAAGTGGCATGTAAACATTCCCTTTTTGTGTTCCACTTCAGAAATAAAGTCGTACATGTTTGAAACTACATGATTGTGAGGAGCCTTAATGTTGACAGAAGAGTATTCATTTTAGGCAAAGTGTTTTTGAGTGACAGGTGAATATTTAGCACCACGTTTTGTCCTCAGGTGTTTATTCATGGTATTTGCCATAGAGAGAAGCAGCCTTCAGATTGGGAAAAATGTTCATGACTAACCTGACTAAACACAGCAAGTTGGGACACAGAAGAGAGATGTTCAAATCTTACTTGTTGACCTATATTTGTCAAACCCGTCAGTTTGAACTTATTCTATCATAAGGGCTGGTGTACGGAAAGAATGCGCCCTCTATCCCGATGATGTTATGACCTACAAATGAAAAACAAATGAGCAAATGGGGTCATAATCCTGCAGGGTGTTGACAGGTAGCTGATGGGGTTCCCCTGTCGAACTATACAGACTCTACTCACCCAGAACACTCTCTTTTCGAGTCCAGCAGACCCCCCAGGGCAATTACGCTGTAGCATTTAACATCTGTTTGCATTACATATCTGTTTGGAAATGTGATCTCGCTCTGGTAATCTAAACAGGGGCTTAACACTGAGGTCATTATGTATATTTCCGTTGCCAGATTCGTAACGTCTGCGCCAGACTGTTATACAGTGGATGTTCGTGGACATGCTCATCTGTATGTTATCTAAACGATGGTCGTCTCTCCACAGGTTCTGGTTCCAGGAAATGTCAACAACGCTTTCCTGGATCAACTCATCCCGGATACTCCGTACTCAGTGAGCGTAATGGCCATGTATGCAGACGGACAAGGCCCGGGAATTGATGAGAAAGGAAAAACACGTGAGCAAATATTTCTCACACTTACAGTAAGGGATGTGGTGGTGGCGTATTGGGCTAAAGCACAGAACTGGTAAGCAGAAGGTTGCCGGTTTGATCCCTACAGCCACCACCATTGTGGGCACTTAAATCCAGGTTGCTCCGGGGGATTGTCCCTATAATATATGCATAATTGCTTTGGATAAAAGCATCTGCCAAATGCATAAATGTAAATGTTTTGAACAATTTGAACAACCCCCCAGACCTAATGTTTTAACACTTTGTCAAGTAACTCATCCTGCACTGTTTGTGCTAGGCATTTAATACTGAAATATTTATCGATTGACTGATTAAGTAGAAAAGTGTACATAATGGTTAAAAAAATAGCGGTCAATCCGATCATCGGTATACTAGAATAGGAAATTGGGGTTGGGCCAATTTTGGCCCTCTTGACTTGGGCCAACCACCCACTACACCTTAGCAACCAAATAGTAACACGCTGGCAATCACCAACAACACCCTGGTATTTTATTGGCGAGCTTTGCATGGGCATGCATCACTTTTGTTCTTTAGAAAATGTTAAACTCCTGTTGTCTGTTGCAGTACCGCGAGCTGGACCCAGAAACTTGCGAGTCTTCGAAACCACCACGAGCACGATCAGCATCGGCTGGGATCACGCAGAGGGTCCTGTGCAACAATATAAGATTGCGTATGCTCCACTGACGGGGGATCCCATCACAGAATTTGTGAGTAGACGACCATTGAGACTTCATTTGTTTTATTGAGTTCAGGGGCTGTGTTAATCTCGGCAAAGTAATTACTGATGAAAATGTTTGTTGAAAAAGGGGTTTATGATTTGGTCAAATAAACGGCTTTTTAAGCCGTGTTGGTTATGGAATTATATTTCCCCCATTTATTTTTTGCATAGGCTTTTCATAAAATCCTCCATAAGATTGTTCTAAGCCTTGAACAAAACCAACCAGAGTCCAACTCGGTTACGTCATTCACAGTGCATCATGGGAGTAGGCCTGCTCCTGGGCTCATTTTGCGGGCTTTGTTGGCCGCGATTCTCTGATTGGTGAATATAAATATATTTTATTGTATTTTTTTCTGCAGAGTGCTGTTCCTGGCAACAGAAATAATGCTATCCTTCAAAACCTGCTTCCTGACACTCCGTACAACATCACAGTGACAGCGATTTATGCTGAAGGACCTGGTGGATCCCTGAACGGAAACGGAAGGACACGTGAGTCAAACAGAGCACTCTCTGCATAGATTACTCATCTTTGGTCACATTCTCTGGGATATTGCTACATAAAGACAACTAACAATAGCCATCTTACATACAGTATCCTGTTCTTGTCAGCTATAGAGTTTTTAGAGTTTTTAAGGGTTTTAGGAAAACAGGAGTGTGTTATTGCTGATTGGAAAACTGTTGTACTGTATAGACAGATCCCATTGTTTACAAACGTTGCAGCGCATATGCCGGAAGTGGTAGCAGAAAGCCAGTAGACCCTTGAGTTAGACTTGACAGTTTAGACAGCTGGTGCTAGCTAGCTCCTTTAAATATGCATTTAAAGATAATATATGATCAAATGTGCATTTAGGCTCCAAGTGAGCTGGGTCTGGGTACACTATTGCTAGTAAGACATCTAGTTATAGCAATCGTTTAATGAAAGTATGACACAAATCCATCATAAATGCAGAAATATTCTGAGCTATACTATTATTATAATGATATGAGATAATAACATACCTATAATAAAAGGTTTGCTGCAAAACCCTGAGTTGGAAATGATCGCATCAGTCTAGTCACCTCTGATAACGAAATCTGATAAAAGGGAAGTTCTTGGTTTTTGACATTGTGATTTTGACAGCCAAAAGGGCAGAACAACCACTTTTGAATGTGATCTAGGTGTGATGTTGCCAAAGGATTGGTCTGTATGTTGGTTTAAGTGCTAGGGAAGCCACTTTGAAACTGCTTACCAAGTCAAACTACAAAAAAAGTAGTCAGAGCTAAACAAAAAGCTACTATCAAAAGGTAGCTAACTACATTAAACAGCATTTGAACAGATCAATTTACGCTAAATACAACCTATAAAATGAGGAAACGGCATGATAACTAAACTGGCAACCAAAAGTTTGGAATAATGTATAACTTTTGCTCTTATGGAAAGTAATTGGTACTTTTATTCACCACAGTGGCATTCAACTGATCACAATGTATATTCAGGACATTAATAACGTGAAAAATTACTATTACAATTTGAAAGATATATTTTTTTTAATTCTTAAACTACTTCAAAGAGTTCTCATCAAAAAATCCTCCACATGCAGCAATGACAGCTTTGCAGATCCTTGTTATACTAGCGGTCAGTTTGTCCAGATAAGGTGACCTTTCACCCCACACTTCCTTTAGCACTTGACCTTTCACCCCACACTTCCTGCAGCACTTGACCTTTCACCCCACACTTCCTGTAGCACTTGACCTTACACCCCACACTTCCTGTAGCACTTGACCTTACACCCCACACTTCCTGTAGCACTTGACCTTACACCCCACACTTCCTGTAGCACTTGCCATAGATGTGACTGTCTTGTCAGGCACTTCTCACACACCTTACAGTCTAGCTGATCCCACAAAAGCTCAATGGGGTTTAGATCCGTAACACTCTTTTCCAATTATCTGTTGTCCAATGTCTGCGTTTCTTTGCCCACTCAAACCTTTTCTTTTAGTTTTTTTCTGTTTCAAAAGTGCAAAAGTTCTTTGCAATTCTTCCCATAAGTCCTGCACCCCTGAGTCTTCTCTTTACTGTTGTACATGAAACTGGTGTTGAGCGGGTAGAATTCAATGAAGCTGTCAGCGGAGGACATGTGAGGCATCTATTTCTCAAACTAGAGACTCTGATGTACTTATCCTCTTGTTTAGTTGCACATCTGGTCTTCCACATCTCTTTCTGTCCTTGTTAGAGACAGTTCTTTGTTCTTTATCTTTAGTGTACTTTGAAGACTTTAGTGTACACCTTTTTATAAAATAGTTTTTTTTGGCCATTTCAATCATTGTATAGCCTTCATTCCTCAAAACAATGATTGACAGACTTTTTTTTTTTTTTTTTTTTTTTGCCATTTCTGACCTAATATTGATCTTAAGACATGCCAGTCTATTGCATACTGTGACAACTCAAAAACAAACACAAAGACAACGTTAACCTTCATTTAATGAACCAAATACCTTTCAACTGTGTTTGATATAATGGCAATGATTTTCTAGTACCTAATTAGCATTTTAGCATGATTACTCAAGGATAATGTGTTGGAGAGATGACTGCTGTCTAGATTTTATACAAAAAATACTTTTTTCAAATAATGATGGTGCAGTTTCACATTAGTAATGTCCTGACTACTTTATTGAATGCCACTTTGCTGAATTAAAATACCAATTTCCTTCCGAAACAGCAAAATCTGTACATTATTCCAACCTTCTGGCCGTCAGTGTATATTGAAAACATACTGTAGTAGACAAAAATACGTTGCTTTACTGTAAATAAGTAATAACTGTCCAAGCAACCATATTGATTATGAATCAGATATTGAATGAAATGAATCAGATTACTCAATGCTTCCAATGAAAGTGAGTGTACTTTATGGAATTTAATCCAGTTTATTTATATTTCGTTTAATTTTCAAGTACACACTAGGACAAAAATCAGAAATTAGACTTTGGTTGGAATAACCAGACCAAGATGGAATCCCCTGATTTTGAGTGTAAAAGTGGCATACCTTAAAAAAACGAACACTGATATTAAGAGCATATACACTTTTACTATGATGGTGATAGTTTGCAGTTGTTATGGTAACATGATTGTTTAACACACGATATGTGGTTTTTGTATTCAGTTGGCCTGCTGGCGCCTCAGAACCTGCGGGTCTCGGACGAGTGGTACACACGCTTCCGTGTGTCCTGGGACCCGGCGCCATCTCCGGTCATGGGTTACAAACTGGTCTACCAGCCAACAGGTAAATACTGCGATAATATGAAATCACTGCATGCTTATAGTCTTGTTTAAAATGTTTAATGTAAAGTCAACATGAAATCAAAACTTAATATACTTTCCTGTTGTTATTGTGTACGATTCATCAGCACAGTCTTTAAGGTCTTCGTAATGTTTCATCAAAATATAGTAACTTGCTCCAACTCAAAAACTGACTTTTTCTTTCTTGTTTCATTCTCAATTTTCATCTCACAATTTTAGATAAGGATGAGTCTTTGGAGGTGTTTGTTGGTGATGTCACCACCTACACACTACACAATCTGCTGCCTGGCACCACGTATGATGTTCAGGTGTTCGCCCAGTACGATGGCGGTGTGAGCAAAGCCCTCATGGGACAAGGAACAACATGTACGCATTCAGATGAGTTATTCATGCATTTTTAAATGTATGCCAGTATTTTCGTCCGGTAAAGCAGTATGATTCCCACACTGAGTCTATTTTACTCTCTTGTCTTTTCAGTGTACCTCAATGTCACCAACCTGGAGTCATATGACGTCGGCTACGACAGGTTCTGCATTAAATGGACACCTCACCGTGCCGCCACGTCTTACCGAATCAAGCTGAACCCTCTGGTTTGTAAGTCACGCTCTTCAAAACCTTCAGAACCTGCACGTACCACAAATACCATGGTATTGCCATGTTTAAGTCATGGTTCCACAGTAATATACAATGTATTTTTGAATTTATATACAATGTACCTTTGAATCTTTACATCAAAATCAAATGCCATGGTAATACCACGATTTCCAGTCATAATCGATGGTTTCTGATCACTTCAACAAATTCAAAAACTATGATTCGCCTATGATTTATGAAACCATAGTAAAGAGCTGTTCAGGTTGTAGTTCAAATACCCAGAAGAGTATTAGCATTCACAAGCCATGGGTTCACTCTGGAGTTTCCTATGGGTTTTTATAATGGCAGTGACCCCAAATGTAAATTTTGAAGATGCATGTTGCTAACAAGTTACTTAGCAACTAGCTACTATTGTTTTCAGTTTTGTCAGGCACGTTCACTCACACGCTTGTGGTATTTTTAGTTCACTCGATAGCAACATACATCTTTTAAAACACGGCTGTTTCGAAATTCATGTTTGGGATATGACTTAGTGCAATTTATGTTGTAGAATAAAACATCTAAGTATCTTTACCTAAGTAAGCAATCTTTACCACAGGCCTTATTGTACTCATAAATTGAAAACCCCTTTATAAAAACCCATAGTAAATTCCTGAGGGAACCCATGGCAAATTAGCCTTCTGGATTTGCCTACAAATTGGCTTCACAACTAAACAGCTCTTTTACCATGGTATCATCTCTCTCTCTTCTGAGGTTCTGAATTTGGTGGAGGGGTATGCAATCATTGTTCATCTCCAAAAAACATGGTATTACCATGGTACGTTACCATGTCTAAAAACCATTTCAACATTTAAGCAACACCTGAAAGCACATCTCTTCCATGAACAAGCATAATGACACTAACCATCCTTAAAAAAAAAAAAAAAAAAAAAATCCCTTTTTTTTATGCGTCTCTTTCTTCTGCGCTATACAACTCTAGCTTGGAACTTGGCAAGTATTGTTGACTTTTGTATGACAGATTGCTTGTTTTTTATTAACATGAATAAAAATAGTACCAAAAAGTACCATAAGATTACAATGTTTTTAGACATGGTACATGGTTTTTGGACATATGGGATGTCAATCTCATTAAATTATTAAAATTATTTTGGAGTACATTATAACTTATACTAGTTGTACTATTTATTATTGAATACCATCACTTTTGTTTAATGTACTTTCAGCCTCAGCTAAAGGTCAGCAGGAGATCACCATCACGGCCGCTCAGAGTCAATACTGTTTCGAGGGCTTGAGTCCAGACTCCCTCTACAATGCTACTGTGTTCGTCCAGACGCCCAATCTAGAGGGACCCGGAGTCAGTACGAAAGAACGCACCCGTGAGTTCAGAATTTGATAATACTGTAAATAAGCAGATTTTCATCATACAATTGAATGTGAAACAATGATTTGAAGTGTTTTCTATCTGTTTTCTTTTGATTTTCTAGGTGTCAAACCAACGCCTGTGCCAACAAAACCACCCACACCCCCTCCACCACCCACCATACCACCCGGTTGGGCGGGTAAGTGTCCACTGTCAGTGCTCAAGAAACCATATTGCAGCACTTTTTAAAGAGTAATGCCTCACAAGCTAAAACACTTGACATTTAGGTTAATTGATAATTAAGCATTTTCAATCTTTATAATCATAATTCAGACAACTCTCTGGATTAAGGCGTTATAATGGAAATTACAGGTTGGTAGGTTTGGTCTTGGTGGACTAGATCTGCACAGTTAGGGTGAGTTCACACTTGTAGTTCGGTTCTTTTGGTCTGGACAAAAAAACAAAATTATACATTTAGTCCTGGTTCGCTTAATGTTCAAACTGGCATTTTTAACACCGACCCTAACGATACAAAACCAAAGGCATCGGGAAAATGTCACTACCTGATTGGACAGCTTTTATGTCATATATTTTTTTGATGGAACTTGCCGATCATCCAAAACAATACTGACTGCTGGGCAAAATGCGTTTTATTTATTTATGTATATATGGTGTTATTTCTACCTGCTGAGAACAAAGAGCTAATAAAATGTGTAAAGGAGTCAAAACAGCATCAGGAATTCCTCCGTTGCACACACAAATATAGATAGGCTGCAAGGACTGCTGACAGCATTTCCGATGCCTGTCCCGAACTGTAATGGGCAACATAGCTCCTATGATGAGAAGAACCAGGAATGCTTGAGGCAACTTCCTGTTTTTGGTCCGTTTAGACGTCTTTGGTCCATGTTGCATACATATATCAATCGTTTGGAAGCAGACCGAGACTCACTTTTCAGGCGGTCTCGGTCCACTCGTTTAGTGTGCACCAAAGTTCGGGTGACAGCGATCACACTTATTCAAATGAACCGCACTAACAGAGCAATCGCACCAGAGTTCGTTTTAATTGAACCAAATCTGCCAAGTGTGAACACACCCTTAGACATACATACAATCCCCATGAAGCAGATATAGACCAGTGGTTCTGGGGAGGAGGAGGGTTTCAGAGAAAAAAGTCTTGTAGCATGCTGCAGTGAAACCCGCTAACCTGCAAACAACTAATGCAATTTAAATGTTAGATAAAGAGGGAGTAAGCAAGTTGATTGGCTAACAGATTCAATATCAGTGGACCTATCAGATGCACCATGTGAAAGACTAATATTATACAGTAGGCAGTGATTATAGGCAATATACCGTTGGCGAGCGTATATCAATGTACACTATAATTAAAGTGCATTATGGGTCTAAAATAGTGGACTACATGAAGAATTAAATGGCTCCCTAGGAATTCAGACAACACTATATATAATGGCTGGCATGCAATATAGTGTGCTATACTGTATGTGGAATAGGGAGTGAATTCAGACACACCATGTTACTTTTTCAGATACAAGCGTAGCAGACATGTTCTACATCTGGCCTCTTTGGAATATGTTTTGGTCAAATTAATATCAGTTTTAATACCTTGGAAACAATTCCTTCCACTAATGAAATCATAAACTGTTCTTTTTATCTTCAATTAATAAAAAATACATCAGAATTGGATCCCTAAATTCATGTTGGATCGTACTCCAATCCTGTTTATTCATTATATGATAACTCAAGAAGAAGTTTGGCCAAATGCTTCAGTCCTCAACCGTTTCTATTCCAATCAGAGACATGCGCTAGCTCTCAGTGTTAAGAGACGTGAACTAATCCACCGAGGATTATATACTTAAACGAATCCATTTTTCAAGAAGCTGATAAAGTTGCTTGGTTACTGTGGAGAGGAAAATGTGGAAGGCACAGAACATTATTATTTAGTAATTTGTTTTCATTTCTTTTCAGTAAAACAATAGATCGTTAACTTGAAAGCAGTTTTTGTTTGCTTCACGTAATTTATTTGTATTTTTTCTATCTTAGTTTGCAAAGGAGCAAAGGCAGATGTGGTTTTCCTGATTGATGGCTCGTGGAGTATTGGAGACGACAGTTTCAGCAAAGTTGTAAATTTTGTCTTCAGCGTTGTCGGAGCCTTTGATGTTATTGATCCATCAGGAATGCAGGTAAAACGGTCATGGAAAAATAAAACAATAGTGTTTTCCAGGCCTAAGAAAAGTCATTTTTACAATATACATATATATATATATATATATATATATATATATATATATATATATATATATATATATATATATATATATATATACATGTATATATATATCCAGTAATCACAAACACTATGGCGTACAATTCCCACAAGCATATTTAGCCAACTATTGTCGCAATTTCCATCGTTATCAACACAGTTCAACAATTTGGTGTTTCCCGAAACCGTAGTCCCAACGAACATACACAAGCCCGTGGTTAGAAGCATAGTTCCTTGTTAGTTACTGTGCGGACATCGTTTGACTGAAAGTGGCTCTCTGAAACGTCACTTTTTAAGGATTAAAGGCTACAAAGAGAAAGCGCTTTATCACAGACAGTTTCTATCAGAGAACACAGCTTCTATGTGTTTATGTTAAAGCATAAGTTGCATTAAAATGTTTTTCAAGAGTGCACATGCGCATATGCACATGTGCGTCAGGGGAACACCAAAGTAAGATAGAGGGAAAGCCATCTATGGCAGTGCAATGCATCTGTCACATTACAAAGTGCATGCCGCTTTCGTGTCTTCAGAAGTTTTCTCGCATTAAACGGCTTTGTGGTGTACGTGCAAATTATCTATTAGCCTATATTTCAATGTCTGCGGAAGTTATTACTCCATCCCCTGAGTAACGTAATGAAGAACAGCTCAACCAACATGCTTCTAATGATGGATGTGCGACATAGTTACTACGGTTTCGTGAAGCAGTCGTGACTAGCTAGTTAATTTCTACAACGATGCATCGTACTGTGGTGGTTACACTTTGAGTGACGTAGTTGTACGGGAAAAGCACCCCTGGAATGTTCTTGGAAAGGTAAAACCGCAGCATCAGCAATATGATAAAAATACACAGATGTTTCATAAATAGTTTCCATTTATCAATAATAAGAATAAACAATATAGTTAATAGAAATATAGTTAATTAGCCTTTTATGCCTGTTTGCTTGTTTATGGTTGCCATGCTACATAGCAAATTGCTGCATTCATATTGAATGTGCTTTAAACTGATTTTAGAAATAGACAATAATCTAATCATCTTTGTGTTAGATATATTCCATCGTTTTACATTTATACATAAATTATTGTATAATATTAGTAATTATACAAATTGTATTATGTTGATCTTTATTGAATAAACAAAATATTCCATTGATACTGTGTTTGATATTCCTTTCAATGTTTCCTTCAAGGTTTCATTCGTGCAGTACAGCGATGATGCAAAGACGGAGTTCAAACTTAATGCATATAACGACAAGGGCACGCTGCTTTCTGCTCTCAAACTCATTCGCTACAGGGGAGGAAACACTAAGACAGGTATCACTCAGACATTACTGAATGTTCGACACACTTTCCTTACAAACTAATGTCCCTGTCCTCCATCACCTGTACTGTAGTGTTTTCCTTTTCTTTCCTTTTTTGACGTTGAATGAAGCAGAGCTCAATTTTGGGCAATGTAGAAACACTGGCTTTGACTGCTGAAGTCTCATAGTCTTCAAAGATTATTTATATTAGTTTAGTTTTTTAAAGTTTATTCATACAGTATTAAGTTCCACACACACAAAAAAAAAATTATTATGCTTATCTGAAGAACCTATCATGAACCATCAAGAAATTTGTATACCTCCATAGTACCATTTAGTAACTCAAGAAACATACATAATTGGGACGTCTGTGGATCAGGTGGTAGAGCGGGTTGGCCACTAATCGTATGATTGGTGGTTCGATTCCTGGCCCTCATGACTCCACATGCCAAAGTGTCCTTGGGCAAGACACTGAACCTCAAGTTGCTCCCAATGGCAGGCGAGCACCTTGCATGGCAGCTCTGCTGTCATTGGTGTGAATGTGTGTGTGAATGGGTGAATGAGATGCCTTGAATACCTCTAAGGTTTAAAAGGTGCTATTTAAGTGCAGACAATTTACCATACAGTCAGAAATATTTCTTGATAAGAAACTGAACTTTAAGTGCAGCAAAGAACCATTAAAGAACTTTATGTGTAGATTGAGGTATAAGAGTTGGAATTGGTGGACCTTTTCCCACTTTTAACACTCACACTCTCATTTCGATGACTGCTTGTTGTCCAGGTGTTGCTCTGAAGCATGTGTACGAGAAGGTCATCACTGTAGATAGTGGAATGAGGAGAAACGTGCCGAAAGTCGTTGTTGCTGTAACAGATGGACGTTCTCAAGATGATGTGCAGAAGAATGCTGCTAAACTACAGCATGCTGGTACGACTCTCTTCCATACCTTAAAGATCTTCACATCTCCGTGATTATGATGTCACAGCCATGAGCTCATTAAGATATGACCGCACCCTTTTACATACTGTATGTATCACCCACCTTGATGAATGACAACGTGAACTGCGCCAATATGCATTGGTTATTCCATCATAACAAGAGGTCAATTTCATATAGAAGTATTAAAGGTAGTACGCATAAAAGCTAGAGAGGGTGGAAAATGTTTATGTTAAATAAAATGATGACTGCTTTTGATGCAAGAAACGTTGACTAACATTTTAAGAAGATTTAAAGCGGCAAAATGCTATACAATTGCAAAATATGGCGCTATGTAATGATGTGGCAAGTATTTATATACAATATGTTCCCTTTAAGATAAATGTCCTTATTGAGCATGTGTTGTTGCAGGTTACAGCGTGTTTGTGGTCGGCGTGGCCGATGTGGACTTTGTCGAGCTGCAGAACATCGCGAGCAAACCGAGCGAACGTCACGTCTTCGTGGTGGACGACTTTGACGCCTTCTCCACCATTCAGGACAATCTGGTCACGTTCATATGTGAAACGGCAACATCCTGTGAGTTCAGAATCATACTTGAGGCTTTTGAACATCTCATTTTAAGACAATATATGTGACTGAAAACAGCTCTAGATTATAATTGTGTGTCCAGACATTAAGCTCATGCCTTTCCTTTTTTACCCAGCCTGCCCATTGATCTATGTAAATGGCTTCACATCGCCAGGTAGGCTTGTTTATATCAGTGCGTATGTACACTTATGTATGCATGTAGAGTGCTGACATCTATGTGGTTTCCCAGGATTCAGAATGCTGGAAGCCTTCAATATGACTGAAAAGGTGTACGCTAGCACCAAGGGTGTGTCTATGGAACCCGGTTCTTTCAATAGTTTCACCGCCTACAGACTCCACAAGAACGCTTTCCTGAATCAGCCTTCATTGTGAGTTTTGTAAAACGCTGCCTCTTACCCAGTTAAATTCCACAATCCAAAAGTGTTCATAGCCACCATTCTCCCACACACTTCCTTAATTATTTTACCATACAAACCACTGATAATATAATGCATCAGATACATCCAGTGACTTTGACCTGCCAGTGTTGATGTCAGAATTAAGATGTCACTTCCTCTGGCTTTGACTGATTTTGTGTGTGTGTTTTTTAAGGTATATTCACCCGGATGGTCTACCGTCCACATTCACCATCATTCTGACATTCCGACTGTTGCCTGACTCGCCGACCGAGGCCTTCGATATCTGGCAGGTGTCGGACAAGAACTACAAACCTGAGACCGGTGTCACCATTGACCGTAAGCCTGATTGTCATTGGTCGAACATTTTGGTAACACTTTACATTAAAAATGGCACTCATTTACTAATGCATTATAAATCATTAATGAGCGGTTATAACAATATTAATAAAAATACAAGTTTTGTATGTATGCAATACTTGCCAAATAGTGAGCCTTTTAACTTACATGTTATAAAAGCTTAACAAATCCATACTTATTCATATTTTTTTAATCCAAAAACACAAAATTCCCTAACTCATGATTTATGTCACAATGTTGCAAAAATACATTATATTAGTGAGTTTATAAGAAGGGATTATGTCATTTTGATACAGTCCACTTTGTATTTATGTTCATTACTGTAATGTCTTTTGTTGTCACTTTCCTTGTCATGTTGATGCCAAAAAATGGTGCTATTTCGAGTGGTCACAACTTACTTAGTTCTAGTTAACTAAAGTCCTCTACAAAAACACTTTTCAGGTTTTTATGCTCAGTCAGAGCCTACTTATGGTATATTCTATAATAAAGTCAGATTACTACTTAACCATACTGAACTTTATGTACATTGGTTTCTAATGTTGGTAGCTACTTCATAAATTCTTCATATTTGTCGACATAAATTTTAAGGTAGATTTTCATAGGTTATTAATGTTGAGAAATGTGTTATTAAGCATTTATAACATGTGAGGTTAAAAGAATAAATTGTGTTCATATTGTTATAATCGCATATCATTAATAACATTAATAAACCCCTTTAAAAAACGTTACAAAGTGAATATTAATGTATTTAAAATTGTTATACCAAATGATCTATGCTATCAACATTATTTTGAAGCTCTATACTCTTCCTCAACAATTGTCTCATTTGTGTTTCTTTTAATTTCTCCTAAGGAATTTAATATGACATTTTTGAGACAAAAGTTTGTTTTTTATTCTAATTTGGGTTGGTTTCTGGGGTATCTAACTCTTAGTCTGTCTATTTTTCTATTTGCTCAGCATCCGGTCAAGCTGTGTCATTTTACAGCAAGGACACAACAGGCGAGATCCAACGTGCCACATTTAAAAATGATCATGTGAAGAAAATTTTCCATGGAAGCTTTCACAAGGTAAACTTAGATGTGATTTGTAGATGTTTATGAATGTTGCATGGAACATCAATCAAGAAAACTTTGCTATGGTCTCTCTCCTTGTAAGAGTGATGATAATCTTTGTTCTGGAGAAGGTCTTTGTTGTAGGAGTACGACAGATGATTTAAAATTTTATTTCAAATATGGGCATATATTGTGCACCTAAATGAATCGAGTTCAGCCAGAGTGGATAACGAAAGTTGGAGCATTTTTGCTGAATGGCCTTGCATAGTGCCAGTAACAACACACACCGAGCCAAACTGCGTGAGGTCTCCAGCAAACTGCAGTCGAGAAAATACACTTAAAGATTTAGTTCACCCAAAAATGAAAATTCTCTAATCATTTACTCACCCTCATGGTGTTTCAAACACGAATGACTTTCTTTCTTATGCAAAACACATAAGGAGATATTTTAATGAATATCCTGGTTCGTCATTTCAATACAATGGCAGTAGATAAATAATTTGGATCACAGTAAAGTTAAATAAAGGATCCAAGAGCCATAAAATAGTCCATATGCATCATATTCCAAGTCTTCTGAAGACACTTTTTTTTTTTTAAACCAGTCCAGCGTTCAGCAGGGTTTAAATGCAAAAATGTGCATGAATAATATTCATATAATTTATATAATTATTCATTAAAAGTAATTATTTAAGCTCTGAAGTTTTCTATATCCGAGGAGGGAGTAAATTGGTGGTTGATAAGTGTGCACATATGTAAGTATGTAAGTACATAAGTAAAAACGTAAGTACATAAGTATGTCTGTAGGTAAGTAAAAAAAACATGAGCACGCAATAATAATATAACTATGTAAATAAGTACATATGTACAGTAAGCACTTAGGAAAGTACATACATTTGTAATTAAGTGCATAAGTATGCAAGTATATATTTGTGTAGGTATGTAAATACGTAATTAAGTACATAAATACACTGGTATGTAAGAGAGAACGTAAATGTGCACGAACGTAATAATAATATAAGTACGTAATTAAGTACATATGTAAAGTAAGCACTTAGGAAAGTACATACATTTGTAATTAAGTGAATTAGTATGCAAGTAGATATGTATTTAGGTATGTGAATACGTAATTAAGTACATAAGTACGCAAGTATGTAAGTACATAAATACGCTGGTATGTAAGAGAGAACGTAAATATGCATGATTGTAATAATAATATAAGTACCTAATTAAGTACATATGTACAGTAAGCACTTAGGAACATACATTTACATACATTTGTAATTAAGTATATAAGTATATACGTTAGTAAAAAGTATGTAGGTAAGCATGTAAGTACTTTCGCAAGGAAGTAAATACTTAGGTACGTATGTGAATATGTAAACATGTAATTTAGCACATAAGTATGTATGTACTCAAGTATGTACATACATAAAGGACACAAATAAATATGAAAAAAAGCGGACAGGGTGTGTCTCAAAGACACAGAAAATCACTTTTGCTAGAATCTATAAATTCATTTGGTGAGACTGTTAAAAAGTGCTGCATTTGTCTGGCAGAGAACACTGGAAAATGTTCGATCACTTTTCAAACTATTAAACAATTACATCATAGAGTCAGCGAGCAGAATGCCTGGCGAGGAGCAGGCGGCCTCTCATCTATATCTATGTCTGGTCTGAATATTGGTGGTCTGTCAGGTTGCCTGTAAGAAGTTGTCCACAGGGGAAATTCTTGTGGTTTGATGGGGAGGTGTGGAGGCTTGTTTGTTTTGGTTTTACCTCCCAGAATCCCCCCCACCCCACTGCTGTAACCTGTCAGTCTATACCCTCAGGAGACCACTGTTTACCTGACCCTGTGATACTAAACACAGCACAGGTCATTTTAAAGTAGGATTGGGCGGTATGACATTTTTTTTTTTTAAATCAAGACTTTAGGTTCAAAGGGAAAGTGCATATTTTAGGTCCTGTGACTCTTCCACACAATCCTGCAGAAGACAGTACATATAAGGCGTCAAGCATGCTGTGTTTACAGATATTGACAAATCCATTCCAGACCCAAAGATACAGTCCCACTCAAAGAATTTAATTACATTGCTGTTGTAGGGTTCTGAACATCGGCTGGTGTTTAAGACTTGGCTGCCAGATTGTCTGTGGCAAATATGGAAGAACAACTTCATCACACATGGTGGTGAATGGGGAATATCTGTGTATATTGATTATTAGAATTAGAATGAGCTTTATTGCCAAGTGTTCTCACGCACACAATTTGTTTTTAGTGATAGGAGAAACAAGTGCACACAGAACATTACAGTGAGACAGAGAATATAATACAAGGTATGAGTATAAATAGATATACAAATAAAAGGACATCTAACAGAATGGCGAATGTACATGTGCAAATGGTAATGTATGTGCATGTTAGGGGTATGTACAGTTATTGAGTTAAATATGTGAATTGACATATGTACATGAGATATGTATTTACATTATTGCACTATGGGGGAGTCCATGTTGAAAATGGCCTGAGGGTAAAAACTGTTCTTGTGCCTGGATGTCCTGGCACAGTGCTCTGTAGCGCTGGCCAGAGGGCAACAGTTTAAAGAGGGAGTGGGCATGATGTGTGGGGTCCAGAGTGATTCTACCTGCACATTTCCTCACTCTGGAGACATTCAGGTCTTGGAGGGTGGGCAGGGGAACACCAGTAATCCTCACAGCTGGTCTGATTGTCCATTGTAGTTTCCTTCTGTCTGATTTGGTAGCTGAACCAAACCAGACAGATATAGATGTACACAGGACAGGCTCACTGATGTCCGAGTAGAACTGTGTCAGCAGCTCCAGTGGCAGGTTGAACTTCCTCAGCTGGTGAAGGAAGTACAACCTCTGCTGAGCCTTCTTCACAATGGAGTCTATGTGGGTGTCGCACTTCATGTCCTGAGAGATGGTAGAGCCCAGGAACCTGAATGACTCCACTGCTACCACCGTGCTGTTCAGGAAGGTGGGTGGGGGGAGAGGGATTTCTCCTGAATTCCACTATCATCTCCAGTGTTTTGAGCATGTTAAGCTCAAGGTTGTTGTGACAGCACCAGACAGTCAGCTGATCAAACTCCCGTCTGCATGCAGACTCGTCACCGTCACAGATGAGGCCGATGACTGTGATGTCATCTGCAAGCATCAGCCGGACAGTGGGGTCTTTTGCAGTGCAGTCATTCATGTACAAGGAGAAGAGCAGTGGAAAGAGAACACATCACTGAGGAACATCAGTGCTAATTGTGAGGATCCTGGATGTGAGTTTCCCCAGTCTCACTAGCTGCAGCCTATCTGTTAGAAAGCTGGTGATCCATCAACAGATTGGGGTGGGCACAGAGAGCTGGGTACGTTTGGTTTAGAGGCATGATGGTATTGAAGGCTGAACTGAAGTCCACAAATAGGATTCTTGCATAAGTTGCAGGTCTGTTGAGGTGTTGCAGGATATAATGTAATCCCATAATGACAGCATCATCCACATACCTGTTTGCAAACTGAAGGGGGTCCAGTAGGGGTCCAGTGGTGTCCTTCAGGTAGGCCAAAACCAGTCTCTCAAACGTCTTCCTGACCACAGACATGATAGAGACATGTCTGTAGTCATTAAATCTGTGATTTTGGGTTTATTGGGGACTGAAATGATGGTGGAGCGTTTGAAGTAGCTGCAAACTTCACACTGCTCCAGTGATCTATTGAAGATCTGTGTGAAGATGGGGGCCAGCTGGTCAGTGCAGTCTTTCAGACAGGCAAGTGAAACACCATCTGGGCCTGAAGCTTTCCTAGCCTTTTGTTTCTGAAACACCCAGCACACATCCTCCTCAAAGATCATAAGTGCAGATGAGTATGTGTGTGTGTGAAGTAAAGATCAGTGCGGGGGAGGGGTTTGACATTGTGCTTTTCAAACCTGCAGTAAAACACATTCAGTTCATCAGCCATTAGTTGACTCTCTACAGAGCAAGGTGGAGATGTCTTGTGTGCTTTTGTGATGCTTTTCAGGCCTTTCCACACAGATGCAAGTTCATTGGATGAAAACAGTTTTTTCAGCTTTTCAGAGTAGCTACTTTTAGCCACTCTGATTTCCTTAGTATGTGTGTTCCTGGCCTGGTTGTGCAATATTTTAACCCCACTTCTGTAAGCATCCGCTTTGGCATTATGAAGCTGTCTGAGTTTTTCTGTTATTTAATGATCAAAATGTCCTAGTAGGGATGCACTTATCCTCAAAGAAACTGATATATGATGTCACAGTATCTGTGAGCTCGTCCAGGGCTGTGGCTGCAGCCTCAAAAATACTCCAATCAGTGCAGTCAAAGCAAGCTTGTAGTTCCAGCTCTGATTCATTGGCCCACTCTTTACAGTCCTTACTACAGGCTTAGCTGATTTTAGTTTCTGCATGCAGGTCAGGAGTATGGGAACCAGACAGTAATCAGAGAGTCCTAAAGCTGCATGTGGGACAGAGCAATATGCATCCTTAGCAGTGGTGTAGCAGTGATCAAATATATTTCTTTCTCTGGTGGGGCATGTGATATGTTGTTTGTATTTTGGTAGTTCAAGGTTGAGGTTAGCTTTATTAAAATCTCCCAGAATAATAATAAGTGAGTCCCGGTATTGTTGCTCTGTGTCTGTGATGTAATCAATCAGATGCAATGCTGCGTTCGCGCACGCTTGGGGCGGGATGTACACACTCACCAGAATAATCAAGGAAAACTCCTGCAGTGATGAAAGGCTTATAGTTGATGAAGAGTGCCTTTAAATTAGAAAACAGCACATCTTTTTCAATGCTGTTACATCTGTACACCAACCTTTGTTGGATCGCTTGTAGAGCCCTGCTGTGCCTCCAACTAACATGTCTAATAAATCGTCTGAATAATCAAACTCCTGCAAAAAATGATCAGGTATGCTCTGCCGAATATTCAGCAGTTCATCCCTGGTGAAACTGATCGAGAAAGAGTAATAAAAACATGACAAACAAACAAAAGTAACAAAAACGCTAGAGAGCTCCATCAAGCAGCCATCTGCTGCGCCATGTTGCAAATTATTGCGATTTTGTGGAAATTATATGGAGCGGAGTGGCGAAACAACTCTGAAAGCTTAATGCCAATATGACAAACAAACTTTTGTAGAGGTAGAGTGTGTTTCTGAACATTTGGGAGATTTGACAGGCCTGATGTTGGTGTAATTAACCATTTATATGTGATTATGTCTTTGTTGTTAGCTGTCATTCATTAAACTTAATTTCCCCATATTCTCTCTTTATAACTGTTTTACAATTGAACTCTCAGAACTGACATTGATGATGGAGCAACTAAATAATTTATGCGCCTCTGGCCAGAAACACTCCCTCAAAACAGAGACTCCCAGAATCCGTAATTACGGCCCGAAGCCCTCTGAGTTACCAAAACACTAGAAGACTGCCAACTGAGGATAACTTCATGATTAGCTCCACTGTAGAAGTTCCTCCTAAAATGACCCCTGAGTTTCTTGTAAACTTGAATTCCAAACAATCTTCTTGTCTTCTAGCTCCACATCCTGGTGTCTCCCAAGAGCGTCAAACTGCACGTGGACTGTCAGGAAGTGGCTGAGAAAGAGATTAAGCCAAGAGGAAACATATCGACAGATGGATATCAAGTGCTCGGAAAGATGTCAAAATCTATTGGATCTAAAGAGTCGGCGACAGTGAGTTCAAATGAGACAATGTTGAGCATCATGGATCTAATTGAAAACTAAATTGAAAACAACAATTTTGTTGGTGTTTTGTTATCACAGCCATTGTTAATCTCGTCAATGAAATTGTTCATTGACAAAGTCATTTTTGATTTTGTCAATGATAATAAAGGCAAGACGATAAATATGTATCAAGATGATAATTAAATGTTTTATATATATATATTTAAAAAAAGTTTGTCTCCACAAACAAAAGCTTTAATTTGATTTGAAGTTCAGCCTGGACATATTTCTGTTCCCTTGGACATCAATATTTCCAGGCTGCTGAACTTCAAATAAAATACTTATTATTTTAAGGCTAAAATGTTTTTATTGTAAGCTGTGACCCAAGCTGTTTCAACAAAATGACTGCCAAAAATGTTGTCTAAATGTTATTTTAATTTGTCAAAGTTAACAAAGAGAAGACAAAAAAATATGCATCATGACGATAATTAAAACTATTTTAATGAAAACATATTGTTTATGAAAATGATGTGCTTGTCAGAATGCATAACTCCCATTGAGAATATTTCATTTACATAACGAAATATCATAAACTCGTTTTTGTAATTTTTCACTATAACGTTATTTTTGTTGACTGAAATTACATGCCATTTTATTCTTAGTAAAATGGACTCAAATGAATGTATACAATAAAAATGAATTTAAAAGAAATTTTCGCCAAAAGACAAAAACTACAACTACATTTTTTTATTTTTTTTAAATGAACACTGATCAAAGCATGTTTTGTATTGGCAGCTGGACTGGATCCTTGTATCGGGACATTTGAGCTCCTTATTTGGAAACGCAATTCTTTTATCAAAGACACATGTAACATCCGTTTTCTCTCTGCTTGTCCAGTTCCAGCTCCAGATGTTTGACATTGTGTGCAGTCTCGGTTGGACCAGCAGGGACCGATGCTGTGACCTTCCTTCAATGGTAAGAAGAAACCATAATAAAGGTCTAGAGATCAGAGTTACTTTAAGGTGGAAAACCCAAATGTTTGGTTAAATTTCAGGTTGGGTGACCCATGAACTGCACAGTTGTTTACGTCCACCCATGCCTTTGATCATTGTGACATTCAGCCAGACGCTTAGCCTTCAACTGCTCCAGACGTTGATACATAGTCACTTTGTATTAAAAGCAAATGACAAGCTAATCATCTGTCATGCTAAACTCAACCTTTTTTCAGCTTTATAATCCCACACAGGTCCCAGTGCTTGTTGCAGATCAACGTTTTGGTCTCTCTCTGAGCTTTGTTGTGATGTAACGATATTCCATATGTGTTTGATGCATCCCTGATGACAAGAAATGAACAAGACATTTAACATGTCACATTCCAATCAGTCTCTGCAGTTCGGTATTGTTAAGATTACTTCCTTTCTCTGATCTCTCCTTGTGCACTCTTCCGTTTTATTTGGTTTTTCAACAACAGAAGTTGTTCTAACAGACAACTTCTCTCCTTTGCGATAAGTCTTTCATTTCTGTTGATTTTGCTAGAACTTTTCGCCTTTGTATTTTGGTAAAGGGCACATTCCTGGGACTTAAAAAACATTGAGAATATGCATCTTTTAATGCAGACCATGGGACCAGTTGTGTCTTCAAACACTTTATTATTTATTTAGTCTTACATAAGCAAGTTATTAAAGACTTTGAATGTTTGCACGGGTTCCTTATAGTCAAAACACGAATATTTAATAAACGCTGCAATATGGATCGTCTCCAATACCAAAAGCTTTGATTTGATTTGAGTTTTAGCATATTCATTTCTCTCTTTGATATCAATATGTCCAGGCTCAAATGAAAAACACTGTTTTATGTCACCAAGGCTGTGCAGATTTTGGTTAATTTTAACCAATAGTCAAAAAGCTATATAATTAAACACATTTGGAAGTAAAATGGGTTACAAATGCAGCTTCATGCCGACTTTAACTATCAACCTTAATACAGGTCTCAGCATCTGTTGGTAAATTCTGTACAGCATAGAGACTTGAAATCCCATAAAAATCCCAGTCATGCTAACAATTGGGGAATTTATTCGTAATTATACATTTTAACGATAAACCTTTAAAGACAGACCTACCGTTAGCTTCGAAGTTGGTAATTGATGGTATGTACTGCTCTTGAATCAATCAGTCTACATTATTTTCAATTAATTAGTTTTTAAAATGGCATTAAATTGCAGAATTTGTATTGAATAGTAGAGAAAGATCAGAGAATCGTGTTACAAAAACCACTCTACATATTACGCAGTTGAATCAGTCTCCCTACATTCCCAAACTACTTATAATTTAGCATATATCAGAATATTTTGCAATTAAATTATTAATAGTTTTATATTTTTTCACAGTTTTCAATTCAAAAATGTCATTTGCAATTAAATTGGTCATGTCATGCATTTTTTTTAATGATTTTAATTTTTTTCATAGTATTACATTCACTCCACCCTGTCTTGGGGGGGGGGGGGAATTTCTTCTCCTTTTCTCCCCAATATGGCATCCCCAATTCCCAATGCGCTTTTAGTCCTCATGGTGGTGTAGTGACTGGCCTCAATCTGCATGGCGAAGGATGAATCTTCACTCAGTTGCCTCTGCATCGGAGACAGTTAATCCGCGCATCTTATCATGTGGCTTGTTAAGCACGTTACCGTGGAGACGTAGCATGTGTGGAGGCTCACGCTATTCTCCACTGCATCCTCGCACAACTCACCACGCGCCCCACTGAGAGCAAGCAACCAGGCCCACCCTAGCAACCAGGCCAATTGGTTGCTTAGGAAGCCTGACTGGAGTCACTCAGCATGCCCTGAATTTGAACTTGCAACTCCAGGTGTGGTAGTCAGTTACCCAGGTTACTACTTGCTGAGCTACCCAGACCCCCGATTAGCTAACATCTTTCAAGTGCAAAAAAAGAAAGAAAGAAAAAAGCCAACACTTGTGGAACTATTTTTTTATCCAAGAATAAAAGAATGAAACGTGCAATCAATTTTTAAAAATCCCCTGAAAGCACTCAGTCCAGGCAGTCATTGGTTGCTATATGTCCCAATTTTTGTGAAGCAACTATTACAGTTGTTCCGACTGAAATAGCAATCAAAAACTGAAAAAAGTCATTATGCTGTTGCTCCCGAATACGTATATTATGAGGCATACATGATATGGTGATACAATGTAATGGGAAATATGAGATGTTCACCGGTTGACCATCCCTGCTTAAATACGGGATAATGTTCATTTCGGCCAAAATACTTGACGTCCTGGCTAATACGAGGTAGATTACTACTAGCCACTAGCTTGTACAACACCATTGTCTTTCGTAGCACTCCACACTATGTGTTTTTCTTACATAATAAAATAATTTAATCTCACATCAAATTTTTGTGAGAAATGATGAATTTCTTGGGTACATAACCATGAAATAAGGATGTTCTGCTCAACATTGAAATCCTGATCATGGTTTATTTTGCAATAAAAATGGCTGACTATACAATTTCTTCCATAAACAAACACAGACAGAAAAAGTAGTTTTAATATTGTTACTGTTGTGTCCAATATACTTGGTACTTCTCCATCTTTCAATATAAGTTTATTTGCAAAGTCTGAATCAAAATAGTTCTCAAAAGTATCCTTAGAGAATTGTGCTGAGCAAAACATATAATCCCACACTGACTCATTTAGGAAATTCATTTACATAAGCCACTCATTTCTAATGTTAGGATCCAACATAATGCTTTGCAGAGATGCAGTTTTTCCACAACCACAAACACATCAACTTCTGGGGACTTGACATCTTAATCTTTTCGTTGATTAAAAGCAAACTACAGCAACTATAGTGCCACCTTCAGAGTTGAAGCACCTTAGCCACCCTGTCAGTTCACCACGGCAATTATGTATGTTGTGGAAGCGGGGCAATTCAAATGACCAGTGGCGGGCCGTGCATTTTAAGTCTAGGCCTTCAGTGTGATTCATGCCATTAAGAAAACACTCTTTCACAATGAATAAGACACCCTATACCTTTGGGCATCATACATTATGTCGCAGCTAACTAGTAATACCAATTGACATTTTAAAAACATGTCCACGCACGAAAGCCAGAACTTGAAACAATATTTAATACTCAAGCAAGCCTAATTTTAACTCCCGAACAGACATTCAAAAATCATAATTTTTCATATGTATCTACCAAGGAGGTTTATAATACCTGGAAAAATCTATCTAATAATATTTGCAATTTAAATGTTGCTTGCAATAAATTCGTTTGGTCAGGGTACACGGTTATGCTGCGTTCCATTCAAGTTGGATGTGGGATATTCCTACTTGAAATCTCCGACCATAAATGCATTGCATTCCCCGATATTCGGAAAATGATGGTTAAGGAAACAAAACTGCAATGCTACCGTTAGCTTAGCAGGGATTTGACTCTCATTAGAGATGTCTCCTAGCAACCCAACTGATAATCATCGTTCGTTGTCCTTTTCTCCATATCGCAACGTCATTTTTTGGTCCGTTCTGCATAACGTGGCGGCTCATTTTTACTTATCGTGGCCCATTCGGCACATTTCGCGACCGGCCCGCTCGGTTCTTCCGATGGCCAGTCCACCCCTGATCGGCCCCAAAGTGCGTCGGCCCACCGCGAAAATGCCCGGTATGCCAGATTACCAGTCCAGCCCTGCTCAAGGCCAGCTAGAAGGCCTCGACTGGGACATATCCTTAAGATCACACCCACCAAGAACAACTGAATCAATCTGATTGGCTGATGAATCTGACAGTCTGACTTTAGTTGCCCATTTATTTGCACTGCTGAGGGATTCTGAAGAAATTCTGAAGGCCTGGGGGGGTGGAGCTCGCTGCTTCGGGCATGTGATTTGTGAAACAGTTGTCGCACTTCACTTGTAAGCATCAAGGAATAAATTGACTGGTTAAACATTTTGTTTTTCTCGATTTGTTTGGAGCTTAAATAGAGTGGAAAGCAAATAAAAAGGCAAAAAGGTCAATGAGAATGAAAGGATGAAAAATATTGATTTATCTGGCATGTTAGGCCAGCAGAGAAGGCCTTGAGAATTCGCCACTGCAAATTACACTGTGATGTCACAATGTAGACAATTTCAAAACTAGTCATTTTTGCAGAGTAGAAACAATAAATGCTCTTTTCAGACTGGAGAGGAAGTTTTGAGTTCTGAAACTTAAGAGTATGCTTTTATAGTAGAATGACCTCTTACTGTATGTCAAATTATCAAAGAAAATGTTATTCCTCATGACGTTACCCCTTTAAAGATGAAAAGTACACCCTCTTGTACCTTCGCCTTTATGTGCGATTTTCGATTTGTTTTTACTTCAAATCAAAGTTTCTAATGTTGTGATTAATATCAGGGCTGGTTGGTTTGGTTCATGACTTAAAACTCTTTTATGAAATCCCTATGGGAAAGATTAATGGGAAAAGTACTTCAGGTACCAAGACAGCTGAAAGAGTGAGTGGGCACTAATGCACTCTTCAACTTAAGGTTGACTGTCTTGATCAAGGTTACAATGATTGGACAGTTTTTGGAAATTAAACCTAAAATGCCTAGATCTTTAAACACTAGTCTATACCACCAACAGACCAGCAGTCAGGCTGCTAACCACCTATGAAATGTATTTTTTAACTTATAAATTCTTATTTCCAAAATCCATCTCCAATTGTTTTATAGTGGTTGATTGTGACTGATGTTGGCACTTACGCATTTCTTCTTACTTTTACACATGATTCAGAGAGATGAATCCAAGTGTCCAGCTCTCCCCAATGCCTGCCAATGCACCTCAGACAGTACGGGGCCTCAGGGACCTCAGGGGCCTGTGGTAAGTCAGTTGCAACACACTAGCAAAGCTTTTTAAGCAATGCTCTAAAAACCACTTAGAATGCCCTAATAACCACATAGCAACACTATTAAAAACACTCCAGGAGTGGTGGTGGCGTAGTGGGCTAAAGCACAGAACTGGTAAGCAAAAGGTTGCTGGTTCGATCCCCACAGTCACCACCATTGTGTCCTTGAGCAAGGCACTTAACTCCAGGTTGCTCCGGGGGGATTGTCCCTGTAATAAGTGCACTGTAAGTCACTTTGGATAAAAGCGTCTGCCAAATGCATAAATGTAAATTGTATATGTAAAAAACACCTAAAACGCCCTAGAGACCACATAGCGACACTTTAAAAACTACCGACAAGACCAATCGAGAGCAAAAGGTCTAAATTCTGCAGTCATAGACTCGTATTACACTCTTAGTTTGAAAACAATTGCAATATATTTAGACATCGTAATTTTGAGTAGACATAATTAACATGAATGATTACGTCCATGTTCACATTATTGTTGGATGGATGACAGACAGCAGGACTATTTCTCTCTGCAAACTCTCTGCACATTTTTATTTCCCCAGGGTGCACCGGGAAGCAAAGGACCTCGTGGTGAGAGAGGAGATGCAGGTCAAGTTGTGAGTACCACACATTTATTAATCTCTATCTCAGTTCTGTCAAAATTATCTTATAACGACATTTTTGAGTTTAGTTTGCATATTTGTCTGCATTGCAGCTCTTGGTTTGAATGTTTATTTCATACCTCTTGTTATTACAGTGTTATTACAGTGTTATTACAGTGTTTTGTAAAATGATTGATGCTTATTACAAGGTTGTCTAGAAAACTTTTTCTTATCCTAGCTGTGCTAGTTTCATGTCTCTCGGATCTTGTCTTTGCGCTCTTCCTTTTCACATTATGTACTTTAAACTCAAATCAACATTCAATTTTGAAGTTTTTATTCATTTACTAAATAGCCATGTAATAAGCTTTGCATATGGGTCCTGATCACCCTGTCGGCATTTATTTAGCGATAATGATCGGCTGACTGTACATTTGCCGACTGATTTCCCATTTAATCATCTACATTTCTGAAGCTGAATGCATCAAGTTTATCTACAGAATTCAACTTTGTTGTTCATGTTTGTTCGTGCAGGGTCCAGTTGGGCAGCGTGGAGATATGGGTTTGCCTGGTCCGATGGGCCCTCCAGGACCACAGGGCCCCAGCGGGCTCTCCATCCCAGGCGAGGCTGTAAGTCCATCTTCATTGTGTTTTCATCATGTATCCATCGTCTCCTCTCACAGTCAGATGTTGCCTGGTCGTAAATCTCTCCCTGCACACCAAACAGGGATTATTGAGGCTGTATATTATCCCTCGAGTTGTGGCTGAAGCACAATTATGGCAGCAAAATCTGGATTCAGCATTCCTTTACGTCTGGAGCCTAATGCATAATATCAGAGCTCGTAAACCACGTATCTTGCTACTAACGCACAGATCTTACTGGATTATTTCCTTTTCCTATTTGTCTCAGATGCTACGTTTTTTTAGTCACGCTTGCTAATACAAGAATCTATTGCTATTGCTCATACTAGGGGTTGTAAAGGATTTGAACATACCCATAACAGTAAATCTTTAACTGAGGTGCATAACTCGTGCCATTTGTGTTTCAAACATGAATGATACCTCATTGTGCTGCATGTTTAAGAGATGTGTGCTTTTCATTTTTGCAACACCCTAACAACCGCTTAGAACACCCTAACGACCACATCCCGATGCTCTAAAAACCCCTTAGAATGGCCTAGCAACTAGGGGTGTAAATTGTCAGTTTCATCACGATACGATCTTACGTCAATTCTCTTACGCCAGATTCACACATACTCCGTGAGTGAGGCGTGAGCTTCGCGTTTGGGCTTCCATATTGCCGCGTCTCTTTTCTAGGTTCTTACGGCAGCAGCGGGCAGTCACGTGCACTTGTTTATCAGTTTACTTTGTCGTGATTGGTTAATATATCAAAGCCTCTGTCAAGGCAAGTCAGTCCACTCTGTGGTCATCTTTGGAACGCTCTCGGGCAGGCTGGGAATATATATTTTTTCTAAACAAGTGCCATAAATATATTGCTCCTATATACTTGAACAGGGAAAGACCGCTCACTGCCTCATCCGGGACACTTCTGGGACACATCAGCTCACGACTCACGCTTGTAATGTGAAGGGTGTAATCTGTTAACATGGGCACCGGAACGAAAATGTGCTGCTCGTGCCTCACTCTCACTCTCCGCTCACGGAATATGTGTGAATCAGGCCTTAGCCAGCGATATTTAGGGTTTATTAAGCAAGATGAATATCATAAGGTCACTACATCGTCTGACGGAAATGCGTACGGAGGTGTCTGGCATGAGAATTTCAAAATAAAGGTGCATCTTAAAAAATATATACATCAGTGTTTATGTGTTGAATTGATGACATCGTA
>JAVLUX010000236.1:2920000-2937500 GCA_032164185.1 Moxostoma hubbsi
TCAATCAGTAGCCCTCATGTCTCGGTTACCCAACTCGCAGCAATTAAGTGTGGTTAGTTTGGATTTCTTCCCTCACTGTATATGTTGAAGTGCTTTTGTAGCTCCTCTCAGCTGCTCTCGGGACTGTATGTCACAAGCTCTGGCTCTCAACAGTCACGTCACTTTAGCAAATTCCATTACAGCTCAAAACCCTGTAGGGAATATTCACTAAACAATGACATAAACCACCTGCAATCTAGTTTAAGCAGGGACAATCAGTGCTGAATTGCGCTTGCATATTGCACATTTAAATCAAGTCATTGTTATTCCATACCAGGCAAACATGCCTCCTTTCTATGTAAATTAGGCTCATTGTAGATTTCACTTCACTTCTAAAACTCCATGCTCTTTGACTGGCACAACAACCATTGTGTTGTTACCGCCGGTGGAAAGCAGGCAGTAAACTGAGTTATTTTTCAAACACAAATACTCCTTCGTTCTATGCAAATTTCTATAAAAATGTACAATGTGCTATTACTGCCCACAAAAAGCAGGCAGTGAATTTAGGATTATTTAAAGTAATGTTTGTTTACAATTTCTAGTAATGATGATTTTTTTTAACTTGTGTTTCAGCCTTTGTTTCAGCACATTTCCATGCATGTGCCATAACCCCATTGGCATAATTACATTAGAATAAATTATTTGCAAAAGTAATAGCAAACGAGGTGCTAATAAACAACATGCAAATAAACAACAACTATCAGCGAGGACATTTTAATCTCATTTTAGGGGCTAATAATAGAATACGCCTGTATCTCAATCATGGATGCTATTTTCCTGATCAGTTTGTGATGTGCTATTTCTGCTTATGGAGAGATGGGCTTAAAATTCACCCTAATACGGCAAAATTCCATGGACGAAATACATTAATCTCAATAAAAATCTGCACAATCAGGAATTGCACCCGATGGACTTCCAGTGACGAATTTGCCTACAGTAGGGTTCAAGTTTGATGGAATATGACACTTGAAATTGCAGTGTTGACCAGTTGCAAGTTGCTTTCAAAGGCAGTGAATTCTTACATGAATTCACTAAACAGTCGGGCCGCTTTAGGAGTATCCATTAAAACGCAAAACCCTGCGCCTTATTCACATACCACCTGCAGTCCAACTTTCAACCACAGCAATACAAGAACACAGGATAAGCATGTAAATCGGGACAGTATGCTTGCAAAGTATTACCAAACCTGCATAAAATATATATTTTTGGAATTAGTTAATTCGCTCCTCTAATTTAGTCTCTCTGACACAGAAAGTTGCATTTCAGCTGCGTCTTCAGCACTCCAGGTGCCAACAGCAGGTGTTCAGTTGTGATGTTGGGCATGTCCGAGTGCAAGTTAATTGTGTGGACATTTGTGTACAGTATGAGTTTGAGCTCATATTACTGTGTTTTCATTAGGGCTGACCGGAGAGAAAGGAGACAGAGGAAGTCCAGGCAATGGAGAAAGGGGACAAAGAGGTGCCACCGGACCACCTGGTATGTTTCACACATGTTTACTCAGTAAGAGATAGATATGAATACAAACAAACAAACAAACAAACAAACAGATAGATAGATATGAATACGGATGGATGGATGGATGGATGGATGTGAATACAAACAAACAGATAGATAGATATGAATACGGATGGATGGATGGATGGATGGATGTGAATACAAACAAACAGATAGATAGATATGAATACAAACAAACAAACAAACAAACAGATAGATAGATATGAAGATGGATGGATGGATGGATGGATGAATGGATGGATGGATGTGAATACAAACAAACAGATAGATAGATATGAATAAAGATAAATAGATGAATGGATGGATATGAATAAAGATAGATAGATGGATAGATAGATAGATATGAATACAAACAAACAGATAAATAGATATGAATAAAGATAGATGGATGGATAGATATGAATACAAACAGATAGATAGATAGATAGATAGATAGATAGATAGATAGATAGATAGATAGATAGATAGATAGATCTTTAATATAGATAGATAGATTATTAATATACAAAAAAGATCTCTAAAGTTTTGGAAGCATTTAAGATCAAGTCCCACAGAGTCGCTTCATTATAAAGCGCTACAAACCCAAGAACTGAACCCTGATAACAGTCCCCTCAGTCAGCTGGTTCTGAGACTCACTAACCCGGTTAACAGTACTAACAGTAACCAGCCTCAGACCAGCACTGCTTTACAAACAAACATCAGAATAAATCAGATCAACAAACAATCTCAAATCAACTATCTGGAACATTGAGATCAAGAAACTAAAACACAAAGCAAATTACAATTCTATCGGACTCTAAAATCAAATTATGAATTGGAAGAGTATCTCCTGACTGTCAGAGATACAAAGCAGAGACAGATCCTGAGCAAGTACAGGCTCAGTGAGCACAGACTTGCCATCGAGAGAGGCAGACACAGAAAAACATGGTTACCCAGAGAAGAAAGGGTGTGTGCTCACTGTACGACAGGTGAGGTTGAGACAGAGGTGCACTTTCTCATTTACTGTCCAAAATACCAAGAGACAAGGGACATTTATGTAACTAAATTAACAAACAGCATTGACAAATTTACAACAATGACAGAACAAGAACAAATAAATATAATACTTGGAGAGGGACACACAGCAGCACTGGCTGCAAGATACGTTTTAACGTGTCACAGCCTGAGGGACAGCGGGTGAATCTGTGTCATGTGTTTTACCCCCGTGTGCCACCCCAATGTTCACCACAGTGACCCTTCAGTTTATGTGTGTATATGCATTTATGTGTCAGTATATGTCAGTTATTTAAACACTGTGGTCTTCAGCAGTTCTGAACCTGTTCTGTATTTATTTTTATTATTTATTTTTATATTTGTCAAATTTATTAATTATAGATTAAGGTGTAGTTCTGTTTTTACACAGCCTCTGCTTTGGCAATATTGTATTGTTTACATTCATGCCAATAAAGCCCCTTTGAATTGAATTGATAGATAGATAGATAGATAGATAGATAGATAGATAGATAGATAGATAGATAGATAGATAGATAGATAGATAGATAGATAGATAGATAGATAGATAGCTGGATAGATAGATAGATAGAAAGATATGAATACAAATAGATAGATAGATAGATAGATAGATAGATAGATAGATAGATAGATAGATAGATAGATAGATAGATAGATAGATAGATAGATAGATAGTTGGATAGATAGTTGGATAGATAGATAGATAGATAGAAAGATATGAATACAAACAGATAGATAGATAGATAGATAGTTGGATAGATAGATAGATAGATAGATAGATAGATAGATAGATAGATAGATAGATAGATAGATAGATAGATAGATAGATAGTTGGATAGATAGTTGGATAGATAGTTGGATAGATAGATAGATAGATAGAAAGATAGATAGATAGATAGTTGGATAGATAGTTGGATAGATAGTCTGATAGATAGATAGACAAATAGCTGGATAGATAGACAAGATAGATATATAGATGGATAGATAGATATAAATACAAACAAACAGATAGATAGATAGATAGATAGATAGATAGATAGATAGATAGATAGATAGATAGATATGAATAAACAGACAGACAGACAGATACGAATAGACAGACAGTTAGACAGACTTTTCTTATTTTTAGACACAGTTCAGCTGGATGCGTTGTTTTTGTCTTTAAGAGTTATGTAACACTTCAAAATGAGCAGGCATAACTCTTCCAGCCTTTGCTGTGCAGTTTTCCCTCCCAGAAATCTCACAGTAAATTTCAAGATTTAAAACATGTCGGGGGAGATTCTGAGGCAATATTTCTCCCGAAATCTGCAGGCCCACCAGGTGAGTCCAGAACTGGTCCTCCTGGTCCCAGCGGTTCCCCTGGCAACCGTGGTCCACCCGGTCGCAACGGTGTCACCGGAGTACGGGGTCCACCTGGCCCACCAGGCTACTGTGATTCCTCTCAGTGTGTCGGTATTCCGTATAACGGACAGGGTTACAGAGGTACGTCACTTTTGTTTTTGCTCCGCCTGTTGCATGATAGTTGTAATTGACGACTCATAACATGAAAACATTAATGGCATGTTGTAGTGTAATGCAGTGCATGAACTGAGCAGTAGTTGATGTAGCATTGGTTTCATAGTGGTGGCAGTGATGGAGAATGTGAGGTTTATTTACATTATAGGAAATACCTGCTGTGTCCTAACCAGGCGCAAAGCAATAAAGCGACAAACGATAAAAATGTTCAGTTCTTCTGAATTCACTGTTAATGGTTCAGATTATATTTCAGTAGTGTATAGAATAGCCCTGCCTTCATGGAATCTCATTGGTCCAAAATAACGCTTCACATAGCTGTATATTTATGATGCTTTCCACTCCAACATGGAAAGTCATCATTTTAAGTTTGTAATTGAAAAGTCCAATAGAACGCCAATTCCCGTTCAGAAACTCAGAAATCCACAACTCTGATTTCGAGATACGACGCATTCTGAGATGCGTGTTTATGTAAACATGGTGACAGCCAGGCAGATGTACGATGATAAACATTCACTTTTAAGCCCAAAAAAATGGCTAAATGTTTATTTTGTTTTTTAATTTCTCCCCAATTTGGCATGCTCAATTCCCAATGCGCTCCAAGTCCTCGTGGTGGTGTACTGACTCGCCTCAATCCGGGTGGTGGAGGACGAGTCTCAGTTGCCTCCGCTTCTGAGACCGTTGGTCCGCGCATCTTGTCACCTGGCTTGAGCGCATACCGCGGAGAACTAGCGTGTGTGGAGGCTCAAGCTACTCTCCATGGCATCCATGCACAACTGACCACGCGCCCTACCGAGAGCGAACCACATCATAGTGACCACGAGGAGGTTACCCCAACGTGACTCTACCCACCCTAGCCACCGGGCCAATTGGTTGCTTAGGAGACCAGGCTGGAGTCACTCAGCATGCCCTGGATTCAAACTTGCGACTCCAGGTGTGGTAGTCAGCATCTTTATCCCCTGGAAATCAGCCATAATTAAGAATATCCCACATCTGCCTTTGAATGAAACGCAGAATAAACATTAAATGTGCACTAATTGGCAAAGCATCACTAAGCATTTTCAGGACAGACGCAGGAGACTCAAGTCGCACCTGGTTAAGGCACGGTAGTATCCAAGCAGAGTGTCATAACCTCATTTGCAATTTGATTTGTCTGGCAGACGAACAAGTTTCGAAAGCTCTGTGAATTCTAACAACCTCTTTGACCTGTTTCAGGTTCATAAACTTTCTAAAGCACCCGTGCTGCTTACACTTTGAAATCCTGAGAAACGTCACGTGTTATTGGGCTCTGTGCGGATAACCACCACGGAGATGATTAAACGAACACTATTGAACGAAAACAAACAAACAAACAAAACGAGATTACGATCTGCGGATGGGTACTAACAACAACTCACAGCCACGGGCATCGGTGATGGCAGCCAAAACAAACGAAAGCAAACAGTCGGCTGGGGAAGCATGAACAAAACACGCAAAAACAAACACCAGCAACCACAACAATTACTAACCAGGTGGATCTGTAGCCAAAACAACTGTCATTTAGCATGTTAACGCAAAGATTTTGTTTATTTCTGTAAATAAACTAATCATGCCTAGTAAATGGATCCCAGTCCACTAAATAATAGTTTTAACCCTCGTAGTGAGCTTGTGCGTTATATTCTGCTGCTTTGCTGAATGCCGACACCAGTGCCTCTCTCTTTTATTATTTTTTTTACTATGTGCCTTAAGTGATCGCACAGATTTTTGCTCAGGGCCAAATTTGAAGCACGCATCTTTTTGTACATAATATCCCAGAGGTTTCTTTCTTTGAGTTTGAATTCTCTATGTACACATTTAAAGGTTTAGTCCTCCTTCACTTGACTGTAAGTTATGGTCTGAACTATTTTCTGAATGTGCTTGTGTTTGAATTCTTCATTTTATTTCTCATGTAGATATTTTTGGAAGGCAAACATGCCCATATCAGCAGCTATTTGTTTTAATAGACAGATGTTTCCCATGATTGCCAGTGTCTTTATATATACACAGTTGGATCAAAAAGTCTGAGAACACATGACAGATCTGGAACTTTTTTTGGGTGGTTTGTTTTGTTTGAATTTAAATCTGGAAATAAGCAGTTTTATGATTTTAAAATAGACACTGTTAGACAATACATGACAAAAAATGAATCCTTCAGATTCTGTAACTTTTCTAGTTCACTAATCACATGTCAGCACATTTGTGACATTAACCATGTTAAGATCAGACTTCCTTAAAACAACAGATGCTCTGTGGAACGTTCACAAAATCGTATTTGTTTTTAAATGTATCCACTAACAATGTCCAACAGTGTATGTACATGAATCACAGGGGATTTATGTCATTTTTATTTTTTCTTAAAGAACATTTTCAAAACATCTTAAAATCTGTATTTTGTTTAATAAAAGTCTGTGGGGAAAATAACACTGATGGAAAAAGTTTTTGAAATAAAATGACTTCTTTGTCTTGCTAAAGCTAATTTCATAGCTAACATTTTATGTATCCTAAAATACATACATTTAAATGATATTTTCACACTTTTTGCATAATTTGGCAAAATTACATCTTGATTGGAAATGACGTCACCATAAAAATATTCTGCTCACAAAGTGATATTTACCTTGATTTTTTTTTTCTTCGAACATCACTTGTCACATATTTCATCTTTTTAGTGACACTTTTGTCCATTTGGTTAACAAGAACAATAACCTTTGAAAAAAAAATAATTACAAGCAAAAATTTTCGGTTTGGTGGAAATCTGCACAATTGTGGGACATTCTTAATTTTGGGGGGAGAAAAAAAATTGTAGAAATAATTCTCACAAAATAAATATTGAAATAGTTTTTTTTTTAACTCTTTGCTTTCCTATCATTCTTTTAGAAATGTAATTTGTATTTTTTTGATAGATTTTTAGTTTAATATTGAAAGTCTGGGTCTGGAACAACACTAAAACAATAAAATATACACATAAAAAGCATTTTAAAAGTAGCAAAAATAAACAGAAGGCCTGGTAAAAAAAAAAAGTAGAAATTGGTTTAATTAAAAGTTAAAGAAACACACAAAATTCAATCAATCTATCAAAATGATGCATTTTTCCTAGCGGTCTCAGACTTTTGGGCCCCACTGTGTATATTTCGAACACTGTTCTATCAGTGCCCTTCAAACCAGCAGTGCCTAACCTTACCTTTGAACTTACCATGGTTGCAATTGTGTCGAGCACATTCAGAAAGGTAACAATTGTATTTTGGCCAAGCAGAACAGTTTCCACCCGACGCTGAGCGTGTAGTCCAAATACCTGAAGAAGACTTTGAGATATCACCAAACCAACGGCGCAAGAGGTCACAGCCTGAGACGGGATCCATAAGGATAGCCTAGTAAAAGGGGGGAGTTCATTGGCGACGTGTTTGTTGACGTTCCGTTGGCCTGTAAAGATAATTGTGTGACTTCAGCACAGCAGATCGGATGATTATGCGCATAAATCTCGTAATATAACCTCAAAGCTTTCTGTCTGTCCACTTGTACTCCATTGCTTGTAAAATAGCATTAAATATTTGTTCGATTGGATTCATTTGTCACAGCAGAGTGCAGGTGAAAGGTGTTTGATAATTTATTAACATGGAAGGGTTTCCAAACATCAACACCTCTTCCAATCATCTGCATATTCACAAATCATCATTTATGTCTCATACGCATTAGTTATCCATTTTTGTCTTCACCTGAAAGGTTGTCTTTTTTTGTAAACATCTGCAGTAAAACATGCCCTCCGTTGCTTTATAATAAATCAAATATTGATCATGTTGGATGAATGTTTGATTGAACTCACAGCTGATTTTACCAAAGGTGGAATTGCATGTCTGTGGTGTATATTTAGTATATTTTTGTTTCATTTGTAGTTGTTTGTTTTTCTTTTTGTTAATCCAGAATATAGTTGTTGTAATTGTTGTTTTAACAGTATCAAATGCAGTTGGCATTTATGTGCAAAACTATACATGGATATAGTATTGCTTCTTCATGATTGTAACTGCACATTGTGAATTCCACAGCCTTATTTTCTTATTTATTTCTGAAACAGAGGAGGCATTTTTCAATAAAACTACTGAAAATATTCATTTTGTGTCTTTTTTTTTCTCTCTCTCATAAAGATATACAAGATATCCCCTTTGAGGTCCATATTATAGTGTACTCCTAAAAGTTGGTCCAAAAAAAAATATGTGGGTCGTGGACAAATAAGGTTGTCTGAGATAGACGTGTCTTGAACTACTGTGTACTTAAGAATTTGATACAATGTACTTATTATGCATGTACATATTGTTGCATTGCACTTACCTGCATTTAATTACATCTCTATTTACAGTGTTAACTTTACCTTAAATGAGTGTCTAAAGGGGTCTTCCTTGTTTTTATTTTTATCTGAATGGCTACCTGCATGTTGGTTATGCCACATGACTTTTATTTAGTAAAAATAAATATACATATTTTTTAAAACAATGTTAATATTTTAAAACACTCGTGCAAACTTTTCATCTTTTAATGAAACTATTAGTTTTTACTGTCTCTGGACAGTTACACCACTGAGACATTTTTGACTTTGAGCCCTAGAAATAAATGTCAAAATGACTTTGCTATGATGCATGTATTTTCAATTTCTGAGTTCAGAGGTGTATTCAAGTAATACTTTTTTGAATTGCTTTTGAATGTATTTTTGAACTTCATCAATCAATTAACGAATGTCACATTATTGGCCCATGTGTAAAAAAAAATGTTTTTACACGATACTGGATTTAAAATTCAAAATGTTTGTAATTGTTTCCAAGATGACATAATGATGAAATAATATGATGTGACAATAAGGTGGCACAAATTAAAAGCTGTGCGACAAATTTCACCATGACATATAGATCATTTACACTTTTAATAATCTATCATGTGTTTCTCATGTCCTTAAATGTCCCGCAGACTGAGTGAAATTAGATGACATTTATTTGATGAACATAAAACAGAAATGTAATGTCTCTCTTTGGTGTAAGCCCCGTCTGGTGGTCCGAAGTTGTAGTACTCTGAATCATCATATCCTGCCGGAGATAGGAGGCAAGGGTGAGGAGCCTACCCCCGTGCAGGACGGGACTCCGGTGGTGGAGGTTGCCATGTTAGCACACTGAAATGGCAATGTGATTGTGAGAAGATTTATAAAGCAACGGCTTACCTGTGATTGGCTGGGAGTTACCCCACTAATGGTGTGATGATGTACAGCTGCTAGTTTTCCCACTACTACTACGCTGTGCTTACATTTCACAATGCAAACAATCTTAAAGGTCCTAAAAATAGGCTTCATTTTTGCTATGCAAAATATAATTCATATTCGATGTTGAAACAAGTGAAATATGACCCAGATGTGTTTAAGACTCATGAGAGTTTGTGAGATTCAACCAAATGTAATAATACTGAAAACTGCCTTAATGAAACTGCCTTTCACCCATAAGGAATCACTTCAAATTGGGCTGGAAGCTTCTGTTAGGGGCTTCGTTGATTTATGGCCAGAATTGTTGCATAAGCGTCCACATTTAATTGTGTCCAGACACACAAATATCTCCAGAGAATGAGTCCACATTGCCCAGATAACTCTTTCAGTGATTTAATGGAGCGTCCGTTGTTTTCCGCAGCGATGGTCTGGAGTTTAATTTGAAAGGTATGAAGATGGATCTAATGGTATGACAGTATTCAGTAACACTCTTATGAAAGCAGAGCCTTTGAAGTCCATCCAGATGTACCCTCAAGAGGAATGCATTAGAAGAAGGACGTGATTTTCAATTGTGTCAAAATATAAAACCCATCAGAAAAAGTTGCCGGTAAAAAACAAAACACATCAAGGGTTGGTGAATATACTGTGCAATGTTAAATGTATGACCATTTTTCATTTTGGGTGAATTATTCCTTTTGAAAAGTAAGGTAATACCACCAACAAAAAATGGACAGGAAAAAAAAAACTGCATTACAGTTTTTCTCAGTCGCTTTGGTACATTTCTTGAATCATAACATTTTCAAACCATGTTTATTTCTCGAAACAATTCCTACAAACAGCACCACACACTGGATTACATGCAAAACCCTGTAACTTGCTCAACATCCTTAGTTCATCTCTCAAAAATAAATATTTATGTCAATGAACATATCATTGCTATCAGAATGACAAGTCCTTGTGTCATTGTTCACAAACAAGATAGTCAAAATGCAAAAAGCCATGTTGTCAGTACTTCCTGATGTATACTATGGGTACGGATTTGATGACAATGACTGATGCACATGGCTGCATTTTTCTGTATGCATATATCAATTTCAGTAGGACTAAGTTACACATTACAGTATGTGGGATACTGATTGCAAGAGATTGGACAGGATTCACATTTACGCTTTTACTGTTGGTCTGTCAACTAAGTACAGTACAATGTCATTGCGAAACAGAAAAGAAAAAGACAAGAGTACTTTACTGCACAAAGGGGAAAAAATACAAAATTAGAAAGGTAAACATAGGAAACACCCCTTAGGCAGAACTGTACATGCAGCACTGTATGGGGAATCACAGTGCAGTCTTTCTACACCTTCTGTCGTCCCGGTCTGTCAGGTATCAACAGATATCTTCCCTTGCAATGCAGTGTGGATGTAATCTTTTGGAATGTCTTATCCAGCCTCTGCAGGCGACTGCTGTGATGTCCTCACATGCTGCATCCATGGAGCCAGCAGGGTCATCGGAGTATGTGGGTGGCGATCATAGACCTTCAACCTCCATGCGGAGTAGAACTCCTCAATTTACATTTATGCATTTGGCAGACACTTTTATCTAAAGTGACTTACAGAGCCCTTATTAAAGGGACAATCCCCCCGGAGCAACCTGGAGTTAAGTGCTTTGCTCAAGGACACAATGGTGGTGGCTATGGGGATTGAACCAGCAACCTTCTGATTAACAGTTTAGTGCTTTAGCCCACTGCACCACCACCACCACTTTCAACTGGGTTAAGGAATGGGGAATAGGGTTGGACGAATTCCATCAGTATCCTGTAGTGGGTCACAAACCATTGCCTGATGGTGCATGAGTGATGGAAACTCACATTAACCCCAAATACCACACACTTCGGTAAATCATCTCGAAACGGACCCCTCTCATCATCAGGGATGAGATCCCTGTAGAGGGTCTCCAAGAAGGTGAGGCCATGCACCTCTGGGCTATTTTAGAGAACTGGTTGATCATTCAACGCTTCACTCATTCCCCTTCATTAGTGAATGTCAAGAGCAATTCATCAATTCAGGACACATTTATAAAAATAAAAAAGTCAATTTGGAGGTTGAACAAGTAGTTTTGAGAATTTCAAAAAATCTGCAATACTGTATAAACAAAATTGATTCCAAAAAATTAAGATGTAATCCGATAAGTCAAACAAAGTGTTGTTCCACACCATTCAAATAAATCCACATGATTTGACAATTCGCTATAAATTAAGAAATATCTTTGAAGATCAAACGATCGATGTAATTTTCAACATGTGTTTGGATAAAGTCCTCATTTCCTGAAATTTACTTTAATTTGTGTAACTTACAAATTATTTTGCTTAATCATGCTAGCAGTGTAGGGAACTATATTCCAAATCCTCTAAAGCCATACGATATCTTTCTGTAAAGGAACAGAATGAAATTTAAGCTTCTATTAGTTGAAAACCTTCCACTGCTGCTCTCAAATCTCATTAGTGTATGTGCATATTTAAACTTGGCACCTCAATATCAGTAAAACCAATAAGCCACTGACGTGTGTCCAAAGACGAGATCCACGCAATTTGTTTGTCTCTGAAAAATGTCTTTTTTAATACCCTTTCTGTTCTTTTCAGTCAGTTATTGATCAAAGACAACAACAAAAAGAAGCATTTAATTCTAAACACACGTAGCACAGATGTGGTAAAAACAATTTACAACTCTTGTTCATATGCGGTCAACCAAAATACTTCTGTTTTGAACTGCTTGTATTCTTTGTGTGCTTTCACACTTGGTTCGTTTCCTCCCCCTGCCCCAGCTGGTCTCTGTTCACATCATATTATACAAGTCCGAACTATGGTCTGATTACGTTATCAACGTGAGAACAGGTAGCAGCTGTTTACCACTGTAACTAGGTAACAACTATAGAAAACATCAGCTTCACTCTGTTATAAAGTATTCGTCTTTTTGGGTTTACCACCAAAACTTTGCATGCACATAACGACACTCAGTTTGACTCTCGGGAATGAACTGAATGTGCAATTATGTGATAAATATTACCATTTGTCTGCTGCGAGCCCGTGGATGTGTTCCAAGAGATATGAGGAATGTAAGCTGTTCTCTGAAGGGGATATATTTGGAGACAAACAAGTATGAGAAATGCATTATACCACAATAATTCTACATCATCACAAGCAGTTCACGTACGTGATTTGGTACGATTTGGGAGGAGACATACATTTTCACCATGGCGGAGAATAGCATGGTTTTTGAAGTGAATGATGGTCTAATCCATTTTTCTAAATGCAGCTCCCTTGATATTGCTAGCCGTTTCAGTCACATGCATTTACTTAGATAAGTAACCAATTGATCCATATAGTATTGCACATATTTTACACAGAGAAACTAGCATGTATTTGACCAAAATTCCATTATCTTCAGCAAGCTGAGTAACATGTATTACAATGAAATATGCAATGAAACTGGTGTACTCTGTTTCCTATTCTCTCTGACAACAAAACACTGGAGTGTGACATACTCGTCACACATATTTTAAACTAGCCTTTAAAACTCACTAACTGCAGCTTCCCAAACCCAGAGATGGGTACAGGAGAGAAAAAGGAAAGACTATTTTCTTTAGGGCTCAAATTGATGCAAAGGCCAAGCATGACTTCATGGAAATATCTTAGCCAAGAGCAGCCAAGGGCATTCGCACAACCGAAGGGGGTCCACGTGCACCAATTACATTCACTGTCTGCATAAATGAGAATCCATTCTGTCCTAATCAACGCACATGAACACAGAAGATTAATAAAATGCCAATTTTTCCTGCTTCCAACACAAGGAATTTAAGCACTGACTGTTCACTTGCTGCCTAACATTACCCACCCCTTAACAGATGCCATTGTAACAAGTTAATAAATGTGAATCATTTCCCCTGTCAGTGGTTTTAATGTTGTGACTGATCAGTGTATGGTTGATGGGTTAAACAGATTTGCACAGCTTTGAGCTGTAGCTTATGGACTCGCCCAATTTTGTCCCGGGACCTATTCAAGCAATAGACATGTTGATTGTAAGTTGATTGTTTCTGACAGTGCTGTTCTCTAAGGATGCAGATAATCAGAGAACATATGAGACTATAATCAATTTTAAAATAATGACTTTATGATATATAATGACTCTACATTATGTGACATTACACTGAATGAATAGTGAAGACACACACTGGACACAGCTGGTCTGTAGTCCTCTAGAGTGCTGACGTACCCAGTCTACAGTCCTGAAACAAAGCAAGAAGTCTTCCAAAGCTTCTCCAGACATTGGCGGGGGAGAACTTGTGCTTCAAGAAGTCTCTGAGGTGAAAGTCAAATGTCTTCAGCTGGATCTATTAGACACCAGAGTCTGGACTGTACAGCTGACACAGCATTCACACTAGATTAGAAGAAATACTGACATAATTTTCCCAGAATTAAAATGGACAGGCAGATGCTTGCGTATTTGCTAAAATAGAAAGGTGAATTCAATAAGCAGGCAAACAGCAACAACTTATTCACTAACCGCATGCATTCGAGGTGTTAAACCGGGTGTAAACCTGGGTGTGAAATGTGCTGAAATATCACTGTAAAAATTTTATCCAGCACAATTTTGGGGGGTGTATCTGTGCGTTTTGTTACTTGATTTGCTTTATTCCTTTAGCTAATTTGGGTGTTAAAACAACAGACAGTGTGTGCTTATAAACGACACTAACCAGTCAGAACAGCTTAGCCACCAGCCAAGACACCCTTGCAACGCCTAGCAAAAAATCCCAAGCAACACCAAGCATCCAGACAAAAAAATCCCCAAAAATGGTTAGCAGCAAGCCATAAAACCTTAGTAATGCTTAGCAAGCTTAAAAAAAAAAAAAAAAAAAATCAATGCCTAACAACACCCTAGCAATGCCTAGAGACCACCCAAAGACCCTAGCAACTAGTTAGAACACACTGAAAACACCTAGCAACCAGCCAAAACACTAGCAACCAGTGACAACCCCCAAGAAATGCCTAGTGATCAGTCAAAAATCTTAAAGGCTAGCAGCAAGCCAAAACACCCTAGAAATGCCTATCAGCCAGCCAGAACAGCCTAGCAACCAGTGACAATATCCTAGCAATGCCTTGTGAACAGTAAAAAAAAACTAGTAATGACTACCAGCCAGAACAACCTAACAACCAGTGACAGCACCCCAGCACTAGCAATGCCAAGCAACCAGCCAGAACAGCACAGCAACCAGTGGCAATACCCTTGCAATGCCTTGTGGCTAGTCAAAAAGAAAAAAACCTAGCAATGACTAACAGCCAGCCAAAACAGCCTTGCAACCAGTGACAATACCTTAGCAATGCCTAGCGACTAGCCAAAGACCCTAGCAACCAACTAAAACACCCAATATATTGTGTCTAGATAACAATATCTAGACGCCAGTCAGAACACTTGCAACCAATGACAACACCCAAACAATGCCTAGCGACCAGCCAAAAAAAAATCGTAAAAATGGCAAGCAGCGAGCCATAACACCCTAGCAATGCCTAGCAACCAGACAAAAAACCAGTAACAACCAGCAACCAGTAACAACACTCTAGCAATGCCTCGAGACCAGTCAAAGGCCCTAATAACAAGCGAGAACAAGCAATGCCTAACGATCAGTGACAACACCCTAACAATGCCTAACATCCAATCGAAAAAATCCTATCAACCAAAAAAACCTAGAAATGACTAACAACCAGCCAGAACAGCCTAGCAACCTGTGACAACACCCTAGCAATGCCTAGCAAACAGCCAAAGGACCTAGTAACCAGTTAAAACACCCTAACAATGCCCAGCAACCAACCAGAACAGTAGCAAATAGGGGTGTGCAGCGATGCCATTATCTGTATTTGTATCTGTACTTGTTCATGTGACAAATTATCTGTATCTGTCTCTGTATTCGGATAGAACCGGGTGTGGGCGGGGCTTAAACCAGAAGTGTGTCAAAACTAAATGAAGTACCCATTTTTAAATATTACTCTTGCATTTATAGTTGCTATTAATAAAGTATGCCATGTATATGCCTTTTCATAATACTAGCTTAATAATAACTATTATTATTATTTTATTATTTAGAGGTCTTCAACTCGATCTGAGTCCGATGGTCCCTGACAAACCATCAGGTTTTGGGACAGGTTCGGGTCAGTTTTTTCAAGCAGGCTATAGGACGAGTTATGGGCTGTTCACACCTGCATCTGTGCTGTTTTTAAATAGTTTTTCTATGTAAACACACACTGGATGGACGTTTTTGATAATTACAAAGCGGGACCGTCACATTTTTTTAAAAGAACATTAATATTTATAAATGCATCTCGAGACACCGGTGTTCTGTTTCATCATTTGTTGCGCTGCATCAGTGCTGGTGTCACACATTGGCATTCTGATGAAGTTCAGGTAGTAAAGAGGACTTACACATGATTCCAGATTGTTTTTCACCTGTCTTTTGATCTGGTGTGCAGACAACGATCAGCCAAGTTTTGCTAAATAATTTCAAATTAAAGCATCCCAAAGAGGTTTATAAACTGTAGTGTTCGCTGCCTCATGGAGAGTGAAACTGCCCGGGCAGAATTACACATTTTCCATTGATTAAGAATAGGCCTAATATGTTTCAGGCAGTGAGAGAGATTATTTTTGTTTGACTTTAATGTGATTTTATCATTTGAACTTCTATGTATTGTGCTATTTAGGCTCATAGCTCACGGTGTAACTTATTCCCTGCTAATCTGAGATTTTGTTTGACACATCATAAACATTCTTGATTCCCGAGTCCCGACAAATAATAGAATAACCGCTCGTGAACTCTCAAGCTTAACCAAATATTACAAAAGGTTACTGTGCACATATTTATGGTATGAAGGCATGTTTTGCTTTATCATTCAACATTTAATGCATGCAGGACTTAAACATTTTAAAGCCATCAATACTGTTGCACGAATTCTGTCACTTATATCAAGTGGTCCAGGGTAAACTGCACTTTATCTTTGTCTTTGAAAGCGTTTAGTGAATCAAATGGCTGTTCTCTGTAGTCCTTCAAATTAACCCGCTGCACATGTGAGACGCAGATTCCCTGAGTGCACATTTGAGTGTCTGTGCTTATGCTGCTGTAGTCCAGCAGGCATTCAGCCAAAAAAATTGTATTTCACATAAGGCTGACATTTATGTGGATTTGTAATAGATATCTAAAAATAAAAATAAAAATATTTATTTAGAGCTCAGGCCCTTTGGGTTTAGAGGCCCCTGGGCAATGGACCAATTGGCCCGCTGGTTAATCCATCCTTGTGAATACTCTAGAGCATTTTAAAGTCTCAACCAGATAATTTCCTTAATCACTGTTATGGTCATTAATGTGGTCAACTTTAAGAGACGGAAAGACGAGCTCCAATGTGAAATCATCACTTCAGGAATTTAACATCACGCTCAGGTTTAGGCTATAAATGAATACATGGGAATCACGTGTAAACCGTGTGATACATTAACATTTAAAAAAGTGGAAAGTGTATATGATGTTGCACTTGAAAGCTTCAGATGCACACAATTAATAGTGCCCATTCGATTTGAAATCACAACCTGTGGATTTTCATTCGTAAGGTTTACACTTTAGCAAGATTAGCTGCACAGATTAATAAATTATTTGTAAATTTTTTATATATTTATTTAAAATGTCACTATCTTTGTGCCTCTTTGATAATCAGTCATACGGATATTTTTTATATTATTCGGATGAATCCGTTATACGTTCTGAAGTAATTTCTCGTGTCTTTTCGAATAAGGTATTCAGCTTCGGGCACATCCCTACTAACGACAAGTGACACCACCCTAGCAATGCCTAGCAACCAGCTAGAACACCCAAGCAGTGCCTAGCAACCAGCTAGAACACCCAAGCAATGCCTAGCAACCAGCTAGAACACCCAAGCAATGCCTAGCAACCAGCTCGAACACCCAAGCAATGCCTAGCAACCAGCTCGAACACCCAAGCAATGCCTAGCAACCAGCTAGAACACCCAAGCAATGCCTAGCAAACAGTAAGAGCACCTTATCAATGCCTCACAACTAATTAGAAGAGCTTAGCAAACACTTCTTATGGTCTCTCTCTCTCTCTCTCTGTCTGACTTTC